>JAJTUV010000483.1:0-600000 GCA_021653895.1 Mastomys natalensis
GAAAACACTCACATTCTTCACCATAATATCACAAGAATGGTCTGTTGACCACTTATTTATATTCTTCTCCTTTGAAATCTCTTAGTCAGGATGTCATAATCTGCATCACCCCTAGCACCAATATCTTCAATGCTCCTATTACTATAGTCTTTTAAATAGTTTTTGGAGCATTTAGCTCTTCTTCTTCTTCTTCTTCTTCTTCTTCTTCTTCTTCTTCTTCTTCTTCTCCTTCTCCTTCTCCTTCTCCTTCTCCTTCTCCTTCTCCTTCTCCTTCTCCTTCTCCTTCTCCTTGTCCTCCTCCTCCTCCTCCTCCTCCTTCTCCTCCTCCTCTTCCTCCTCCTCCTCCTCCTCTCCTCCTCCTCCTCCTCCTTCTTCTCTCCATTTCTATATATTTTCTTTATTTACATTTCAAATGTAATCCTCTTTCCCAGTTTCTCCCCAGAAACCCTCTATCCTATCCTCGTTCCCACTGCTTCTATGAGGGTATTCACCCATCCACCCACCCACACACTCTAGCCTCCTCACCCTCACATTCCACTACACTGATGAAATGAGCCTTCACAGGACCAAAGGTCTCTCCTCTAATTGATGACCAACATGGCTATCCTCTGCTACATATATGGCTGGAGCCATGGGTTCCTCCATGTGTATTCCTTGGTTGGTGGTTTGGTCCCTGGGAATCTCTGGGGGCAGGGGTGTATGGTTGGTTGATATTGTTGTCCTTCCTATGAGGTTGCAAACCTCTTCAGTTCCTTCAGTCCTTTCTCTTAATCCTCCACTGGGGATCCTGTGCTCAATCCAATGGCTGGCTGTGAGCATTGGCCTCTGTATTGGTCAGGCTCTGGCAGAGCCCCTCAGAAGACAGCTATATCAGGTTCCTGTCAGCA
The DNA here is from genome assembly GCA_021653895.1 of Mastomys natalensis. Classification (NCBI taxonomy): domain Eukaryota; kingdom Metazoa; phylum Chordata; class Mammalia; order Rodentia; family Muridae; genus Mastomys; species Mastomys natalensis. The sequence continues at coordinate 888 of JAJTUV010000483.1, forward strand.
TGCACTTCTTGGCATTGACAAAATATCTGTGTTTTGTGACTGTATATGGAATGAATCCCGAGGCGGGGCAATCTCTGGATTACCTTTCCTTCAGTCTCTGTTCCACATTTTGTCTCTGCATTTACTCCAATAAGTATTTTGTTCTCCTTCTAAGAAAGACTGAAGTACCCACATTTTGTTCTTCCTTCTTCTTTAGCTTCATGTGGTCTATGAATTGTATCTTGGTTATTCTGAGCTTATGGGCTAATATCAACTTATCAATGAGTGCATACTATTTCTGTTCTTTTGTAATTGTATTGCCTCATTCAGGATGATATTTTCTAGTTAGCTGCTTTTCTAATCCAAAGTATCAAACTCTACATTCTTCCAACAAGTGGCAAGGTCAGACCTATCAGCGCACCTTCCTAGAGGCAAAGGGGAGAGGAGAGAAGGGGGATGGGATGGGAATTTGTGGAGTGGTAACCAGGAAGGGGCATATCATGTGAAAAGTAGACAAATAAATGATTAATAAAAAATATTTTAAAATTATGAAAAAGCTAAAAAGAAATTTCTTCAGCTGGTGAATAGGCAAACTATAAAATCATTTTTTTAAATCTAGTTGGGTCTATATTGTATTACACTCATCTAAATGTGTGTGTGTGTGAGAGAGTGAGTGAGTGTGTGTGTGTGTGTGTTTGTTTTCCTATGTCTAGCCTTACCTACAACAGAATTTTAATTGACATATTTTCCATATTAAACATTCCACTGAGCATTAATGACAAGCTTTTATAAACAAACGTGAAGAAAGGAAGAAAATGCTCCATCTGTCCAGTGTTTGAAAAAGAAAATCTAACAAAGAAGTTTCATTCACAACAATATGACTGAGCTAACTGGCAGACAGTTTGACAGAGATGGCAATCCCATGCAAGCTGTGAGCTAGATGCTGAGGACTGAGTATAAAATTTGCAGACTCTTCACCTGTACCATGTTGTTCATGACTAGAATTTATTACGTCATCATTATCTTCTAGGAGAATCACAGAGAAGAGTTCTTGCTACTCTCAAGGTATTTTCTAAGACACAACATATCGATAGTTCTTGGAAAAGCATGTCCTTTTCCCTTTATTCAATAAAGAATATTATTATTAAATACTTTGTTGATTCTGACAAACCCAATATTCCAGGATTCCAAACAATTTTTCAAAAACTATTCTTGTAATACCATCCCAGCACCAGGACTAATTATCGTTTTTGATGTATCTGAACACAGAGGTTAAAAATGACTACTTTCAGTTCAGCTAGACATAGTGTATTTAGCTGTCTAGAAATTTATTTTAATTAATGTCCCTCTGGACATAAACACTAGTTTGGACCAGTATAGTGCTAGGGTTAGCACTAGAGAGGATAGCTGACTGTATATTTTTCCCTAGCTCCATACTCAGTGATATCAAGATGATAGCAAGTGTAAAGAGTTTAGAAAGACACAGCTTGATAGATCATTAAAGACATCTTGAAAATTTTCCAAATATATTTAATCTACTTAATGCAGACTTATAAAATGCAGTCTGAATGAGTGTAAAGATATTAACATAACTCTCCCAAATTAAAATGTTTTCCTGGAAAACCATCAAATACAACTTATGGAAGTCATGCATGAGGCAGATTACCCCATGATCTGGTTAGATGGTATGCAAAGTACATTAAACTTGGAAATAATATGAGCTATCTGTGAATGAAAACAAACAAAATTTGCAAGTGAAAATGTTTTAAAATTTTTAAAGCTGTCCATGTTTATTCCCATTGAACTTAATGTGTGTATGTTTCTAAATATTAAAACATTACATACTTTTTATGACAATATCTTTGCTTACTTCCATAAGACAAGTGCATAGACATAATATTTTAGGGAAAGTTCACTCCATCTCTAATATCATGGATAAAACCTGACTGTGGCTGATTTCTTGGCAACTTTAAACTAAGAATATTTGTTGTATTCTTAAGGAAACTCAAGGAAAGAAACATACAAGAAATAATATATGAGAGGCCATAGCACCTTCCGAAGTCTAAAAGCCTTTGCTTTGGCCCTTTGCAAAGAATATGCCCAGTCCTGACTTTAGAGCAGTAGTTCTCAGCCTTCCTAACGATTCCACCACTTAATACATTCCCTCATGTTATGGTGGCGCCTACCATTAAATTATTTAGTTATTTCCATAACAGTGATATTGCTACTGTTATGAATCACCATGGAAATATCTGGTAGGCAGGCTATCTGAATGGAATTCTGACAAGGATGTAGAGACACAGTTAGGTGTTCAGTAATTGCCAGGACACCAACAGAAACTTCTCAACCAGGCTACTGTTGTAGTTATTGTGGTGTCTAGGCTGCTGTGCTGTTCTACCTAATATGATATATGTGTATTCCTGACTTGAGAATACTTCTGTTTTTCTACTTGCATTTTATTTATTTTTAATTAAGCACATGCTATGCTTAGTTTCATAACATACATAACATTTTAAATTGCTTCTTACCTTTAATGATAGATTCTGGATTGGTAAAATGAATGATAAATGAGGAAAGCAACAATCCCAACCAACCAGAGCCCCAGGGTCTAAACCACCAGCCTGGAGCGCTTAGGGAGGAACCCATGGCTCCAGCTATATATGCAAGGGAGCTATATATAAGTGGGAGAAGAGATCCTTGGTCCACGAAGGCTGGATATCATGGGGGGATATTTGAGGGTAGGAAGGTGAGGTACGGGGGAGGGTGGGTGGGGGTACACCATCATAGAGGCAAGAGGAGGGGGAAAGGGATAGGGAGTTCCTGGGAGGGAGGGGAAAAAGGGGGTAAGGGGAAAACATCTGAAATGTAAATAAAATTTCCAATAATAAAAAAAAAAAGTGATAATGATATGCCTGCTTCTAAAGAATTAAAAGTTGACTGACCCTTTGCGCATGATTCATGATGTCAGAAATTGTTTGATTTCCTTGTGTGATATGACTTAAATGGTTAAATGGCATGACTTGAACTGTCTTAATATGTCTGACAACACATGAGGAACAGAGGAAGATACTGTGAATAGCCTTTCAGAGTTTTCCAAATAGTTTAAAATTTAAGAAAATAATATCTAAAAATAAATGCTTCAGGAATCGGTTTATCTTAGACATGGTATTTTACTTCCACTCATTCAGGAGAGCTTAATAAGTCTCTAGTACCAATGGCAATGTCACCTCATTAAATATAACTGTACTGAAGTTTGGAGACACATTCCCTGAAGTACTTTGTCCCTTGCTTGGCCTCATTCTACAATGGAAGGGAACAATATAAGGGCCTTTGTGTTTCCAAGAGGAGTAAAAATCATCATGCCATTATAACTGACAGATTCGTGCTTTTCTGTGTAGTTTTAGAAACCACTCAGGTGATGTTGAGTATTCTGAATTTCAAACTCTATTAGATTTTCAGGGCAGTAAGGTAATAAGTAGTCTTAAGTTCAGCAGTGTAAGGCAGTGCCACGTGACTTAGATTCTGTTAACATAAGAGTGATCTGGTTAGATGGAATACTCCCTAGGATGAAACTTCAGTTTTTTCTTGTGGAGTTGAAACTAAAAATAATTCCATTTTCCCTCTCACTGAGGTGCTCTTTTGTAATTTTTTTTCTGTTGAAGTTAAAATAGACCCATATGGATGAGATAAACAAGTTTCCCATTCATATCCCCTGTGTATAATCTACAGCAACGTAATGTTTCCAATTGACTTAAAATAAAATTCAGATGCTTGAAATCTATAAGCACAGGAATAAGGGAAATGGGAAAGGCTTGAAGAATGCAGAGACGAGACCAAAAAAGCACTTAAAATTACAGATAGCATTTTCTCACATTGTGACAACTTGTGGTCAACTAATATCTTAATTCCATGTGTTGAAATCTGTTGGTAAAAACAATATGACTTGGGCAACGATTATTCCCTCTAGAAAAAAAAAAAGAAGTTGTTTTAAATCTACTTTCTTGTTTCTGAAACAATAGACATCTAAAGGAAGTTTTATAGAAAACACAGAGTTCAAAGAAAAAGGTGACTGAGAAAGGACTTCCCTGTTCCAGAGTATACAAGGATGTCAGGCAGAGAAATCTCTATGAGCACAGTCTCTTCTAATGATTTATTTTTCATTCAAGAGGACAAGAAAAAATTCTCTTTGTCCAAATTTAAAGTTCCTGGCTGTTTCAAGATATTTTTATTTTCAATTAACTTTGAAAGTTGTCATTAAACTCCACGTTGTGTTGCAGTATGAGGTTGGATTTATTTTGTTGAAGTTCAATAAATCTAAGAGATAGCAATCTCACATTAGTTCTCTTACCACTTAAATATGAAGAAATTGGGTCATGTTTTTATATGGGTTTTGCTAAGTCAACTTCCAGAAATTTTTTAAATTACTATCAAATAAAATAAATGTTTATCTTCATTTTGTGGGTGGTGATATTCTATTGAAACTTTAGTTGAAAATCTAATTTATTCACCCATCTTAGTAACACATGCCTACAATACTAGCATTCAGGAGACTGAAGAACAAGGGGATCCTGAGTTCAAGGCTAGCCTGGGCTAAGATGAACAGCAAGAACCTGTGTTAAAACAGAACAAAATATCCAATATACTTATGGAAAAACTGCCTTACTCTTTAACACACATAAGCATATTAAAGAGACTGTAGTCTATACTTGGTTACTTTATGAAACTAGAACTTTGGTGTTTAACTACTGTGTGTCAAGAAACTTTCTCTTTACTGGAGTTCATAGCTATATTATTTGTGTTGAAATTGGGGAACACAGCCCTAGATTGTTCAATTGATTAATAGATGAGTGTAATGATCCCACAGTGGAATATCATTCATTTACAAATATATTGGTAACTTAATTATGTACTCTTCTTCAATTTCTGGAGGACATCCAAAAGGAATAGCAATGAACTTTAATATTTGGGAATCTAGGGGATCTCAGTGTCCAAAATGTCAAACAATTCAAAAAGAAACAATCTACTCCTGAGAATGGGATTTTAATTTACTAGCATACAATATCCCTTGGGGTATTGTCCATCATTATAGGGTAACATCTTTTAAACTATTTTTTATATCTGTTTATATTTTAAGAAGGTTCAACAGTAGTAGATTTCCACATGGCTTTTTCAAAATGTCTTTACATCAATTTTACCAAGATGTGAATCCTGTTAGCTACAATACTGACTGTCCTGAAAAGATATGCAAAACAGTGCAGTAGTGTTACAGATATTATAAGAATAACTGACAGCTTTCTGATGGTATTTAAGGCTCACTCTACAATATATAATTTATATGTGAAATTCTTATATGTCTGAGAACCTGTGATTAGTTTAGAAATAGTCCATAAGGGGAAAATATAATGCTATTATTCTGCTAAATAGGCCTAGTATTAAGACACATCCAAATTACTTATTTATGTATCCATAGACCAGTGGATGTCTCAACCCTCTTCAGAGATACATTGTCTTATAACAGATGGCAATTAGTATAATGACACACAACTGTACAAGGTGCAGAGAATAGAAACTCAAGAATACTCAGCCCCAAATGAGACTTCCATATCATGTATCTTGCCCATATCACATAAGGGCTTTGAAAGATGGGAGGCAAAAAGATTGTAAGAGTCATTGATGCTGGATGACTACAAGGGAACTGTTTTCTGGGCACAGAAGAACAGCTGTACATATGAACTTACAGTAGATGGGATTGCTTGCACATGACCTGGACAAAACAAAGCTAGGGAAAAAACAAATCAACGTGGATTGGAAATGAAAAAAAAGTGGAAACAAGTTTGCCACTTTAGCTGTTGTCACTTGACAGATGCTAGGAGATGGAGAGCCACATTCTTTTCCAAGGATATGACCCCCCACTCCCTGGGTAGGATGACCAAACTCTAGGCAGCCCACACAAATTAGTCTTGATTTGCGTGGTGGTTTGAATATGCTTTGCTCATGGGACGTGGCTTTGTTAGGGATGGGCTTTGAGTCACCTATACTCAGACTCTGCCTGTGGAAGATATTCTCTTCCTGGATCAAGATGTAGAATTCTCAGATAATTTTCCAGAACCAAACCTGCCTGGATGTTACCATACCTCTCACTATGACAATAATCAACTGAACCTCTGAAACTGTGGGTGTGCCCCAATTAAATGCTGTCATTTAGAAGAGTTGCCTTGGTCATGGTGTCATTTTTATAACAATGAAAACCTAACTAAGAAAAATGGTTTTAAAAATGAGAGAGAAAAAGCAGGATGTTTTGTGGACAAGGGTTGAGATATTGTGAGTTGGTAGCAGTGGCCCATCTTGTAACTTTGTGACTAAAAACATATACTGTTTATTTGTACTTTGTGACATTTAACTTTGCAGGCCATAAAGATTTTACAAGTTCAAGATAGGACCCAGCATTGAACAACTTTACCGGTCCTTTCAGCATGCTCTCACTTTATGTCTCCTTTGTATCTTGCTAATTCTCAAGATATATCAGAAGATTTTATTATTATTAAATCTGTTGTGATGGTCTGTGATTAAGTATCTTTGATGTTACTATTGTGATTGTTTTGTGGTACCACAAACTGCATCCTTGTGAGACAGTGAACTTAAAATAAAAGTATGTGTTATTACTATTTATTCTCTGCCTCTCTCTCCCTCTCCTTTTCTCTACTCCTAAGAACATAACTTTATGGAATATGTGGTATTAAAATTCTTCAATGATATATTAGGTTTCAAATGAAAGAAAGAATTGCATATCTTTCATGTTAAATAGAAAATCTGAGGAGTTTATGCTCAGCCAGGAGCTATCTCAAAACCTGAAATAGGGCACAACTGGGCTCCTTCCTGTGCTGACCAGACAGTTTGAGAATGCAAAAGAAAGTCACTGGGTATATTAAGCACGCTCCAGGGCAGGTCCCATACCCAGGAGGAGTTGACAAACTTAGGTCAGACTCCATTTTTTGTTCTTAAAAAAATGAAGGAATGTGGAGTTGAATTAGTAGAGAGATGACAAAGGATTTGAGAGGAGGGAAAATAATGTGATAAAAATATATTGCTTGAAATTCTCAAAGAATAAATAAAAACATGAAAAATGTAAAATTCTTAAGAACTGTTTTTCTGCTTCACTCTCCAAAATGGCATGGCTGATTTTCCCAGGTGAAAAATTATTGGCTGAAAATTTCTTTTCTAGACTATGGAGAGAGTTCCATGGCTAAAATGATTACCTTGCAAGCATCGAGGCATGGTTTGATACTCAGAACACACGTTTAAATAAAACAAACAAACAAACAAAAAAAACCAAAAATCAACTTTGTATATGTAGTCTCCTTCTAGCAATTGCTTTACCTACTTGTTTATATGCAAATGATACTTTAATTGTTACTATGTAATAAAGCCTGATATCAGGTAATTACATCCACTTTACTTTTCAAAGCTGATTTGATTATTTAAAGGTCTCTGCATTTCCTTGTGATTTTTAGAATGGGTTTGTAACCTTAACTAAAAAAAAAAAAAAATCAAGATTTTTATCATACATTATATTTAATCTGAGAATCAATTTATTTGTTACTTATATGCCTATTAAACATTATTTTTATGTTTTTAGTGATTTATTTATGTATTTTCATTTGTAATTGCTTTTGGTAAAATGCTAACAATATTGATTCTTTCAGTCATGAAAACATTATATATTTTTATTTACTTGAGTCATCTTCATTTTTTTCTCACAGAAGCTTGTTGTTCTTAGGGCTCAGGTCTTAAGTATATTTTGTCAAGTGTATCAGCAATATTTCATATTTTCAATTCTATTTTAAGTGGTAATAAGTTTCACGATGATTTGCAATTGTTGCTGATTCAGTGACATATAATTTTGAATATTCATCTTTTTTTCTGCCATTCTGTTAGGCTCCCTGTGAATAGAAGATTTATATAATTTTGTATCGCATCCCAATTTTCCACTTAGATGATGATCTTGTCTTAAATGAAGACTCTTTCTTCTCCTTTTCTGGCTTTCATCCCTTTTTACTAGAACTAGAGTCCAAAGTACTATTCTGAATAAAAGTGCTAGGAGTGAATATTCTTCCTTATTCATGGTCCTAATATGTGAAGGAAAACATTTCTCTTGCCTATGAGTATGATGTTGATGATAGGTATTCCATGGTGCCATTACTTAAGACAGTTTCTTCTCATTCCTAGGTACCAAGAATTTTAGCTGTCATGCATACCAGATTTAATCTATATCCTCAGAGATGTTTATAATACTTAAGTTTCACTTTAATTAGTTTATAAAGTAAATTCCAGTAGGGATCTTCTAGTGCTAAACCATGAGCATAATATCTTACATAATTGTTATTGCTATTGTAGTGCTTCTGATACAGTATATTTTTACCTATCATATCTAATGATCATTGAATGTTTTAAAATACACTTTGTCTCTTTTGCCTTTTTCTCCTGGTGATCCTGGCTATTTCTTTTACAATTTGTTTGCAGTTGGTATGTGCTTTGTTTACATTTTGTTTGGTAGAAACACTCCTCTAAATATATTTGAAATTACACACGTGATGATGTCATCTCATTGGTGGTTTCAGTGTCTGTATGGTATATTTTTTATCTTAGCCATCTACAGTCAAGGGCTATACTTCCTCTGTTGATGCAGTATTAACACGTACACTCCCATTTCTTTCCCCTGAACTCTCTGATGCTTATCACATTTATACCTCCCTGCACTTGACTACATTATACATTTCTTAGACATTAAATCAATTTAAATACTATGTCCTCATCTTTATAATTATGATATCCAATGTTCTTCATTTGTTTGTACAAATCCATAGTGTGTTCATAACACCTTTTAAATAAAGAGTGTGTCACATTAAAAAAAAAAGAAAAGAAAAGAAAAGAAAAGAAAAGAAAAGAAAAAGAAAATGCTACTCCAATGGTTGTGTGCGTAATCTGAAAACGGTATAGCCTTACTACTGATATGAAGAAAGTGCCTGTGGTTTAAATGAAAGCCAGTCACTATAGCTGATGCCAAGGAGTGCTTGCTGACAGAACCCTAATATGGATGTCTCCAGAGAGGCTTTGCCAGAGCCTTACCAATACAGGGGTGTATGCTTGCCGCCAACCACCGGTTTGAGCACAGGGACCTCAGTTCAGGAGTTAGGGGAAGGATTGAGGAACTGAACGGGTTTGCAACCCCATAGTAAAACAACAATATCAACCATCCAGACACCCCAGAGCTTCCAGGGAAAAACTACCAACCAAAGAATACATATGGTGGGACCCTTGGCTCCAGCTGCATATGTAGCAGAGGATGGCCTTATCTGGCATCTATGGGAGGGAAGAACCTTGGTCCTGGGAAGGCTTGATGTCCCAGAATAGGAGAATGCTAGGGCAGTGAGGCAGGATTGGGGGATGGATGAGGGAGTACCCTCATAGAAGCAGAGGGAAAGGGGAGATAGGATAGGGAATTTGTGGAGTGGAAACTAAGAATGGGAATTACATTTAAAATGCAAATAAATAAAATAACCAATAAAAAGTAAAAATAAGAACAGGATCATCTCCACAACCTAAAAGTATGACCTAAAAAGTAAGTGCAGGCATACAGATAGCAGCAAGTCATCCGGAACATCTAGATAAGACTGTTGGTGAAGTGACCATGCTAAGCAACAGATTTTCAGTGTAAAAGAAGCAGCTGCAGAGGAAAAGCCATTACCTGGATATGTAGCTTCTGTTCTCTGCCTACCTAGTTAAAGGTTAGCATAACCAGTAGATTGAAGATGAAATTGATACATACCCTTTTGAAAATTTCTACAGTGCTTTTCAGTTGTGTTCTTCATATAGATCTTTTTGTAAATAAGATATGTAAACATGTAAATGTTTCATAAGAACACTGAAATATATACAATTGAAGCAAATGCAGTCCATATGAAGTAAATATTAATGCAGCTGCCTGTTTGACAGTCTTAAATGAAAGCAAGCAATTAATTTAAATATTTTGATATTTGTATACTTATAAAATATGTTGAATACCAACATTATCAAAAGATATCTGTAAAGTTTTAACTTATATGCTACAAAACACAAATTAAGATCAGAAATTCAAATTTTAAATATTCTTTATAAATTTCCTTTCTGAATGGTATCCGTACTCCCCCTGAACACCTATGCTCCAGTGTCATTCCCTTCCCCACATCCTGTCTTTTTGTGTTTATAACCCCTGTGTAAATAAGTAAATTATGGCGTGAATTAAATAGTTAAATAAATTGATTAATTTAAAAAAAGAAATTTCTATAGGTATATATTTAATATTCATTAAAGCCTTCTGAGAAATATAACTCAATATTTATGTGTTGAGTCCTCAACAGTGGTAGATATACTAATATTTTTCTAATATATTTTGTTTGCTAAGGTTAATCTACAGAATTTGATTATTGATGTTCACCTTTATAATAGTGTTTAATGTAATACTTATAAAAAATGTGTAGTAGACTTAAGGAACTCAGTTTCACATTTGTTCATGAAAATAGTTGACTAGTTCCCTTACTTAAACTAGGTCAGTCATCTTGAGTTAAGGTTTCACACATCACAGATGATATAAAATATTCTTAACATTCATCCGGACAATGTAGCATTAAATGTATGTTATACAAATGTCTCAGTTTGATGAAAAAAGTTGATCTTTCTTCTGTAATGGATGACTGCAAACATGTAGGAAGGTTGATGGGTAAAATTATCCTGTCTTTCCCTGTCTATATTGTAGAAGAAATAAGAAAAAGTAGGAAAAGGCGTGTCTTTCAAACAAAAAAGGAACGTTTTATGTTGTATATCTACATCATAAGAACATAAGAAAAACTCATATGCATATTTCCCAGCAACAGCATGCAATTAGAAACAAAAAAAAAAAAATGATACCTGGACCCTCTGCCTGTAGAGCAAATGTTTGTCAAACAGGAAGCTCAACTCAGCTAGGCAGGCTAATAGTCTCTGAACTTCATGGCTGCAGTGAAACTTCCTTCCCCTATGTGTACCCTGATGATGAATCTGTAAAATGTAGTCTCATTCTAAGACCCTGGTACATTCTTCTGCTGCCAGGTGACATATGATTCCCAACTGAGAAACTGAGAGAATATTTCTTATCCACAGTACACATGCACACGCATACACACACACACACACACACACACACACACGCACACACACCTCACTTCACAGATTTAACAGTTTTTAAATGTAGATGTTACAAAATCTGCAGTTTGAATACACACCTTATAAATGAATGATGAAATAGAAACCAATATAGAACAAAGATTCAACATCTTTCTCCACAGAAAATTGCTCAGCCATGGTCATTGCTGCTCTACTCTATCCACAGTCGCATGGAAATTGAAGTAAACCAAATGTCCAATTGGCAAACATAATAAAATGTGGTCCATGAACACAAGGAACATTATTCATCTGTAAAGAAACCTAAAATCATGAATTTTCCCGATAAATAGATGGCCCTATATAACATTATACTTTGTGAGACCCAGATGGACAAAGTTTCCATGTTTACTATTGTTTGTGGTTCCTAGTTCCAAATCATCAAATGTAAACATAAAATCTGGAGCAACCACAGATATCAGAAAAGTAAATCTAGTCCATTGGTAGAGGGAAGGGATTATGCTCTATAAAAATAAATAGTGAATACTAGGGGCTATGAAGATAGAAATAAAAAAGCACTGGGGGCATTAATCATGTTTCCGGGGGATAGTATAGTAGGGAAGGAAGCATAAATAATACTAAGTTACTAAGGAAAACTATTGGGAATCATATTATTTCATGTTTAATTCAAAATACTTATAATATATAAATGTAAATATATATTAATATAAACATATCTATGCATGTGTATTTTTAAAAGAAATTGACATGTTGTGAAACAGTACCCCAAAACAATAGAATATTAAACAAAATCCCAATCCCAGGCATCAAAACCTTCTTTCTAGTTGTTGGACAGTGGAACCTAATAGACTCCCAAAACAACATAGTTTTTCTTTTCCTCTTGCCCTTTGTTTCCCCCAGATATTGAAGGTAAGACCCGATATGTAAGGACACCACACACATCAAAACTAAGACATGGAGGAATCAAGCTAAATTTAACCTAGAAGTCAGGAAAAACTCTTATATGATCAGAAGATCTGATAGTCCAAGAAGGAACTATCCAAGATATGGATGCAGAAAAGTAAGCAGAGAACATATCCTAAGTAAAACCTAAAAACAACACAGGCATTCGGAAAGCAAGATATCTCCAAATGTACTCGTACCTCAGTGTTAAATGGAAGCTGTCCATTTGGATTTAAGTTGCACTCAAAAGGAGAGAAATTATTTCTGGTACTGTAAACTTAATGAATTATCCAATTCTGGTAAAATTATGCACTCTAGAGATGATCCTTTTACTGCAGCATTATAAAATTATAATTATTTTTAACTACATTCTAAATATGAATCTTCTACCCACAGACTAATGTAGCTCTCTGCCTTTTTGTAGGAATATTCTTTTTGTAGGAAATGAAACAATTACAGAAAACCACAGCTGATCAAAAAGAAGATAAAGGATGAATTTGCAGTCACCAGCCTAAACTGGTATATCTACTGTTCAGTCCTATCTGTCCAGATAAGAGAACATCAAGGAAGAGTAGTGGTACGAATCAGGGATTAGGATAGCTGCTGTGAGATGGTGTTTTCTTTGCATGGGAGTGTAGCTGTGAAATCTCAACAACATGCTTGTCTAAATAAGACCTAAAAAAATGGCCACAACTTGATATCCCAATGTGAGTGTAAAATTTTTTAGAAGGTTCCATCTTTAGATGGATAACTGAAGATAATGAGTACTGAAAGAGGGAAAATCAGTTTTCTATTGGAAAAGCCTGTTGGTTATTCATTATAGAAAAGCCTGCCTCCATATTGCCATAGTTTCTGTCTGATGATAATGAACTGAAATTCTAAACCTGTAAGCCAGCCCCAATTAATTGTTGTCCTTATGAAGTTGCATTGATCATGGACGGTGTCTCTTCACAGCAATGGAAACCTTCTAAGACTCACTGTTTAGATAAATCAACATGTTACCAACCAGCAGTAGTATATACATATATATATTTCAAATTCTTAATCAGAGAAAACTGTTCTTTTCTGTGAACACAGTGAATGCAGAGAGTCATACAGATAAAAGGTGCTTAGAATAAAGGCTGGATGCTCAGCCTAAATAGGATATTATATCACTCTCTGGAGCCTTTAGTCCCCCTGGAGGACTGTAGGGGAAAAATGGAGCAGAATAATGTAAGAGTGGGACAAGAAGAGAAGACATCCAATATACTACCTTGAGTGCATAAAATAGCCATTGCAAATCTGATCTCACAGCAATTGTGGTTCCTGCTCTGAGCCTCCATAAGACAAAGTCTGATCATAGCCACAAATAGTCTGTAGGAGTTCATGAAGCCCATACCTGTACTGTTGAACTATTGACAACTAATGGATTCTGGGAACATGTAGTATTTAATTGAATATAAATAGTGAACCTTGAGCCTCAAAATGATAGTTTCAAACCTGGGGCCACACATATGTACATGCACTGAATTATGAAAGAATGATTTTATTCAAATTTTAAAAGACTATAGGAAAGAACAAGATTCATCATGTGAAGCATGTAATACTGCATACCTAGACTTGCATGTACTAATTCACTTACATGAAGGATATTGCAAATGTGCTAAAACTATTTTTTCTCAATGTAAATATTATTGAGAAGTACACAAGGGAACTCTCGTTACAATGCATAAGACTTCTGTTGTAGTGACTCAGGAAACTAAGGCAGGAGGATCACTTGAATTCTCAGGTTTGTGACAATCTAGAACATATAGTGAAGCTGTGTTGCAATATAAAACAAACAAAAACAAAATTACAAAGCAATGAAGCACAGGTAACTTTGACATGAGTAAACAAGTGTCATATAAGTGTTAGAGATGCAGAGGTTTTAATCATGTTCCCACAGGTTAAGGAATACATGAAGGACCACATGACGGATCTGTAATAGCTCTTCTGATGAAACTTTAAACAGAGCTTTGCTTAGAAATTTGTATGGGACTTGCAAAATTCAGATTTGTGAGAGAATTAATTTCTGTTGTCTTTAGTCACCAAGGTTGTACTACATTGATAAAAGGGTGTCAGCAAATCATACATAGCTTCTTAGATACCTCCTTGTACACGGAAAATACAATTTTAAAATATCAAATCATAGGCTCACATTGAATATACACCACCAAAGCCTTTCCATCATTTCGTTTCCTTGACTTGGCTCCCAGACTCCAGTGTGTTGATGAATTTTGATGCCTCCTTCAATATCACTACCTTAGACCATTTTAGGTTTCATAACTATGAACTGAAATATTTTGGGGGATTTTCACTTAGTTTTAACTGTTTACACACATATTTTATATTTAATACTTTCTGAATCTATTCATCTTTAAGTATTGTAAATCTGTTTTCTAAAGTTTCCATTAATATGATTTGATAAACATGACTTGTAATAACTAGTGACATTATAAATAAATGTTTCTAAATAATCAGAAAGATTGAATACCCAGCTTCATACTTCACATTTCTTAGATTAATTCAAACATAGTAACACAAACTATCTAAAACTATTACTTCCTAATGCTCTATGTTGCTCATTTTAACAGATCCTTAGTTCCCTTTGACTGTGTGGTTTTCGAGTACATTTACACTGCGCAATTCTCTGTCCAGGAAGATATCACAATCTGTTCATAATGTCAACAATCATGTTGTTTATCACACAGAAAGGGACACATTTTCATGTGTAGTGAGGGTAGCAGGTGTGGCCCAATAATATCAGATAAATATTAAGTTAAACAATTAGTAGGTTAAAGAACTTACACCTGTGAAATTTATGATTCTAATCTGATCATGTGCAAGTCAAAAAAAGAAAGGTCTTCCGCAAATGTCAATCCAAATAGCTGACTTAGTGTCAGCATCATTTCATTTTGTATGTTCATAAAATTCAATTAATTTTTTTGTTGGAATACTAACTGCACTCCAATTATATTTTAGGCTTGTATTATGAAGAATAATGTGGATAGTAATTTTTATTGTTAGAAATACCACCCACTAATGTAGAGAACATTGGCACATGCAAATCTTAAGCATGCCAGATACTGAGGCTAGCCCCTACAACCTCTGAAATGAGTATGACCATAGTGTTCTCTTCAGAGACTATGAAACAGGAGAAACCTAGTTTGGTGAATCTGAATCTAGAACCCACTAAGAGTCAGTATTCTATTTTCAATGTTACTATGATTGATTGCTTTGTCATTCACATTCAGACAGTTTCCAGTAACCCTGAGTGCATATTATAATTTTTGATGGATGTGAAACTGTTAACTGTTAGAAAAGTGAGGGGCTGTGGGCTGTGGGAAGCATCTGGGCACCTGTTAAGCACAGGCCTTGAACGTCGGACCTCAGGACAGACCACTGACCACAACCAGTCTCCTGCAGCCGGTGCCACGTGGAGTGAACTCAGTCAAAATCCTTGTGCTTCTGCTGCCCAGACAGGATCCATGCCCACCACTGACATGCAGCTATCAGCCCCACAGACAAGGAAGGATTCTTGCTCACTTTTCTATTCCTGTTTATAGATACCATGACTAAAGCAACTTATAAAAGGGAGCACTTACTTGGGCGCTTGCTTATAGACTTAGAGAGTTCATGAAACACATTGGTGGCAGACAGGCAGGTAGGCATAGCACTGGGGAAGTAGCTGAGAGCTCACATCTGATCCATAAGTTGTAGGCAGAGAGTGAGTGAGATGGGTTGGAATGGACTCTTAAAGCCTCAAAAGCCCACACCAAGTGACATCTTCCCTCCAAAAAGATAATGTTATCCAACAGGGTTACACCCATTAATTCTTCCTAAACACCCAACAACTAAGAAACAAATATTCAAATATATAGTCAATGTGGGCCATTTTTGTTCAAACCACCAAGAACATATTTATTAAAATTAGCCATTAATTAATAAAGACAGATTAAAATATTACTTTATTTTTCCATAGTAGCTACCTAGTGAAACATTGCAGGTCACTTAAAGGATACTGAACCACAGAAGAACAATTGAGAAAATAGCATCGTTTGCAGAAAACATTGTTTAAATTTTGTGCCTGATAAAGGAGAAGCTATGTGAAATGAATTTTGAGAAGAGCTTTATTCTTAGAAGAAGTGCTGATATAAAACTTTAATTCTAAGAACAAGTTATTCAGAATCCAAAAAATACTTGTATCTTGAAGCTAATGTCTGAGTGACCAAGTCCGGATTCATTAATTCATAAAATCATATTCATACAAAATATTGATAAATGGATAAAGCTCTTAAGGGATAGGTGGGATGCTAGTGGTCAGAGATCTAGAACTATGGGAAATCAAAATTTGGGAAAAATAAAAACAAAAAAGAAACACTACTTTGATTAGGTACCTTGGACTTCTGCTATGGGTGCTGCCATGTTGGCTTACCAGTGTGGCACTGGGTTTCAACAACAAAAATGTTTTGTATTGTCAATAAAGGAAGAGAAAGAAAAAAAGAAGGAAGAGAAAGGAAAGAAGAAGGAAAGAAGAAAGGAAAGAGAAAGGAAGGAAGGAAGAAACTGATCTTGAAAGAGGATGTGGAAATGGTGACAAATCTATAAGAAATAGTAAACATTTCTCAAAAGAATGGAAGCTTGATATAGGGAGGAGGCTACAGAAGAAATGTCTTTAAAGAAGGTAGTCGTTTTGAAGGAAGTAGTGCCATTGAGACCATTAAGCATCATCAATTGTTCCGTCTCTATGTAGCATAAACTATACACATGCCACAGATTCAAATCACATTTGTCTTTAAACATTTTGGAAAGTTGAGAATGAATCCCTTTGTTCATGTTAAGCAAGCACTCCAGCATTAAACTGTCTCTCCAACCTAGTTTATCTTTGATGACCAAATTGCTAATTTTGATATATCTCAGCCAAATAGGGACAAATGTATGCTTCATTCCTTTAATGTAGTCATCCTGTATCTCTTAGCCCCTGTAAAATTACTGCTCTAAGAAACATTCCTCTTATGGCTCACAGAATCAATAAGCAAGCTTCATCAGGTTTCACAGGAATTGAAGGGGAACATGAATCCTGGATTGGTCTGAGCTAGGTCTTTGCATATACTTTATGATTGTATGTAGCTAGAGGTTTTCTGAGGGACACCAACAATGAATATTGAGGTATCACTAAGTCCTATGCCTAGGCTCAATCATATTGTAGCTTATTAGGTCATGTTGGATTGATATCCCTTAGCCAACTCTTTTTTGTTATTTTGGTTGGTTTTGTTGTTTTTTTTTTGTGTTTAAAGAAAATGGAGGGTGGGATCTTGGGAAAAATGGAGATAGGGGAAAGGACTGAGGAAGGGGAAACTGCAGTCAGAATGTAAAGTATGAGAGAAGAATTAAAAAAAAGAAAGAAAGAAAGAAAAGAAAGAAAGAAAGAAAAGAAAGAAAGAAAGAAAGAAAGAAAGAAAGAAAAAAGAAAGAAAGAAAGAAAGGTCCCTTATTGTTTTGTACAGGTCTTTTCCTCTTGATGCAGTGCCTGGCAATAGAGATGCTCATTGCTCACTTAGTGCTTCATAGACCAGACTTGTCAACTGTTGCTTCCAGGAATAGAACTTAGTTCAATCATTTTTTATAGTAATCTAGCACATTTGACATTTCACTGATTACTGTCATGATTTCCTGTTCATCTGTGATATCTTATTCACATAATCCTCAAATGGCCTTGACACTGTTTAAATCTTTCATCATGCTTCCTTGCACTGTGCCCTAACTCATGTGGAGTTTAAGATGGTTATTTTGTTTGTGAAATTGACACAGTTGGGAAGAGGAAACTTAAACTGAAAAGTTGTCTCAATTAAATTGGCCTGTGTCTGTGGCACATTGTTTTGATTGTTAGTTGATGTAGGTGGTCCCAACCAACTGTTAGTCTGCACTGCATAAGAAATCTTATCAATAGACCAGGAAGGAAATAGTCAGCAGCAGTCCCCATGACCTCTACTTTAGTTTCTGCCTCCAGATTTCTTCCTTTGAGTTCCAGGCTTGGCTTCTCAAAATGATGGGCTAACATGAATGCTAAAATAAACCTTTTTTTCCCCAAAGTTTGTTTTGGACATGTTTATCACAGCAACAGAGATGCAAACTAAGACAAATATTAAATAAATATTTATAGAACAAACACACAAACCAACATGGAAACACTGATAACTATACAGAGCTGAAGACTGAAGAGAATTGGTCATAATTCACTACTAATAGCTTTAAAATCCATTTAAAAAGTTTTGTGCACATGTGCCTGCATAGTTTATGTGCACCATGTGAAGGCAGATGGCCTACATAGACTAAAACAGGGCATTGGATACCCTAGAACTCATGTTAGAGGAGATTATACACAGCCTGTTTGTAGCTAGGAACCAAACCGTGTTCCTCTATAGGAATACTAAGTGTTTTTTAATTGCTGAGTCATCTTTCTAGTCCTTAATGAGATTTTAATATCATCTGATAACATCTTTTATAAATTACAATGGACTACAATGTGGACATGCTGAGAGTCCTTGTGTTCAAATCAGTGAAACAGTTTTGGAAGAAAACATTACAAAAATCAAAAATTCTCACAATTACACTGGGTCCTGGGAGCCTCTTAGCAGAAATACCCAACATCTGGGAGATAGAACCTGAAGAGACAACCTCTGGTAGATAGACAGGGCCCTCAGTGGAGGTACAGCCAACCACCCATCTAAAAATTTTTAACCCAGAATTGTCCCTGTCTAAAGGAAAGAAAGTCAGGGATCAAAATAGAGCAGAGGCTGAAGGAAAGGACATCCAGAGATTGACCCATCCTGTGATCCATAGACACCAAATCCCAATAGTATTGTTGATACCAGGATGTGCTTGCAGACAGGAGCCTAGTATGGCTGTCCTCTGAGACGCTCTGCCAGCACCTGATGAGACAGAAACAGATACTCACAGCCAACATTGGACTGAACCTGTAGACCCCAATGGAAGAAATAGAGGAAGGACTGAAGGAGTTGAAGGAGATTGCAACCCCATAAGATGACAATAGTATCAATTAATTGGACTCCTCAGAACTCCCAGGGACTAAACCATGACACAAAGAATATACATGGGCCGGTTCACAGCTCCTGCTACGTATGTAGCAGATGACTGCCTCATCTTGTATCAGTGGGAGCAGAGGTCTATGGTATTATGGAAGCTTATGTCCCAGAGAAGGACTATGCTAGAGGGGTGAGGCAGGAATGACTGAGTGAGTGAGTGGGTGGGTGAGCACTCACTTAGAGGCAAAGGGGAGCACAATGGGATGGGGGGGATTCTTGGAGTAGAGTCAGGGAAAGGAAATAACATTTGAAATGTAAACAAATAAAATGAGTGATAAATAAATAAATAAATAAGTGTTCTTACATTTACTGTGGGTCTTGAGAGCTACTTATGCTAGAGAATTGTATATGAAAGGAAAAACATGTTCAGTGACATCTCCCTTGGAAACTGTACCATAGTTTAAGGTCCCTAAAAATGGCAGGGTAGTTTGGCTTTAGAGTTCTGCCACCTTAAAACAAACATTCTATCTAATGTAAAATTTAGAAATACTGCTGCATTGAGAAATAAAGAAGAACTGATTTATAATATCAGTTATAGTTTTCATGAGTCAGGCTGATAGCATGCTTCACACTCACAATTGTGTTAATATCTACTCTGGAATAGCACAAATGAACTTATATTCTCTGAATCCAATCCCACATCTGTATATATATATATATTATATATAATAGATTTTTATATATATTTTAATTTCTGTGGGACTAAAAGGACACCATTCCCATTGATTTTCTTTTTGTGCTCTGGACCATGCATTTTGATAATCTGAGGGTACCATACAGCATTTTCTTCCTGGGCACTGTAATATAACATGGCAAAACAAATTGTGTATCTTGTTTGACCTTTAATTCTTTATAGCTCCATTTTAATGAGAAGTATGCAATCCCCCTACTTCTCAAAGCACAGCCAGTGCCAACTAAATCCACCAACTAAGCAGGAAGTAATGATGGTGCTCTGTTGCAGGCAGCTGCAGAACCATGGACGTGGCTTATTTAGTGAGATATTTTAAATGCTATCCCTGCATTTTCCAGGCTGAATAATCTCAAAGAGATTCAACCCCAAAGGAAGAACAAAATAGCTGAACAAAAGAATTATTTGGACAATAATTACACTTTATTCACTGTTATGAGTCTAGATAAATTTGCACAAGTTATTTTTCCCAAAGTTTACCTTTTTAATGAAATTATTGTACTAATTTTGTTTAGTTTTCATCCACAATTAAAGAATTGAGGAAGGCTTCCCTTTGTCCTTTGGCAGTGTGATAAAAATATGAGGAAAATGTATCCTATCAAATATTGTACTAAAATAGTCTGTACTATATAGAAGAAGCATATTTCAAAATGAAATGAAGAAATTCAATAAATGCCATAGATGAAAATAGTAAAACTAAACATGATTTCTTTTACCAATTATAAGTGCATACAGAAGTTTATTTTTCCACAAATCTGTTTAATGAATACTCCATCTACTTACTCCCTCCTCCCTCCAAAATACACAAATTAGAGTTAGAGAGCCATAGGTAGATGAAGGAAGCTAAAGCAGGTTCCCTGAGATACTGTTTTTTGTTGTTGGTGGTGTTTTGTTTTGTTTTGATACCAGAAGACATTGAGAGAAGAAAAGGCAAGAAGATATTTAAATATTTAAATATTACCAACAGGGGAAATGAGAGGAACCTAGTCTTGAGATCAAACAAGCAATGTTCATTTGCTGGACTTGCAAGTCTAGGCCTCTCCCATCTACAAGAGATGAGCTGTTATTTTTCCTGTCTCCAGGACTTAGGTTTCTGAGTTTCCTGGAAATTCAATATTGCATTCTTTTCAAGTGTCAGGGAATGAACAGAGGCCCTGTTAGTCAATTGTACACAGTGTATTAATCAAGTCATAAATGTCAAATTCAGAATATGCATAATATTTTTTAATTAATACTTTTTATGTCTATGCATTTTTTTCCACATGTATGTTTGTGTATCATATTTGTGCCTGGTGTCCATAGAGACAAGGAAAAAGGTGTTATATCCTCTGTATCCTCAGAAACTAGAGTTATAAATGGTAGTGAACTAGGGTTATACATTGTTGTGAGTCACCACTTTTGTGCTAGAAATCAAACCAGGGTTATCTGTAAAATCATCCAGTTCTCTTAGCTAGGGCTATCTCTGCAGCCCAACTTTTTTTCCTCCTGTGTGTGGTGTATGGACAGTCCTTCAAGTGTGTCTGTATGTATTCATTCATGTATAGTCCAGAAAACGATGCCCGAGAATTCATTTACCACTTATTACATTATTACTGTTTGAGCCAGGATCTCTCCCTGAACCCGTCTTGACTGATTCTAAATTAGTTGGCCATCGGGTTGCAGTTACCCCTTTGTTTCTGCTGCCCCTCCAAAACACAGTGCTAGGGGTAGAGTAGCACATTATCAGACACAGTATTTACAGGATGCTGATGATCCAATCTCAAGTACTCGTGACTGAAAACAGACAGCTAACCAAATGAGTTATGAGTGATATCCTGATATGTATTTTCCATATTTTATAGCTCAAGATTAAAAAGATGATAAGTTATAAAATGCACAGGTAAATAATTTTGACATGACATGAAAGACTACAATATATTATTTTAAGATTTTGTGACTCTCTCCCAAATATATTTTTTTTCATTTAGCGTTATAATAAAATATAGATGTTCTATATTTGGAGTTATATAATATCCTATAGAATATATTTCATAATGTTTAACATACAAATATATAAATAGACATGTTTAGTTTTTTATTGTATCAATAATTAAATTTATATTTTTAAATATATTTAATAATAGCCAAAGAATATTGAATAATTTATATCATATATGAAGTTCCTTTATTATCTTTTAAAATTTTTAATGCTTGTATTTATATTATATAATTGAAAATAATTGATATACTTTATAGAAAATTATTCTGATAGTTCAGATGCTGTTAATTTTTAGATAGGCAAATTCAAAGTATAATTAAAAATCCTGGAAATAAATCCATGGTTCATGTGTCTTAAAATTGAATAGCTTCAATTTATTAGTCAGAGGAGGAAAATTTCTTTTCTTTTTTTTATTAGACTGTGATGTGTGATTAAACACAGAGTTTTGGAGGTGGAAGACTGACGTAAGAACAAATGGTAAGAAAGCTCAAAAGTAATGAGATCATCGCTACGCCCTGCCATTTACTGAGGATGCACTTTTTACACATGCTGGAGTTCATGGGAAGTGAGAGACAGAGAAGATGACAGGGCCTATCACATTTAAAGGCATGGATTTCTGCTAAGAATAAAAGAAAATAAATTTACGATAATAATGGTATGACTTCTAAATATTCTCTTCCTGATATTATAAACCATTTGGAAATGTCTGAAATTTCCTCTGCTCTCTGCCCAGTATATTTAAATAACAACCTTTATTTAGACAAAATCCATAGGTAAAATTCAGGGTCAAGTGTTATCATACTTAACAACATTGGAAACCACAATATATATTATCTGAATTAATAAATAAATTTCAGAACCATGTCTAAATAGCATTTCTTAATTTAGTATGATGGTAATGATACTTTATATCTTAAGGTATATGAAAAATCTGGCAAATCTGTATCAAGAATTCACAGGCTTCTTTACATGCACATAGGAATATGTTAGCCAATTATAAGAACTGGATGTAGGAAATGACCTGAATTCTAATTAGTATTTGCTAATCTGGAAATATTGCTGCTTTCTAATTTCTATTGGTGCTGAACTTAGTGAATCTTGTCAATGTTCTGAAGGAAGCAAGTATCCAGTGTTTACTAACGACTCTGATATCTTCATAATATATCTTGAAATAGTTATATGAAATATCTTAGATATTTCTTAGGTAAACTAGGTGTCCATAGATGAGAGGAGGAATATTCTCTTAATGAAATATTTGGCTAATTCTTATGCACAGTGCATTCAACTAGAAAGCATTGTAGACAACTAAGCAAGAAGACAATCTCAGCTTTTAAGCTATCCTCCATGTCTAGTATATTTTGAATGTGTTTTAGCTTCTTTTGAAAAAAACTTTCCTCTCACTTTATTAGATAAAATCTCAGTTAAATTCCATTCATAAAATGACATCATGTGTCTCCATAATCAGGGCAGAAATCATCAAAGACTCTCTCATTTTAGAGTTTCAAATATCTCTTTGCAGTGCTCTAGATATTTATTTACTTACTTGATTATTTATTTTCCTTATTTTTCCTAGCATCATTAAAGAAAATAGAATATTCTACTATGAAGTGTGGCAAGTAGAAGCTCTGAATGTGTTAGCTTTACCTGAAAAGGTATGTCCTTTTGTTATGTTTTATTTGTTTGTTTGTTTGGTTGGTTGGTTGGTGGTTGGTTTTAAGTTCTACATGATATTACTCAGGTTCTTCTATGCACCATAGACAAACTGATGTGGAAAAAGTGATAAACAGAATCAGTTTAGACTCAACGCTTCATAAGGTACTACAGGCAACTAAAGAATGATGAGCATAGAAGAAATGGAAGAGCACAGCAACTGAATACCCATACTAAATAGTCAGCTCTGAAAACACACAGAATTATATATACAGAAAGACTGAGTTGGTTATATTTAGAAAAATATGTTTATATCATAAACATATATATTAATATAAAGGAGAACATGAATTTGAAATTTGAAAAAGAACAAAGTAGTATGTGGAAATATTTGGAAGGAGGAATGTAAAAGGGGAAATGATCTAATTATATTGTAATCTATAAAAATAAATGTCTAAAAGAAATTAAACAAAAGAAACAGTACAATGTATGTAAAGAATAGTTACTTGTGGTGCAATAAACAAATGTTACAGAGACAGAACAATGGCTCAATAATATGAGTCTTCCTGCTGTTCATTCAGAGGACCAAGTTTAGTTCCCAGGATCCATATTAAATAGCTCACAACTGCCTGTAACTTTATGCTTGAAGGATCCAATGTCATCTTATGGGTTTCTGAGGCACATGCACACCTGGGGCAACACATAAGTAGACATATACACATGTACATTAACAAGCCTTAAAATTTGTTACTGTGAAGATTTGCATGGTTATCCATCTAGGAATTCTTAAGAGGCTCCAGGTCAGGAATGAACTGATAGTTTTGTTAATTATTTCTATGCTTTTTTTAGTATCCATTTACTTGAATAACAGATTTAAGAAAAGTTTGTTAAGCCCAGTAAACTTAGGTGCAACTTGATACCATGTGTAAAACATGAGTCATTCTTTAGAGTTTATGCTAACCAGAGAATGTCAATAAAATGAAAGCACATCATTCTTATAGTTGCACATAGCTTATTCATTTAAAAACACATTCTTCCCTAAGTACTTGCATGCCCCTCCTGTTGTAGATAATAAGATTTTTCTTTAGTAATGAAAGTCAGAATATGACTAAATAGAAAGCATGGAGTTTATATCAATCTACAAACATACATCAATAATATTGATGAGAATATGAAGAAAACATGGTTTTCCATGAATATTGTAGCCTCACTTCTATGAACATCTAGAAAGTAAGGTTATAAGGCATGTAACATTGTGTGAAGCATACAAATGATAAATGTCTCCATTATTACTCTACTGTCTGCTGTTTTCAGGTACTATTATTTCACCTCATTTCTTATTGTTGTCTTCAAGATTTCAACAGAATCCAAAATTATGTCACAAAGCCAAGACACTGGGAGTTTAAACAGTGCCACTTTGAAAGTTTCCACATTCTTCTTGGTGTTAAATAGAAAATTTAAAAATTACAAGTGGTTCTAAAGTTTACTGAATATGAGAGTGCTGTACCAGTCTGAGGGAAATCTATGGGTCTTGTCTGGAGCGTTGAAGAAAGGGCAGGAGTTTATCACCAAACTTACATTACAGAAAATTGAATTTATAATCCATTTTGTATATTTATATAATTTCATGTATATAAGCATATAATTCATAATATTAATAAAGTATACATATTAAGTAGTCATCTACAAAAAATGCATTATCTTTTATTCTCCCACTGTCCTAGAAAAATACAACATCCTGGGGTCAGTAGAGGTGTTCAGAATGGAACATGATGCCTCAGGTTCTTGAAACATGACACTGATATTTGCTTCTTGTTTCTTCTGGGGTTAAATGTTCTGATATTTTCTCAAGTATCATAAAGGAGTTAAAAAAGATGTCTATGAAACAAATAATACACTCCAGAGTGGTTACAACCTGTCTATCACTGATAACGATAATGGGTGTTGTCTTTATTTGGGACTAAAATGAGTTCTCTACAAAAACATCTATTTTTCATGTTGATCTGTTTCTGGCACTTTTCATGTTAAGCAAGAAAAAAATCACATGCATTTTTTACTGTCCTTCAGCTCTACCTGAATCACAGTCGGTGGCATTTCCATACATGCCTTTAGTCCGGCTCTCCTACACATGCTTTGCGTTGGACAGAAAACATCATGCTACTGGGACTGGCCATATCTCTCTCAGATTAGAGACTTTTAAGGAAATCTGGAGAAATGTATGCTGAAATAAATGACTTTTTAATAAAGAGCTTCTCTACTGTTGGCAAAAATATTTGGACTATAAATAAATAAAATAGATTTTAAAAATTTTAAAAAAGGAACTGTGTATCTCTCTGTGTGTGTGTGTGTGTGTGTGTGTGTGTGTGTGTGTGTGTGTGTATGTTTTCAAAGCATAGATAATGTTATAAATAGAGACTGGAGTTACAAATAAAGTTCCTCTTAATGGTTTTTCTGCTAAATGCTTTAAACAATGTTTATAAATTAATATTTAGGGAACTCACTTAAATAAAAAATAAAATTTTAAACATGTGGTTAAAAGTCACCTATTTGTACCTATAATAGTAGACATTTTAATAAAAGATTTATTTTGATAGAGACAAGCCCTAAATGTAGATATCCACATATATTAGAGAAATTGATTTATATCATTATTTATATTTGTACAATTTTCTATTTTACTATGAAAATATTGTGTCTTGAACTCAAGGTGAAATACCCCAAGCAGTTAGCAGCCTGGACAGATGTTCCCTAGCAAATGGCTTTCTTAGAAGGAAAGCACACAGTCCTCTGAAAATCAGGCTTCTCCTGTAAGCACACTCTTCCCTCAGAAGACTTTTTATAAGAGACTACACAGAAAACAAAACTGTACCCTAGGCAGGGGCAAGGCAAAAAATAATTTCCCTCTATTGAGCCCTTTTCATGTAATAATTCTTCACAAATGCTGCTGGTTACCCTTCCATTTAAGCTTTTATATGAGCATATGGGTTCATAGAATTTTCTATGAGTGTGAAGTACTTGCCTCTAGGTTGTTGAATACCTTGTTTCCAGGCAAGGTTATTCCTCATTTAGATTAGAGCAATGCTTTATGTCTCAAAAGCTTCTGCAGTATGCTTTGGACTCGTTAACATTGTCATTACCTCCAATCTTGTGAAAATATTCCTTGATATTTGATTAACTGAAACCTTTATTCTTTACAGATGTATCCTCAATTGTAATCAACAATGCATGTGTCAACATTTCTCATTTGTGGAACTAATTAATATTTATTGAAGTTTTCAGAGGGCAGGTGCTGGTGTTCTAGAGTCTGTATATTCTGAGAAACATTTAACAGTCTTATATCTGTGTCTATACATATGAGAAAATGCACAGGGCTTAGAAATCAAAGGATAAGGATTCATATCAGTGATGTCCATGTCACTCCAAGTATGTGCTGATCTGACAATGTGAAAGCAAGTCAGAGAAAAAAACACATAACCAATATCTACATCCTCCAAGTCTGAACTTCATTTCGTGCAACTTGATTATCTAAGCCTGGAACTAATTAAGATTTATAGCAAACTCATTGAGGCAGCTGTTTGTAAAAGAAAATGATGATTTTGGGAAAGCAGCAACTACAAATAAGATTGTTTGTTTGAAAAATCAACAAACACCTTGCGTACATAAAAAGCATTGAATTTGCTGGGCTCTGGTGGCAAAGTTCAATAAGGGCACATTCACACAGAATCTTAATTTCCTGTGATGTTATCTGATATTTCACCCTGGAGATGTTTATAATATGAAATACTTCAAGGTTTCTCATGTGAAATACTCTGATGCTTTATACTTTTATTAAAAATCTGAATGGAAAGGCAGAACAAAACACAGCCAAGAGCAATGCATGCTAATATAAACCACAGAATTTATGTTCAAAACTAAATTAGTTTGTAATGTTACACAAATTTCAGTGATATATGTGGAAATTAAACACGGCACGGTACTGTGTTCAGGAGGTAAACTAGACACAGAACTGTGTTTAGATTCAAAGATGAAATAAAAGTATGACACATCAAACCTTGATTAAATGTGATTACTCAATGTACGTAAATTTTAAAAGGATAATGACTGAAAACCTAAGAGAAATCTTATATAGCCTATAATTATAAGGGAAAAACATAGAAAGTATCTTGTTTAAATGGGATCATGTTTATTATGAGGATGGAAACTATGATAGCTCACAAACCACAAAAAAAGTTTACTTGCTTTCATTTTGAATTTAAGAATGAAATGGGCAATCCATGTCAAAATAACTATAAAAAGTTTAGCTCGTTGTCCTGGTTAAGTTATGCAAGCTACTGTGGTTGTGGTTACATGTCAAGAAGTTTTCACAGGGTAGGTGCTGGAGTTCTAGAGCTCTGTATATTATGAGAAACATTTAACAGCTCTTTTGTTTGTGTCTATACATATGAGAAAATGCACAGGGCTTAGAAATCAAAGCATAAGAATGGTTACATGTCTGTGGGTTCATGTGTTGCTCATGACAAAGGAAAGTTTTGTAAGATCCTTCTGGAAGGATATTTTTACTGTGGAAACAATTGTTTCTAGAGGCTCCCAAGAAGCCGTATTAAAGAATGACTCAATTACAAATCAAAAAAAGAGGAGTTGAGAATAGGAAGACTACATAAAAGGAACCAAAATACTAATCATTAGAAGATTTGCTAAATAATTATAAGATAACCAGCCACTATGATGATGGGAAATCACGTTAATGTCTTAAACATATCATATTGGTAGGAAATCACAGTTGTAGTACCTGAAAAAAGCAAGCAGAGAAGACTATAGACATCAAGGAATTTTTCAATATGTGTTAATGGAAAACCGCCTCCTTAAGCATGTGACACTTGTAAAATCACAGGAAACAAAAGCATTTATAGTCTTTTAATAGCATATTTCTGTGAGCATTAGCTGTTATGGGCTTTGAAACTCAGTCTTCTAGCTTTTGTTTTGAGAAGTTGTTTGCTGCTACCATGGCTTTTGTTTCATGTAATTTCTCATAACAATGTCCATCCAATATTCTATGTTCTTCAAAATATGTTGGTGTGAATGTTTCAATAAAAATATCTATCAAAATAACACCAGATTGGTAGTGCCCCTAATATTTAATAATTAATTATATATAATAATAATAATAATAATAATAATAATCTTTTCAGATTATTTAAGATTTATATTTTTTAAATAAATTAAGTAATTAAAATATTGTCTAGTAGGTTATGAGAAAATGAAAGTGAGGAAAAACTTACGTCCAAATAATGCCATTCAACTATCCTTGAATTTAATTTGCAAACAATTCCTAAATCTTAAAATATTATTTCAGTTTAGAAGATAGAACCAAGAGCCACATGCCAGCCACATGTTCTACCTTGGAGATATCTCAAATAAAGTTAAAAATGGTTTAAGTCATAGAAAAATAAAACGACATCTTTTAGATATTCTATAATCAGAATCTAGGGATTATTTACCAAACCATAAAGTAAGAGGAATGAACTGGCAAATTCATTCATTTTGATTTTATAAGAGAAAACAGCAATCCCATGATTAAAAATAGGGAGCATAAGAATTAGATCAACTTAGGTTAGTAGGAGCACAGAAAATGATGGACAACTTTTCATTGCTTCTTTCTTACTACCTAGAGTAACACTATGGGAAAAAAGTGGGGCTGAAGAGATTACTCAGCAGTTAAGAACACAAGCCGCTCTCTCATTCACCCTAGGTTGCACATCAATCCATACAGGCAAAACAGTCATATACAGAAAATAATTTTTAAAATTTTCAAGACCCAAAGCCTTTTAAATCCAAAATACAAAAACTAAGCATGAGAAAACAAGCCAAACAAGACATGAAAAGGGAAAATACTACATCATCCTTGAGGTGTATTTGTTTTTTCTTTATGTGCTTGTTTGTTTGTTCAATTTTGTTTGTTTTCACAACTGTGTGGTGGTTTATGTATCAGAGGGAAAGTATTGTCCCAGAGAAGCAATTTCAATGATACAAGTTATATTGGCTTAGATGTAACCAAAGGCTACAATGAAGGAAATGTATGAAGGAAAACTAATATTGAATGCAATCATTCATTAAATCATCCAACAGATCTTGACTACATAATCCAATTATCACTATTCTGAATAATGAAAATATAAGGGTAAACAAGATGAAATGGGTCAAATTAAAGAACAGACAGAAAGAATCGGGATGCAAAGGAAAACCTTAGAGCTGAAAACCAACAGGCAAATAACAGGTATCTACTAAGAGACAAGTGAAATCAAGTGAAGAGGAGAGATGTCAAGGGTGAGGGTATAGGGTGCTATGGACACACCACTTGAGGGAAAAGTATAATTTACAAAAGAAACAGTTGATACTAGCACTTATCCCAGAATTAAAAATTCTACCAGAAAAGTATGAAAATTGTCATTTAATGTTGAAATGAAGGAAGAAATATAAATATGGCATATTCACATAGTGTATGCCTACCTATTTACCCTACTGCATGAAGGGACATCAGCTCAGAAAATATGAAGGGGGACTAGATTGGAATCAGCTTGCATAGTATTAGTAATTGTATATTATGTGATTTTACCTAATAGAAAAAAAATGAAGATCTCCAATGGATCTTTCCCACCTCGGAGCTCAGAAGTCCCACTGAGGAAGGGCAAGAAGAATTATAGGAGTCAGTGGAGTTGAGACAACAGAAAACCACAGCCCACAGAGTCACCTAAGCAGGGATCATAGGGGCCCACAGATACCAAAGTGACATTCCTAGAGCTTACATGGGTTTGCACTAAATCCCCATGTATATATGTCATGGTGGTTATTTTTATGGAATTCCTAACAGTGGGAGTAGGGGTATCTCTGACTCTTTCTCTGGCTCTTGAGACACTCCTTTTCCTAATAAGTTGCTTTGTCTGGGCTCCTTCAGAAGATTTCTGCCTAATCTTACTGCTTCTTGTTAAACTGTGTTTGGTTGATGTACCTGGGAGACCTGCTCTTTTCTGAAGGGAAGCAGAAGAGAAGTAGATCTGTGAGAAAGTGGAGAAAGAAGGTCTGTGGTGGTGACAGAAGCTAGTAAAAGTAAGAAAGAAGAGACTATGGATGAGATATACTGTATGAGAAAATATTTTAAAAGAAGAAATAATTGGATCAACTGGACAACATAACAATAATGAAAGCATGAAGTTATAAAACATGAATATATCATGAATAGTTTGCAAATTGTCTTACAGGACAGCAATAATTTTCAATGAATTTCTGATAATGGGACTGTGTTTATAATAATAATACAGTATAGTAACTTTCTTCGCTTCTATTTTCCATAATTTAAATGAGAAAAGTCCCACATCCTGATAGATGATGAGGTAAGAGTGTGCTCTTCCATTTCGCAGCTCTTCTCTCTGGGCCTACTGTGCTAGGTCATACATGTACAGTGGAGAGGACAACTGCCTCACTACTCTGCAAGGCTCAAATAACTTTCCTCATATTGTCTTCAGAATTTAGTTGAAATACTGATTTAATGAAGATGTCAGAAGTGGAAAAGTAAATTTACCAGGAAAGAAAAGTAGCTTTGGATCCTAAAATTATAAAGAGAGAATCAATCATTGACCTTTCTAGCACAATCCACATATATAAAATCATCATCTGAAATAGGAAAAGAATATTCTTGATCTATAACACAATGATGTTTCTTAAATAGTATTAGTTTAATATCAGCTAAATAAGGTCAGACTTAGTCATAAATTCTTTTAAGTCTAGCTCAGGTGTTTGCAAAACTTAAGTCTAATCCCTAGATAGAGGTGAAGTTAAAAAAACAATTCCAACTCTGGCTTAATTTTTTTGTGAGGATTTGATGGTTTATGAGGTTTAAGCTTAATTACACATCTACTTCTATGTATGTATTCAGGTTCTTATTCTTATGTCTACTTCTTTTGTATGTGTCTTAATATCTGTTCTTGTACAGCATTAGATTTAGATCAAAATCTTTGCATTTAAGAGCTAATGAATAAAACCAATTTCACCTTTGGATTTATCTAGTCTATAGCCAAGAGCAGATTAAATTTACTAGTACACTATGAACATTTTTTTCTGGAAATATATAGTTTAACCAGTGTATCCCTTACTAAATAGAAAATAATCCTCTGAACATATAAACACTGTACAAATTAATGGTATATAAACAAACATACCTCATTGTGATGATTTGATTGAAAAATGCTTCTATAAGCTCATGCATTCGGATGTTGAACTGTTTGTGAAAGATTAGAAAGTATTGTCAGTTCCTTGCCCTGCAGGTCCAGGCAAGAGGAGAGCATCCCGGTCCCACTGGGTCTCTCCAGGACTGAGCAGAATGATGAGTGTTGATGAACCAAAAGAAACACACCAGGCTGAGAGTCTTGTTGAAGCAGGAACTGTGTGGGGTGACTGACAGGGCCAATGGCAAAGCTCTATATTAGCAACTGCGGGGCAGAGGCCGGGCCAAACAAGTCTTGCTGAGTCACACCAGTACAGGAGTTATTGAGATAGGTCTGAAAACTCGAGGCTGGCTCGGGTTTGTCTACAAGGCCCAAATCAAATGGTGTCCCAAGAAGAATGCTCTTGCTGAAGGAGATATTCTACTGAGGCAAAACACACATCATTTCCAGTTAGCATTCTGTCTCTGTCTCTGTCTCTGTTTCTCTGTCTCTCTATTTCTATGTCTCTCTATCTCTCTGTCTCTTTCTGTCTCTGCCTGTCTTTCTCCCTCCACCCCTCGTTGTGTGTGTGTGTGTGTGTGTGTGTGTGTGTGTGTGTATGTGTGTGTGTGTGTGTATGATGGGTGGTTTTGTCTCAACACATAGCACTCAGCTACTGCTCTAGTGCTATAGCTGCCTGTCTGCTGCTGTGGTCTTCATTTTGATGGCGAGGTAGGTAATCATCTAGAACTGAGCTCACAAGTTACTATTTTATAAGTTGTCTTAGTCATGGTGACTCCTTAAAGCAATGGAAAAGTAACAAAGATGACACCTCATAAACTGGATTCTGTAAAAACCAATCAGCACAATCTATTTAAAATTCACCATATCTGGTAATTAAGGAAGCACAGTTCAAAACCACTTTTATATTTCATTTTACTCAAGTTCGAATGGAAAATAGTAAAGGTAAAGCCAATAAGCCCAGGAAGTATTGCAGAGAAAAGGGAAACATTACTGCTGGTGAGGATTCAAACTGGGACAGCCACTATGAATGTCAGGGTGGAGAATTCTCAAAGAGCTCAAAGTAAATCTACCATATTAGGCAGCTCTACTACTCTTTAGCATTATTCAAAAATGAGTCAACCTCCTACACTAAATATACTTAATCAGCCATGTTCATTGATGCTCTATTCACCAAAGCAACCAAATGGAGACAACCTAAACATCCTAGAAGTGGAAAATACATAGTGAAAGTATAAGACATATATACTGTTGAATACTACTCAGCTTGGAAAAACCAGTAAGCCATGAATGTTGTAGATGAATGAATGGAACTAGTTTATATAGAGTGATGTAACCCAGACTTAGAAAGATACATCTTGGGAGTTCTTTCTTATTTAAGTCCTAGTTCTGAATCTTCAGATGTGAGTACATAGATTGTGGTTACTACAGAAACAGAAAGGAAAATAGTACAGATTTTAGGATAGTGGAATTGAGAAGCAAAATGGAGGGGATATCAAGTGATCTGATACAGGAAATCTGAAAGGAAGGCTCTTTAGGAAAGAAGAATACTAAATATAAAAGGAGGAATGTATGTAAATTAACAATATGGCAAATTTTAAGGGATGGTCCAGTTTTTGGTTTGAGGGGTATCAATGGTTTCTTTCCTCTCAAACATATTTCTACTAAAATTAGAAAAGTCAGAAACAGAGTCACAGACTTAAGTGAACTTTTCTTCATAAGAAATTGTTCTTAAATGTAGTTTATGAAAAAGTTGAGTTTTTTGTGCCCTCTTTGGGGAATTTATCTTTCAGTTAAAAGTCCTTTCATTGGAGAAAACTGATTTTCCTTCTTAATGTAGGAATGAAATATGTACAACTTAGCAAAGGAAAGACAGAGGTCAAGGGCTAAACATTCTGCTCTCAGTCAACCACGTGATCTCTACCAAGCCTTTGCTCCTAACAGAGATGCTCCTAACAGAGCACGATGGTTGTTCAGGCTGAAATGCTTGAGAGAAACTTCAAATACATGTCTCCCATAGTCCTGAGAACATTTAGACTCTTCAGCCACAAACTTTGTGTTTCATGATTTTTCTTTGTAAGAGGATAGAAGAAGCATGGCCATACAACTGAGATTTCCTTCCGGTAGCTCTATACTCTGTGGGGTAAGTGGTCTTTCATTACACTCTGCATGTAATAAACTCCCAGGATTTCATTCAAAAGTATACCAGATCCAAGGAAGGAAAGCTTCTTTTCATGTATTTTATTCTTGATCAAAGATTAAAGTGGGCACCATGTTCTGCACATTGCCTCAAAGCTGCAGTCAGGATTTAAATTGGGCTCTCTAAGATTCCGTACATGTGCCCTAGCAATAGCTTCCTTCCTCACAACTCATAGTGAGAAATGCTTTGGTACAACTTCAAAACTTAGAATTCCTAAATAGGCTACGAATATTTCTTCTTAGTTTGATCTTTTCTGATGGTATGCTACTTCTGTGTTCACCTTCCAAGCAGGTCAATGAATAATTCTCAAACTGATGTATTTTTAATGTTCATTAGAAGCTCTGTACAATTTTATTTTAAAGCATATGTTTTTCTTTTTGAAAGTGTCTGTTTCATGACTGCTTTTGTTACACATTTCAATCATCAAAGTTGACATTAACCAAAATGAATGAATGAATGAATAAATAAATAAATAAATAAATAAATAAATAAATAACCAATAAAAAATAATGGCAATAAAAGCAAGCAAGCAAACAAACAACAACCATTACAACAGCAAAGTCTACTCTGTAGGCTCTGGCAATTAACAGACATATTAAGCAAGGTTCAGTTTTGTAAAGTTTATTCAGCCTTTTCATTTTCTAAAATATTAAATATAATTTTCTTATTTTCATCTAAATGTTTTTTTTTGTTTTTTTCTTCCCCATAGAGGTTACTTAGAAGCATGATTTACTAGCATTTACCACCAAATGTATTGCTAAATCTACAACAAGGAAACTGCCACAAACACTTTAATCAACAAGATCTTTGATATAAAATGAATTCAAGCATTTAATTAAGAGATTTTCATTGAGCAACATGCATCCTGGATATGTCTGTCAGTCACCATGGCAAGATTATTGTTTCAGTTTTACTCTAACTTTTAATTTTAAGACTGTTAATTACATGTTAATGGCTAAAAATGTGTATTTTATTGTTTTTCCCTCAAAGCATGAATTTTCTTAGCATATACTATGATTGACTTACTAAACTTCTTTTCATTTTTTAATTTTTGTGTGTATAGAAGTTTTTCCTCCTCCATGTATATTAGAACATTACATTAATTACATTATATTCATCAGTAGAGGCCTGATGTAGGATTCTGTTCCCCTTGAACTAGAGTTACAGGTGGCATGAGTTACATGTGGGAGCTGGGAACTGAACCCTGGTCTTTGGGAATAACAGCCTCTGCTCTTACCTGCTCATTCAGTCCTCAACCCTCTTCTTTTCACTTTTAATAATAACCTTTTCATCTTCATCATAAAGATGTTTATTATATTGTTTCTTCTATACTTTTATTGAATCTTAATTTGTTAGATTGACATAGTATAGTGCATCTGAGATCTTAACTTCAAATGCAAAATGCAAATTGAATTTTATTTAGATCAATTATTCTTTTACATAACTTGTGCTTGATTGGTCACACCTTCTCAACGAAGTTTCTCTATCATAAATCCAAGCACTTATAACCGGATGCTTCTTAAGCCCTCTACTATTTTAATAGTTGGGGCATAGGAGAATAGTGGAAAATGAATAAACAGGATTTCATGAGGCATAAATATTCATTATTGTTCCCAATATGCTGCTTATTTTTCAGATCCTGCTGGGTCCTGCCAGAAAATCAGAGGGTATTCACCAAGGGAGCACACTTAATGGAAAATTCGCTGCATTTTTCCTAATGCTCAAATTGGCAGTCTGCATGTCATATGCTGAACACATAGAAATTCATAGGCGTGCACGGGGCAGTTCAACACAATCTGGGAAATGTCTATAAACTTGATTTTCATATGTATTTAATATCTGATAGCAAGAACAAAGAGTATGCATCTTTTTATAAATAATTAGATCCAGTATGATTAATGATGTGTGCATGTTACATATTTAAATGTACACACACATACATATATATTTAGCCATTGTATGAATACATTCCATTTGTTTAACAAAGCCTGTTTACTTAGAATCCAAGAGCATGGTAAAGCAGCTCTTAATAGTTAGATATACTTTTTAAAGATTTTTATTCAGTCCTGAAGTTATTTTATGGAATTATGTTTGTTAACCTTCTGCTCACAGAAAATGTGTTTGATATTGTTTGCAATTAATGATATTATCAAAAACATGTTATTCCTTTGCATAATTGGTCTCAATTATGATGGACTATAATCTTAAATAATTTTATGAAATTAAAAATATGAGAAATATTTCTGAAATAATTAATGTTATTACTACAAAATGACAGAGGCAAAAATTTGCCAAGATTATGAGAACATCATCATTAAATACCATTATTACTTGTATAATGCCTCAGCTCTTCAATTACACTTCAAAAATATATATCACATTTTTATTATTCTATTTACTGAAAAACACAAATGAGAACATGCGCTGTTCTTTTATTTTTAATACTTCATTTTTATATTGTTTAAATAGACACTTGATATGTCTTCATGAAATCATCTATTCAGAATTTCTTCGTGATGATCATCTCAAATAAAGGTGAGTAGAATGTGTAGAAAATTTTACTATAATGTTTAGAATAAATATCTGATACAAAACACAATGTCATGAGACTATGACATGTTCAGGAATAAAAACAATCTGTGTGTGGTGGCATGTTTCCTGTAAAGCCAGGTTTCCTGAAGCAGAAACACAAATAGCCAGAGATTGTTAAAAAACAAAACAAAACAAAAAAAAAAAAACCTTATTTCTAGAACATCCTAGGATAGATAACAAAATTCCAAATGCGAAAATTCAAAAAGATCAAAGAACTAATTAAGTAAACATAAATAAAGGAAGAAATCCACAAATACACAGGAATAAAAAGGAATAACTATTTTGTAAATATGTGGTTTCTGGTGTTAAATTATGTTGAAAACAGTATATTTTTATTGGTTATTTTATTTATTTGCATTTCAGGTGTTATCCCCCTTCTCAGTTTCCCCTCCTTAAGCCTCCCATTGCACCCCCTATCCTCTTTGCCTCTATGAAGGTGCTCCCCCACCCACCAACCCACTCTTAAAAAAAAGAAACGATCCTCACAGGAAATATTTCTTGGCATTGCAAAATAGATTTGCTTACTGCAGTTTGAAGAAGAAAAAGCTATTGATACCTAACAATGTAGCTCAAAATTCCTCTAAAAAACATGCTAGGCATAGTATGGGAAAATATTATCTGGGACAAAATGATAACATGTTCCTATTGTTAAACTGCAGAGGGATTAAAAATAAAAGTGGAAATATGAAGTTTAAATCCTGATGGTTGGGGAGATGGCTCTCTTGTTGAGGCACTTGCTACATGCTAAGGAGTCATGTACCTAACGAAAGCCAGATGTGGTTGTTTGCCTGTAATCCGCTTTCTAAATGACAGACACAAGAGAATTTATATATATATATTCTCTTATATATATATATTATTTATTTTATTTATTTATTATTTGGAAAATGTCATTCAAATAGAGAAAAGTATTAAAAGGCGTTATGAAGATTTTGGTATGATCACAAAATATAAAATAGGAAAAATCAGGTTTCTCATTTAGATAAAAGTTTTATTGACAAAGTCTATTTGTCCCAATTATTTGGAACTTTGCTTTCTATTTCCAGAGAAAAACTGAATGGTAAATGGTGGTGAATTTCAGGTATTTTCCATTCTTCTCAGAGCAGGAACTACCCATTCCCTTCCCACTGCAGGAGGCTTTGTGCTTCCTCCTATAGCAGGTTGTGCACAGCTTGTGAGAGACAGAGTGGAAAAAGGAACTCTGTCCTACAATTCCCAGCCATCTGTCTCCTTGATGCTCCTGATCAGAAACATACAAAGAGGATGGAACAAGTTACGTTTGCCTTCCCAAAATTTCTGAAAGATCCTCTCTATTCCCTAAAGATTTGAAGACTAGACATCACTTCCTGAAGTGGTTACTTTTTCTTTAAAAGCTGATATTAAGTACTATGACAGCCAGGCAAAATAAATGAAACATTGAATATCAGAATATTATGTTATACCTTCAGGAAAAGTGGTAAGAAAACAAACAAGACCTTAATACTTTATATCTCAGCTGATTTAGAATATATATGACAGTTACATAGATATTTAAATATATAGATAGAGATGACATAGACTAGATGTAGATTATACGTAGAGATAGATAGATAGATAGATAGATAGATAGATAGATAGATAGATATTAATAAATTTATAGTTAACTTAAAAGTTCTGAAAGGGTAGATCTGGTAAAAGCTAAAAAACATATAATAGAAACACAATATATAACCAAAATGTATGATGTATATTACAAGCTAAAATTAAGTATTTGAAATTTTTCACCATAAAACAATGATTGTAGATATTTTCAACTCAATTTAAACTTTAATCATACATGCATATGTATCATCAATACATCAATGTGCTCCTGATCAGAAACATACAAAGAGGAGGGAACAAGCTACATTTACCTTACTGAAATTTCTCTCTCTCTCTCTCTCTCTCTCTCTCTATATATATATATATATATATATATATATATATATACACATACATGTGTAAGAGAGCACACTCTTTAGAGGAAACTGGGAGGGACATGAGGTGGTAGTTTAGTAGAGGGGAGACCAGGAAGAGGAATAAAATTTGAAATGTAAACAAATGAAATGATTAATAATAAAAAATGAGAATATTTTAAGTAACATGAAAATGTATATAATTGATAATGAAAGTATAAAATCCAGTATGAAATTCCAAGGTTCAGAATGGCCATTCAAACTATATAGATGCTGACTATTATGAATGGACTTTGGAACTCGATAACCATACTTTACAATA
The DNA here is from genome assembly GCA_021653895.1 of Mastomys natalensis. Taxonomy (NCBI): domain Eukaryota; kingdom Metazoa; phylum Chordata; class Mammalia; order Rodentia; family Muridae; genus Mastomys; species Mastomys natalensis. Next base: position 39,712 of record JAJTUV010000483.1, read on the forward strand.
ATTTTATCTGCAACTTCTTTATATTAAAATTTTAATTAAACATTTTAAAAAGACAAATTTTAAGGAAAAAAGCAGAACAATTTTTAAACCTATTAAAAATCAAAAAGATTAGTTATGAACTCTAGCTGTAAAAGACGCTCATGATAGTTAATATGTTACAAACTTTTCAAGACCATTTCAGAAGACTGTGAGAACTGACTATGAATTCAAGGAAGACCAATGAGAATGATCAAATCTCAAAAATAGAAAAAAAATAGAAAATCACGAAATTAAAGTATGTATCTAAGGGACCTGAGAAATACCTCAAACAAACTAGTCTATGCAATACTTCATTCTCAGAAGGGAAAGAAAGCAGAAAAATTATATATGAAGAAATCATGACTAGGGAATGACATTGATACATAGAGTTCAATATTTCAAAGATGCCAGTAATTAAACATATTTTAAGCAAGCTTTTGAAAGACTGAGGATATTTAAAGCAGTAAAATAATAAATGATTTATCACATATAAGGTAATATTCCCACTTGAAACTGTGGTGGCAAAATAATAATAATTAATAATAATATTAATAATAGAATAACACCCAAACAACCCACCATATTAAAGTGATGAAGGAAAAGAAAAATAAAGCTAGTAAAATTACACCTAGTAACTGTCTTTCATAAAGTGAGAAATCAAGATGTGCTAGTAAAGAAAGGTGAAAGACTCCATTACTATTAAGCTTGAATTTAAAAAAAGTATTCAAAGGAGTTATACAGAAATTAGAATATAATAAACAGAAATTGAAAGTCATATAAATAAATAGAGATCTCAATAAAAATTAATATAAACCAATTATAAATTTTCTGGTTGTATTAAAACTTATTGATTTGTATGGTATATGAAACCAATTTATTAAACTATTACTGAAAACTAATATTGTTCCAACTTTGATTTGCAACTAGATATATTATATTAGAAACATAATATTAATATATTTAGAAGTATTATATTAATTCATTTTCATAGCATACAATATGAATTAAGTGTGGCTATCCAGATCCAAAATCCAGAGCATAAAATAAGTAATTTTGTGATTAATACTGAAAGAAGTGAGACAATACTTTATTATTTATTCATTAGATTTTTTTTTTATTTTATGTTATAAAAGTTAATCTGGTATATAAAAAAGTAATTTCAAATATTAGATTATTAGATGTAATACCTGTTATAACCACATAAGTAGCTCTAAAGTATAAAGCAAAGTAATGACCAGGTTGTACATTCTTTATTATACTGAAATAATTTAAAAGCAGACTATAGTAGTAAGTGAAATTAGTAATAAAATGAAATAAACAATATAGAAATTAAATAGCAAAATGGTAGAACCAGTTGATTTGTTAGTAGTAATTTCATTACATGAACTTCAATAAACTACTCGAATGAAAATATAAATAACGCCAAATGGATAAAGACACATAATGAGACTGTATGTTTCTATACAGCATTGCTTTTAGGTCCAATGATATTGATTGAAAGAATAAATAAATAGGAATATTATTAGTTTTGCAAACAGTAACCAATAGAGACCAGTAATGATCATCATTAAGTAAAATCTAAATCAAATGATTTTTATAACAAAAAATAAAATTAAATACTTTAATCTTAGTATAGGAAAAATTTATGAGAATTATTAAAAATTATTCACTTAGCTTCAGTCCACTGAAACAAATAAAACAAATACATATAACTGAAAAAATATGGATATGTTTAGGGTTAATATCCTAAAACTTTAATACACAACTCTAAATAATTAATAGGTCTTATAAAGCTTTATAAATACAGGACTTAATACAGTAAATTAAATAGCTAATCAAATGTCTATAAACACATGCTCAGATAGCATATATTGTTGTAACATTCATATAGTGTCTGTTCTCTAGGAGCCCATGTATTACAGCAAATAATAAGTTTCAATGAATTAAAATGATGAATATCATACAAAATATCTTCTTTAGACAAAGGAGAATAAGAAATAAATAACAGAAGTAAATTTGAAAAATTGATAAATGTGCATAAAGTAGACAAAATATTCATAAAAGTAAATACAAATTGAAAATTTCAACATATATTACAAAAATATAGCACGTCAAAAATTAAGAGAGACATTAAAGCAGCATTAAAAGTTTAAAGTTAAAATATACACATTTATAAAATGAAAAAGATATTCTAAAATTTAAAATCTGTTTTCATGATCCTATAAAAATAAAGAAAATTATACTTTAACCTAGAAAATAAAAGAAAGAAAATAAATATTTGCACAGAAATATAAAAATAGGAAATAAGACAATATATATCTATATCTATCCATATATATATATATATATATATATATATATATATATATATATTAGAACAAGCTATTAGAGATCATTAATTTTGAGTGTAGCTTTTGCTATCCCATCTAGGCTCCAAGAATGGACTGCACTACCAGTCCTAGCCCAGAGAACATTGGATCAGTGGATGAAACACACAGACACACATACAGTTGTTCAATTTCAACTTGCCTTATTGGCTGAATTGCTAGGTACCTTCAACAGTTAGCGTGCCCTTCCTAATACTCCCTAAATCTGCCCTCAATTCCAGTAGCTCAGCCACCTTCAGTTGCAGCTCCAAATCCTTAAACTCCTTCCTGTAGAAGCAGCCTGTGGCCACTCTGTGTGAGATCTCACGTGGCTGGTTGGCTTTTATCACCAGCCCCTCACCTCCAAAAAGCATGATTAACTCTCATTTCTTCTCCCCTATGTCTGCTAGCTTGCCTGCAGTGCCCCAGAAGTTCCACCTATCCATCCCATGGCATCTTTACTGATAGATCAAGAACCATTTGGAGAACAGGACTTTAGCATCAGAATCACCCCAACAACTGATGAAACTGACAAATATTCAGGTAGACAGAATAAGGCCAGAGCCTTTTACTATGGGTATTAAATAAAATAAAATTAAAGTAAAGTAAATTTAAAAAAATAAAAGAGTGGAGACTCACTCTACTAGAAAACAGAAAATTCTACAAAGAAGAGAGCTGAATGATTAGCAACAAAAATCAAACAAAGAAGCAACAAAAAGAACACTGAGCAAAATGGAGTAGAAAGGGCATTTTGATGAAAGTTTAGTATCTGCCAAAACTATATCTCAGTAAAAATCTAAGTGATGTGTTCCTATGAAGGAGACTGGATAAGATATTAAAAATCTGCAAAAGAAAGGCTCTCAACCTGAAGTTGGCACTCAATAATTCTTCCAAAAATTTATAGAGTAAATCATGATAATTCAAACGTCACCAGCCCTCCTAAGTAAAGATGACTCACTTTCTACTCACTTTATGCTAAAAGAAATATGTCAAAATTGTATGAAAAGTTATAGTCTAATATTCCCGACCAATATTGACAGAAAAATATTTAACATGATACTACAAAACAAAAGTGACCACAATAGGACCATGCATCTTGAACAAGGAGACTTTTTTTTGTAGGACAGGAGAAATCCCATGTACAAAAATTACTACATTTTACAAAATCGATAGAGAAAAAGAATGGAGAACCTGAATTTCTGCATAGCAAGCTTTATTTTTGTGAACTTTTATAATCAAAACATTCCAAAATTAAAAGTTTAAACAACTTTAACCTAAAAGCATTTATACATTTTACACATGTGAATATTGTATTTATTCTATAGAAAAAAAAATCATACACCAAGGAAAATGAGTGAATGTGTGTGTAAAAGTAAATTTATTCACCAGACGTAATCACAGAAGCTTACAGATAAATAAGCTCACCCTTTCTTGTTTTTTCTGAACTCTGGTTGGTGGGTTCAACTCAGCCATTCTCGTTAAAACCACTCCAAGCTGACTGATTCAAACTGGCTTCTCTCATCTGTTGCCTCAATTGCTCTGCTTGGACTCAGACTAAATGTTTCAATTTGTTCTAATCTTCTGGCTCCTTCTCATTTTGTGGGTCATTTTTGTCTTCACCTGTGTCTAGCTTGCTTTCTCTGCAACCTGTCTCAGAAAATCTGTCCTGATAAAAACTGAATCCTCCCAACCACCTCTCTACTTCTCTATTACATATGAGCTCATTATATGTAATCAAGATATCAAAACCGCTGAATTGGAGAAGGTTCTTTTAATACAGACTGCTGGAAAAACTAAATGCTTGTGAAGAAAAGAATGAAATCAAACTCTAACTTAATATATTGCAAATTAAATGAAAATGTCTACCTGGATTTTTGGCAGGAGTAACTTGTGGTTTGCCTGGGGATGTCTGCTTGAGGAAGTGGACATAGTATGTTTGTGGAGGGAGGGTCAATGTGTGGCATCAATTTTCTAAATAGAACACAAATAGTGCAGTCACTAAGATCAGCAATTAAGAAATAGGACCTCATGAAACTGTAAAGCATATGGAATGCTAAGGACATTATCAGTAGGACAAAGTCTAGGACAAAATAGCAGCTTACAGAATGGGAAAAGATTTTCACCAACTCTACATCTATGAGAGGACTAAAATCCAAAACATATAAAGAACTCTAGAAATGGGACATCAACGAATCAAATAATCCAATTTAAAAAAAAAAAAAATGGGTTGCATATCTAAATAGAGAACTAAATCTGAAATGGCCAAGAAATACTCAAAGAAATATTCAACACCCTTAGCCATCAGGGAAATACAAATCAAAGTTACTTTGAGATTTCATCTTATGCCTGTAAAAATGCCTAACATCAACAATACTCCTCCATTGCTAGTAGGAGAGCAAACTCATACAGCCACTATGAAAATCAGCATAGTAGTTCCTCAGAAACTTGGTGTGGGAAAAACTGGGGGGCCACAGCTCCAAGCCCCAGGCCCACGCGGCAGCGGCCCGGGACCTGATAGGTGGAGGCTGCCTGAAGGCTTCCAGGCAGCCTGTGTCTCCTACCGAAAGAAGGTCCCAGGTTCCAGTGGCTGGATGCTTCGGTGGCGGCAGGCCCAGCAGGCCCCAATGATACAAGGAAGTCCTTGGTTCCAAAGGGTTTATTGTCATGGAGGATGGTGGATGGATCTGGATGTACCCCCTCAAACTCAGGACAGACCTGAGTTAAGTAGGGAGGGAGAAAGCGGGAGGTTCTGGGGAGGAATGGTTAATTGGCTCCGCCCTCTGACCTTCATTAGTATGTAAATCTCTAGGGCCTGAGGCCTGTAGTTACACCCTCTACGTGTGCACTTTGGGAGGGGCTGTAATGGCCTTTGTGACTGAACAAGGTAGGTCCATGGAGATTGGACTGCTTGTTAGGACTCTGAGTTCTGGAGGCGTTGCCAAACTCCTGCCGTTTCTCCCTTGGAGTCTCAGGGTTCTAGGTCCATGCCCAGCCAAGAACCAGGATACCCTTATGCAGTCCCACAACTTGGAACTTGACCTACCTCAAGATCCAGCTGTATCACCCTTGGGCAGGTATCCAAAAGATGTTCCATTCTACAACAAAGACACTTGCTCAGCTGTGTTCATTAAAGCTTTATTTCTAATAGCCAGAAATCACAAACACAATTAGATATACTTTAAATAAAGAATAGATAAAGAAAATGGGGCACATTTGCATAATGGAGTATTACACAGATTTTAGGAAAAAAAAAAAAAAAAAGGACATCATAGAATTTACAGGCAAATGGATGGAACTAGAAACTAAACAAAACAAAAACCCCCCAAAACAAAAACAAAACAAACAAAAAACTTCCCAAGAAATGCAAACCAGACCCAGGAAAACAAACATGATATGTACTTATGTATTAGTGTATATTAGATGTTAAGTAAAGAATAATCACATCATAATCCACTGATCCAGAGAATTTAGGTAAAGATGAGTGGCCTAGTAGAGGTCCATGGATTCCCCTGGGAGGAGGAAATAGAAGAAATTTTGTGTGTGGAGAGTGGGGGTGGGACTGAGACCTGGAGGGATCCAGTTGAGGAGGGAGGGATGGAGGGAGAGAGTACAGGGAGACATGAGTGAAGCAGATAAGCATTTACAGGGTGATATGGAAACATAGTGCAGTGGAAACTTCCTGGAATCTATGAGATTGACCCTAGCATGGGCATATACTTATGGAGGATAGGATCTTGACCAAGCAATCTTCTGTAACAGGGTAAGTTCCCAGAAGTGGGACTGGAACATCAACCTAGCCATAAAATTGCTGACCCCCAACCTGTCCTGCTGAAGCAATGGGACTTAGACCTTATGGACATCAGGAGAGGGCTCTTATGTCTAAAACTGCCTAGATGGCTAGGATTTGAAAGCTGGTTGTATCAAAGACCTAGGGTAGAACCAAATATGACTGGGAGAAAAAAAAGTCAAAGATGTTATTCCTAATTATATTCTGTTATACTCAGAGGATCAGTGCTGAACCAAATTGTCTAAGGAGTGGTTTTGGCCAGCAGTTAATGGTTGCAGAAACAGAGACCCACAGCTAAACATTAAATGGAGCTCAGGGAACTTGGAAGAAGACAGGGAGAAAATACTATAGTATCCGGAGGGATCAAGGACACAGTGAGAACCTGGCCCACATAATCAACATCATAAAGCATCACAGAGACAAAAACCACAGCTACAGAGCCTGCATGGGTCTGCATCGGGCCCTTTGTATACATAGTATGGTTCTTTAGCTTCCTGTTTTTGTTTGACTCCTAACAGTGGCAGAAGGAGTGCCTCTAACTCTTTTGACTGGTCCTGGAACTGTTTTCCTTCTACTGGGATGCCTTGTCCAACCTTAGTATGAGGGTATATGCCTAGTCTTATTGTATTTTGTTATCCAGAGCTCAGCTGATATCACTGGAAAACCTGATGTTTTCTGAAGGGAAACTGAGGAGCGGTGGATCTAGGGGAGAGAGGAGATGGAGGAGATAAGAAAAGAGAGAGGGTAGGCTACAGTTCAGATGTTTTGTAGAACACAAAAAAGAAGTCAAAATTTCTGGTTTCTTTGGAAACTCGGTTGTGTTGTGGTTTTTTTGGAAACTATGAGAGAATGTTTCTGCTGAAGCAGACATGTCAAGGTTTGTTTTGCTGAGAACAGACATGTGGTGTTTTTCTGGAAACTGCCTGGAAAGCGGGCATATAATGTTTTGCTAGAGTAGATACTTGAGAGAAAACATGATGTTTTGAAAGAATATACATATAATCTAACAGACAGTGGACAATGATGTGTGGTATTAGTTCACCTTACCATTCTTTGCTCATCATCATTGGGCTTTGCCAACGTTGTTCTTCACTGAAGATGAGGCTGTATGGTATTGGTTTGCTTTGCCTTTTGTTGCTGGTCACATGGGTCTCGACTTCATAGAGAGAAAACATAACCAAGGAACTTCTGGTGGTATTCCAGCAACTTTTACCTGCTTCCTCACACTGGGGCCAGTTGGCAGAGGCTTGCGGTTTTCTCTGGACTGACCTACTGTTGTTAATTCATAAATAGTATTTGTGAGTGGATTGAGCTGCTGATGCTGATTCGTGTGAACTGAACGGCTGCTATCTAGACAATGGAGACTGGATTTGCTCTTAAGACTATTTCTAAACAGGTCCACATCCTCCTTTGCTCTATTAACCTTTCCTTTCCACTACGTCTGGTGGGTGGTGAGATGGAAGGGAGGTTAAAGAATTTATGAACCCTTATTAAAAGTAGGTTTTGAAAAATCTAAGCCATCTCTCTTGCCTTTAAAAAAAAAGTGTTACTTATCTACACTGTGTGTGTGTGTGTGTGTGTGTGTGTGTGTGTGTGTGTGTGTGTGTAGGGCAACACACACACACGCACAAGCACACTCACATGTACACACACACACACATTAAATGTAAAACAAAAATTGAAAAAAAATCCCAAAGAATCTTCTTGGTAAATGTTTTTTAGAGTTTTGTATCTTGTAAACAATTTTAAAATAAAAATATTGACAAATGCCAAAAAAAAAAAGAAAGAAAAAAAAAAGAAAAATCTAAGCCTACAGAAAAATAAATGAATTTAAATAGTAGTAATAATAGTGCAACAAATATCTAGATTCATTACTGAAGATAATAAAATATACTCTTGACTAATAAATGTATATTAGTATTCTTACCATTGAAAATATTTCAATCCCTAATCTCAGGGATAGTAGAACATAAGATAAGAAATTTAGTTACAGCAGAAATTAAGTTGTTACAGTTGAAGCAATAAATAGTTCATATACTAATTCATAATATGAGAAAAAACTAGTACATTCATGAGACAGTACTCTAATGTGAATTTGGGGAGAATTTCTGGTGTGCATATGCATTCTTTATGTGTTGCCTATTGTTGGCTTAAGGGCAGGGCCTTTTTAGCTGAAGGGTAGGCACTAATGATGAACCATAGTGGTATAGAGACAGTAAGAGAGAATGAGAGTGTACAGAGAGGAACATGCAATAGGCCCGACATGTAACATTGAAAGGGAGAAATTTATTGAATAGTAAACATAAGTGATAGATGGAGCACAAGTTAGAAAATCAAATAAGAAGTTACAAAAAAGAATTTCATGGATTCAAAAGTGAAAATTGAGTTGGGTGTTGTTTAAGAAATTAAACCCATGGTGGCTTGAAATTTCATTCTTGATTTTGTCTTTTTCTAAATTTGTATAGGCCTTAATTTCACAATCTTTGGAGTAATATTTATAAAAGCTTATTTGTGTTTGTTGGGATAGTTTGAATGGAAAGTCAACTGTTTATCATGTTAAATATTGTATAGATTACACCAATTATTATAATCTCTCTTTATCCAGACAACTGCTACAGCCACATTCAGCTGGATCAGTATCATTTATCATACATTTGCTTTCCCTGTTGCATGCAAATATCAGTGGAGTGCTTGTTTTTAAAATAAACAGTATCCACAAACGTAGGTGTTCTGTGTCATCCTCAACTAATTGAACAAGACAGCATCAAAGAAACCAGAAACAATGCCCATGACTGCTAAAATGTTCATTGAAGCTATTTTCTCTAATTCTTGTAATAGTTCAATAAAAGCAGCCAACTGAACAATGCAACAAACATCACTAAATTAAAATTAAGACTTCATTGCAAATAAGACTTACACCAATCTGTCTATTGATTGGAGTGTAATTGCCATACAAACATTGTTCTTCCAACAATATCCTTTGTAGAAAGGCTAAATTTTTCTTGGATGTATTCTACATTTTACAAAGTAAAAAGACAATGCAAAACAAAAATCTATCTTTTTGACTGAAAGAAAATTGCAGTGGAAAATATGAATTTTTCAATTTCTCAACTTACAACTACAGAAATGCAAAAAGACCTTGCAGAGCAGAACATGATAATAGAGTAAGACTTTCCCTGGGATGAGCCTGAGTAGTCATGACAGAATCAATATGGTATTTGTGCTCCACAGGTAGGTCAAATAACACTGGGCACAAATTTGTATTAACTTTGAAGAGATGGTCAGTGGGTAATTTTATTTGTTAAGTCATAGAGAAAACTGCAATATCGGGCTGATGTGGTAGTTGAGAATTACTGTTAAAGCCCTCCTCAAGGGAGGATCTACTGCTTAGCTATGGAGAGGGTGCTTATATATAATGTAGCACAGATCTGATAGAGCTCTTTGGCTGGCAGTTTATTCTGGGATTTCCTTGTCACACTGATGACTCGTGTTCTTCCATAGAGATCCAAACCAGATACCTAAGTAAGACATCCATACCTTTAGGTCTTTGTGAGACATTTTCCCAGGTGAAACCCCTTTTAAGTCCCCTGCCATTATAGCTTAGATTTGGAAAGTGTTGAGTTAATATTGTCTGGATCAAGTCCCTTTTTCTAATGGGCATATATTCCTAAGAGAATACAAAGTATCTAGGCATCTGCTCAGGTGATAAACACACACACACACATGCACACACACACATGCACACACACACACGCACACACAGTATAAATTATAGAACACTGGTTTGTGAGAGCCATGTTGAAAAGTTGAGACATTTTCTCAACTAAACTAACAATTAGGAAAGAGAGAGGAAGTAGTAGCTGCAAAAAAAAAAAAAAGAGAGAGAGACTTCATGAAATTAGTGTTCTACAAAAAAGGGAAGAAAATAAGAGAGACCATGAATGAAGTTGGAAAGAAACACTTGATAGTGTGTCGTGAGAGTATTCCCAGAGATAAAAAACAAGCAAACAAAAAACTAAAACCAAACCAACCAACGAAACAAAAAACCCTACACTCTAATGAGCTGATTCACAGGAAAATTATATTCTACACATTTTCCAAAATATAGCGTAGACAACATATTAAAAATGTGATCTCTGTTTTTTATAGGGAAAGATTTGTAGGGGGAAACTATGTTTATTTGTCCGGGTTGAATTCAGAGTGTGATCTATGGATTACTTTATAACCCTTCAAATCAATTTTTATGTATTCTAAGATTCACTAGGTTTGAGTCATGGAAGGTTGTGATTAATTGGTTCTGTCCAGGGACAAATTCCCTTTATAAATTAACTGATGCAAATGGCCAACCCTTATCACATGTATGAAAAACATTAAAAGGACTGTCTCTCTGCATAATATATGTATATAAATTTATTAATATATGTATATGTGTGTTTTAACAATAATAATTTTGGAAGACATCATACTTTTGAGAGGAAAACATCAAACAGGAAAGAGAAAGGGATCGAAATGATGTAACTATAGTTCTCATGGTGGAAATTTTCAAATAAAGAAAAGATTTCAACTTAAAAAAAGAAAATAAAAATTAAAAATGAACTAAATGAGCAAGTTTTTTTCGTGTTAACATTGATTATGACTTCTCACCCAACAAATATTTTAAAACTACATATTCATAAGATAAATATTTATGAGACCACCCACTAAGAAAGAGACTTATGATAATGTAGTATCACTAATTATGATACCATAATTAAATGAGTATAATAAGAAAATCCCTACAGTTAGACAAATTAATGGGTTGTAGTGATTTTTTTCAATTTATCAAACTGGTTCTTTTTTATTTTTTTTTCTTTGTTCATTTCTGAGATTATAATATAATCACAACATTGCTCCTTTGCCCTTCCTTTTAGACACTTCTATATACGACTCCCCATTCTTCTTCAAATGCATTGTCTCTTCTTTCATCCCTATTGCTTGAATATATGATTACATATGTATATGTATATTCCTACATATAACTAGCCCAGTCCATATAATGTTACTTTTATATATGTGTTCAGAACCAAGCATTTGGTGCTGGACAACAAGTGGTGTGTTCTTCCCTGGAGACAGCTGTTTCTCTTGCTCCCAACTATACTCAGTTGTCTATAGTTCTTTGTGTAGGGATGAGGTCTTCTGGACACTTCCATATCTGCTTTGGCACAATCATTGGTGTGATCCTAGTTCAGTTCATGTTTTAGCAGCCATATTGGAGAGACTCTATGGTGTAGCTTCTGATATTATTAAGAGACAGGGTCTTGCAGCAAACTCTCTGATCCTCTGTCTCTTACAATTTTTCCACCTCACCTTCAGCAATAATTCTTGAGAAATAAACATAGGAGTGGTTTCTCAGTTTATCCATTGGAACTGGGTTGTACAAATCTGTGTTTTGATTGGTTATGGTTTTATATAGTAGTTTTCACTTGTTGTACAGAGTGTTCTTGATGAGTAGTGAAGATTCCACTGATCTGTCTTTATAAGGACAATTGTTTATAGATTATAGTTAAGGATAATTCTTATTAATAAAGTATTGCTTTTTTTTATAGATTTTTCTCCAATAACTAGGATTTCATTAGAACTGAGGAGTTACCTTAATTTTTAGAACCATGATAATTTTTCTCTTGTTGAGAGGATCTTGTATCCAATAAAAGGCTGTTGATTACCACCAATGTATTTTTGTTACAATTGGACACATAGAGTTACTGTGCCATGTTGGACATTTTGTGTGATTCATAGGTTTCAATAGCTGGGTAGGACTCTTGGTTATCTCCCTTATTTGAAAGTTTGCCTGAAGCCATCTAATTACATAAAAGCTAGAACTCTGGAAAGAGGCATTCATGCCAGATCCAGATCAGGGGCATCTAAGACCTCCTTCTAACAATAGTGTATGTCTTTAGCAATAGTGACTTTCCTTTCCATTTGCGGGGAACAACCTGGGACAACAGCAATTGGCTGTATGTTTTAATACTCTCCTGTAATCATTGGCCAACTCTACAACAGAAAACTTCTTATGTTTAGTGCTAGGGATTTGTTAGATGGTCTTTTGTTAGATGCAGGGAGTACTGTCAGACTAAGTGAGATGAGTTCATTAACAGTATATGAATATTTTGGTACACAGAATTATGTTTCATGGATATTTTCATAATGTGATTCCTTGTGTCTTTGTCAGATATCCTTATTGTTATTTTATCCTTTTTCCCCTTTTCTATATTTACCTTACTCTCCTTTCCTAAAGATGCCTTGTTTCCCTATCAGATTATGTGTATACTTATTATTCACCTTTACTGTTATATGACCTTCATCTGTGTTTTTCTTGTCCATTTTCCTAAAGACCCTTCTTCACCCCCTCCCTTTTTTTCTAACCAGATCATTTTTACTCTGTACTGTCTATTGCTCGCCAATGGTGTCATTTTAACTTTCCTGGTTTGTGTAGTTTCTACAGGCTATTCACTCATATCTGAATATTTGTGGCCAGAAGCAGCTGAGAAAAAACATGCAAAGTTTGTCTTTTTGTGTTTGAGTTACAGCAATTGATATTATCTTTTCTGGTTTATGATTTTATCCTTTTTATAGTTGAATAATATCCCATGGAGTATGTGTGCCATATTTTTATTTCCAGTCATCAGTTGTATTACTTATCAGTATCAGTTATGCTGTTACCATTTTTTTAACTATTATGAACTGAGCAGCAATGAACATGCCTGATCATATTTCTATGGAATAAGATGTCAGGTTTTTTGGAAATATGCCCAATAGTTCAATCTTAGTATAGATCTATTAATGTAGCTGAATCTTAATGTAGCTCTATTTCCAGTTTCCTGATAGAAGATCACAGTATTTTCCATAGTAACTGTATGAGTTGCATTCTTACCATAAATAAGTAAATGTTCTCTTTACCTGACAACCTTGATAAAATGTGGCATTATTTGTTTTACTAATATTGGACTTTCTGACTTGTGTAAGGTGAAGTCTAAAGCTAGTTTTTTTCTGCATTTCTCTTATGACAACGGATGTCAAACACTTATTTAAACCGCTTTGAAATCATTATGTTTCATTTTTCAAAACTCTCTGCTTAGTTATATACCTAATTTTTGTATGATTATTAGTTTTCTTGCTGTGCAATTTCATGTTTGGGGAGGTGTTATTGTTGTTTATTTATTTTAGATATTAACTCTCTATTATATGTGTAATTGGTAATACTATTCTTTTCCATTCTGTACCCTGCTATTTTGCCCAAATGACGGTATTCTTTGCCATACAAAAGCATCTTGATTCCATGAGGTCCTATTAATTGTTCTCGGAGCCTGTGGTATAAGTATCTAGTTCAGAATATATTTTCCCACACCAATTAGTTCAAGTGTTCTCTCACATTCATGGTATCTGGTTTTATGTTGAGTCTTGTACAAGGCAACGAGTACAGATCTACATAGACTCTTCTATAACACATTTATCTGATTTCATTTGTTGAAGATTATGACTTTTACCGGCATGTATTCTGGGGTTCTTTGTAAAAAAAAAAATCAGAAATTTATATATGTGTTTGCTTATTTCTGGGTCTTCCTTTTCATTCCATTAAGCTGTCTGATTTTATACTCACATTATGCTGTTTCTATTGTTATGTATAGTTATGTTATATGACTTTTAATCTGAAGTGATGATATCTACAGATATTTTTATCTTTAAATTTCATTTTGCTTTTTTGTTTTGGCTACCATTAAGGTGTTTTGTGGTTCCATATGAAACTCAAAATTGTATATTTTGTGTTTGAATTTTAATGTGGATTGAATTGAATTATCGATTACTTTTGGTAGAATGGTCATTTTCACCATATTAATGTATATGAGTAATGAGCAAGGAAGATATTTTCATCTTCTGATATCTTCTTCAATGTTTTAAAGTTATGATCAGCAAGTATTTCACTTGCTCAGTTAAATGACACTAAGATATTTATTTTTATATGGAGGCTATTGTAAAAGTTATTCATTCTCTGATTTTTTTCCTCAGTGTGTTTGTAATTTATATATAAAAATTACACTGGTTTTCTTTTGTATTTAGTATCTTGGTACATTCCTGAAAGTGTCTATGAGCTTTAGAATTTCCTGGCATAGTTTTGGGAACTTCTACGTATAAAATAATATCTGCAAACCAAAATACTTTGATTTCTTCTTTCTTATTTGTATATTCTTGATCTCCTTCAGTTGTTGTTCTCACTAAGACTACAAGATCTATATTGAGTAGTTTTGGAGAAAGTCAACCTACTTGCTTTGTTCTGATTTTGGTGGAATAATTTGACTCTCTCTCCATTTGGGTTGATGTTTGTTGTAGGCTTGCTACATACTACCTTTATTCTGTTGTGGTAGGTCCCATGTATGTCTTCATTTATAGGTTATATTTATCTGTAAATTTTTTCTTGGGAGGATCATTTTTTTTTTATGTAATTTAAGTATCACATTACTTTGGTCTCATTAAAAGAATTTCTTTCACATGCTTCAAGCATATCTTCTCCCGGTGCCAGGGTTAAGCTGCAGTGCCATAGCACATTGCTGGTGCATAACTGGGGCCACCTGCGAAGGGCTCAGAAAGAAGAAAGAAAAAAAAAAGAAAAAGAAAAAAAAAGAATTTATTTCTATTCTGTTTCTGATTGGCAAAATATTTTGAGGAGTATTGATAATATTTCTTCTCTGATGGTCTGGTAGAATTTTGCACACATTTCATCTGGTCCTCCCGTGTTGTTTTTATTTGGAAGAATTGTAATTACTGCATCAATTTTACACTAGGCTATAGATTTATTTACATTGTTCATCTTATCTTAATTTAAATTTGGTAGCTAATAGATGTCAAGAAATATCTTCATTTCTTTTTGAGTTTCCAATTGTGATTAATAGTTTTTTGGGGGTTTATTTTTCTGGGCTGGCTTCTGTGGTGGCTCAGAATTTGTAGAAAATCTGTCCACGTCATTCTGGATTTCAGCATCGCCATTGAGATATTGAGTGTTATCCTAATGGTCCTGTATTTATATATGACTTGCTCTCTTTTTGTTGTATCTTTCAAAATCCTGTCTTTGTTCTGTACGTTTATTGTTTTAATTATATATTGTTTTTCTGTTGCTATTAGCTATTCTGTATGTTTTGTGTACATTTATAGGCAACTTATTCTATAGGTTGGAGATCTTCTATGATTTTGTTAAAAATATTTTCTGTACATTTAACCGGGAATCCTTCTCTTTTCCTATATCAAATCTTTTGGGAATTTGTTTTTTTTTTTTTTTTTTCATAGCATCTCAGAGATGGTAAAAGTTTTTTGCTCAGTGTTTGCTTGTGAATTTTTGTTTAAATTTACCATGGTCTTTGATTGACATATCTATTTCTTCTATCTTGTTTTTTAATGCTATATATTATCTCTTTAATCTTGTTTACTTTGCTTCTGTGATTTATCTCTGAGATTTTGAGTTCCTAGTTTTTCATTTCCAGCTTTACCTCAATTTGGTTCTTCTCTAGTGACGATACTTTACTTTCATGTCTATTTTCTTTATTTTGTCCCATTGTCTCTTCACAAATTTCATTAAGGTATTTATTCACATCAAATTTAAAGTCATTAAACACATTAATAATTGTTATTTTGAAGTCCCCATCTTGTGCTTCAGCTACATTATATTTATCAGAGCCTATTTTAATGGGGCTACTGACTTCTGGTAGAGGCATATTATCTTGGCTGTTCATGTTTATATTTGTGTACATATATCTAGAAATCTAGAGTTAATGATGGTTGAGACGATTCTAGCTGTTGTTTTCTGGTCTTGTCTTTTTGAAGTAAGTATTCTGTTCTTTGGTTACTGTGTTTTTGTGTTTGTTGTTGTTGTTGTTGTTGTTGTTGTTGTTGTTTTGCTGCTGTTACCTTTTGGGTATTAGAAAATATAGTAGATATGGATTCCATGATAGAAAGTGCCTCTGCAGTTTGGTGTATTGCAGAGTAGAATACAGATGAACTAGGAGAAAAGTCTGGGAGCACCTACAGAAATTTTCTAAGATTCAGTCCACACCATGGGGAAGGGTACCGAGGAAATTGAATGTGCAGTGTGGGATCGTGTTTCTGGAAGCATGAATGAAACAAAGACTATGTCTCAAGAGACAGGAATGAAAGGTTTAATGGTACCGTCAGTCTGTACCCAGGGATAAAATCTCCAGTAAATGGAGTTGGGTGGGAAAAGCAGCACCTGTGAGAAGTCTGCTACAGGTCTGAAGGTAAGACAGAAGAGATCATAATGAAGGACAGGAAGGATGGTGAGAACTCTATGGGAGTTGAGTGTCAGACTGGTGTGGCTACTAGGCATCTATAGTACATAATACATGTTTTTGGTATTGGTGTCTGACTTTTGGTATTGGCTTCTGTTCAGAAGCAGGTACTGAGATGGTCTGTGTCAAAGAGCTAAGTGTGTTGAATAAAATGAGCTATGTTTGATCTACATATTAAAGTGGAATAGAACTGACAGAAGGTGAAAGAGGTGATGTAGTGTTCTTTTCGTTGAAGGAAACAAAACTACAAAATGAGGAAACACACATGATGCTGGAGAAACAAACAAACAAACAAAAATTAGTGACGATAAATAAGTGTAACATGAGCACTTAGAAATTAAGAAGTTATGAACAAAGTTCTTACTGTAGTATTATTGTGAAAGATTATTGTAACTTAGCTCTGCTGTAAACCTTTGATATGGTATAGGTATAATGATAACTTCTGCTTTTACTTTACATTTTATGATTGTCACAAAAGTTCATAGAAAATAAAAAGTCTGGAGATTTTAAACTAGCTTTTGAGCCGGGCGGTGGTGGCGCACGCCTTTAATCCCAGCACTTGGGAGGCAGAGGCAGGCGGATTTCTGAGTTCGAGGCCAGCCTGGTCTACAGAGTGAGTTCCAGGACAGCCAGGACTACACAGAGAAACCCTGTCTCGAAAAACCAAAAAAAAAAAAGAAATGAGTTTAAACTAGCTTTTGAAACTGAAATAATCATCTCATACAAAAGTTATGAAGTAATTTGATTTGCTAAGATTATATCTACTCTAATGAATGAATTCATTATTTTAATTTAGGTTAGCGTTAGGTTCTCTCATACTGATTTAGCTCTGAAAATATACACAGTGATGAATGTATGTAGACATACCAGTCTGCAGTCTGGGTATTTTGTTTTAATAATCACAATAGTGGTATTATTGCCTTCATTTGTAGAGTTGAAAGCAACTATCCATGTAGTTAATAGTAAATAAAAATTCTGCAAAAATAGTCCATTAAAGGAAAAATAATTAAAAGACATAAAAATAAATTTCCATATTTAGAGTCTGTTATATCTTAAAAAATTATCAATGGTGAAAAATACTGAAATAATACTGAATGTTGGCATAATTTTTGAAAATTCAATTACTGATACCAAGATGACAATTAAACAGTGAAATTCATGATCATGTTAGAGGGATTTTGTCATACTGTCAATGAATAATAAAAATAAGTTTTCTTAAAGCAATATACCTATAAAATTGGTTTTTGTTGACATGTATTAATAGTAGAAATTTCAAAATAACAAATATCCTAGGCCTATTAAAATAATGGATAGGTAATCATATGTCTTCCTTAAAAGAGTTCTCAAAGAACAGAGAAAACTCATAGTGACTATGTATGAAATTTTCATTGGTATTCACTTCTGTACTTCTCTGAGAGATAGTAGATGTATCTTCTTTTTCATATAAGTGGCCATGTTATGATGTTTTTATCCAGAAAGTTTCTTTTAAGTTTATGAAAACACATGTTGTGTATGTATGTTTGTGTTATACACATGCTCAAATGAAAAGCAAACAAATAAACTTCCTATCAGATGTATACATTTAAACTAGCAATCTTATAATCCTAATTTTATCCACAATACCTATTATACTTGCTAAACTTCGAAACATTAAAATGAATATATCTCTTAATACATTTCAAAGAATTTCTCTTGAAAAATGAAATTAATAAATAAATAATGTTGTATTTAAATGTATTATCTAAAGGCTGCTGGAAGACTATTGTTCCACATATGAACACGTACACTCAAATTTATTTTTACTTACTATTTTTAAAACTATGTTCCCACTGAACATTGTTATGTGTCTCACACACCCATGAGCATGCTCACATGCTCTACTTTTATGTTAGATGTTACTTTTTTATCAGCAGAAAAGTGGAAAATATTGCACAACGTTCACATTGGATGATTTTCATATCTATACTTCCAAAGATTTTAACACAGAAGAATAGTAATCGTGGAAGGAACCCATGCCTCTGGCTGGGCAGGGGGTTTGTGTTTCCCTGGTTCCTGTGGGGGTCCCAGTTATGCTAAGTGTTGGAAAAGATGTTGTGGTCTCAACTATGATCTTGAATGTTTAAGAGCTCCAGTGCTCTCGGGTAAGTCTGATCTCCTGGGAGTAGAGCTTCCTCTGTGATCATGTGATCTTGTGATCCTGGGTGTTTCTGAGCTCCTTGGAGTCAGGCTCCCTCTAGGTGTTGTAAGAGTGGGTGCAGAATCAGGACTCCAGGTCTGTTTAAGTGCAGGTTAAAACTGGAAGGAAACCAGGGGGCGGGGGTTCCTGTGTTCCTGGATCCTGGGAGAAGAAGTTACTCTGTGTGTTGGGGCAGATGTTGTAGGCGGGGATGTGAGAGTGGGTAGGGGGAACACCCTCATAGAAGCAGGGGAGGGGTGTGGGATAGGTGGTTTCAGGAGGGAAAACAGGAAATAGTATAACATTTGAAATGTGAATAAAGGAAATATCCAAATAAAAGAAAAAATAATGTAGTAGGATACAATATTAACACCCAACAGTTAATAGCCTTCCTATATGCAAATGACAAACTAACTGAGAAGGGATGCCACACCTTTCACAACAGCTCCACCTATGATCAAGCATATATAAAGCACGTGTTTAATAAATACTTTAAGACACTAATGAAAAACATGAAGAAGATATGAAAAGATGGAAAGATATCCCAGGCTCATGGATCAGTACAATTAATATATTAAAATGGCCATCCTACCAAAAGTAATCTACAAATTCAATGCAATCCCCATCAAAGTTTCAACACAATTCTTCACGTACTTTAAGGACATCTTCAGCTTCATGAGCGAACAACAAAACCAGGATACCTAAACAATCCTAAATAATAAAAGATATTAGCTTTCTATCAGATGTCTAGGTATCTCTCTAGTTTCAAATTGTACCTCATGGTTTACATGTTGATCAATGAAATTGAATTGAAGACCCAGACAAAAAGTTTTCACATCTGTAATAAAGTTGTAATAATGAAGCCAGACATACACACAGTTTTCCTCACTAATTGGTGCTATTCTATCTGGATACCTGATTGTAGAAGAATGCAAATAGTTTCTAATTATCACACAAAATTAGCTACAAATGGATCAAGGACCACAACATAAAACGAAATATACTGAAGCTGATAGAAGAGAAAGTAGGGAATAGTCATGAATGCATTGGCAAAGGAAAAGACTTTCTGAACAGACACCATTTACAGGTACTAAGAACAATTAATCATTGGAACCTCATCAAACTTCAAGTAGCAGGCTACTGAATGGGAAAAGACTTTTACCAACTACACATCTGAAATGTAATTTTTATTTTCAATTTTTTGGCAATTTTTCTATGTGTAAATACATGTACTTTTGTGTCTGTATGTTTCTTGTACCTTCTCTTTGACTTTATTTTTCTATTTTGTGTTTTCCTATTCTAGTTCATTTTTATTTTATCTTATCTTAGTTTACTTTTAATGTACTTGTTTGTTTTCCAATCAGAAGGAAAAAGAATGGGCATGGATTAGGGAGGATGGGGAGGATCTGGAAGGAGTTGGGGAAGGACAAATCATGATCAGAATATATTGTATGGAAAAAATCTGTTTTTAGTAATAAAATAAATTATCAGCAAAAAAGTATAGTAATCATGAATGCTTGTGAATATGTGACAATCCAGAAATAGCACTACAAACCCATTCATAATGATACAAAACTCCTTTCAGAATGAGCTTTTGGGTTTTCAAATTTTAATAAAAATGTCTGTGGGTATGAAGCTTCTATGAAAAAAATGTTTTCAATACACAGATTTTTAAACAGTGTATATCATAAATGTCTAAAATTTCAAGTACTCAATGAAATAAATGACAGCAAGGAAACAGTGTCTTCTGGACTTACTGGGACTAATACTCACATGAACTCAAAGAGAGTATGGTAGAACACACAGGGCCTGAGAGATTCACACCAGATGCAATCACAGCACCCAGAAAGAAAAGTCGACATGCATTCCTATCCTGAACCAAGAAGCTATCTAAAATTGACATCCATTTGCAAATGACAACTTGTTTTCTTCAGTGGACTTTCACTGGCTATATTAGCTACATCTAAGAACAGGCTTCCTAACCAGCAATAGATGGCAAACAGAAAGTAAACTTAATGGTATTTGTGTAGATTTTTGTCTCATACTGCTTTGTTTGGCCTTTTTTTTTGTCTTACTGGCCCCTTGCTTGTCAACTATGGTCTTTGGATTTATATTTTTACAGTGGTGTGTGTGTATGTGTGTGTGTGTGTGTGTGTGTGTGTGTGTGTGTCTGTGTGTGTGTCTGTGTGTTTCTTGTGATTATTCTTTGTTCCTTTTATTCTAATTTTTGTTTGTTTTCTAAAAAGACAGAAAGAGGAAGAAAATGTGTTGAAGTGGGTGCATAGAGCATGGGGAAATGATCTGGTAAAAGTTGGGGAAGAAGAAACAGTGATCAGCATATATTCTATAAAAAAATATTTTCAACAAAAGTATATAAAATGCCTAAAGAAAGTGAAGATTCTAAATATTTCAAATTAGAAAATTGATAAAATGTAAAGCTCTCAAAATATGAAGTAGTCTACAATTAATAACCATATTCTAACAAAATAATTTTAATGAACTTTATGTTTATTTAGTTTTCTGAATATTTGTGTATATAAATTAATATAATATACCTATTTTTACAAGTTAAACTTTGTTTTTACCATTGCATTTTCTCTAGTGTCATTGCATAATTTGCATCATTAGCAGTAAATGCTAAATTTTACTTTTAAAATATAGAGTGCTGGTTTCTTGCTAGAGATTAAAAATTCAAATTGTCAATTGCTTACTTTCCTTTATTAAGTAAACCATTTCTTTGGAAATACAGCCCTAAATAGCTAATTAGATTTCCTAATAGTATGAGAAACCATCATGGGGATAATGTATAAGAATTGTACCATCAGCAAAATTACAGGGGGAAACCACCTAATACTTTTTTTGTTTTGCTCTGCAATTTAAACTTCAATGACTTTATTTCATATTTTTAATATGGCAAATCATTATTCTCTCTAGAGCTTACATTAATGGGCAGAGGACCAAATTATAAGAGCAAGCTAATTTGCACCCAAGCATTTCACATTAACGAAGTACATTTTTTGAGATATCAGGGAATATATACACTTTGCATCTGGTTCATTCTCAACTCTTAGAGCACATAGTGTAATTAACTACATTGTTTCTTCAAATCACTTCACTGGTTATCTGTAAGTCTGAACATTTTTATGTTAAGAGTGGTGTCAGTGGCTGCTGTATTTGTAGAGGGTTTCTTTTGATGGAGAATAAAGTCTTCGCAATATTTATATATGAAAGTAGAAAAGAGCTTGTCCCATAACAATTGATTAAATTACTTCCAAAATGCAGACATTTCTTTTCAATTAACAGTTGACAAATCACACAAACTTTATTGTATATCTCTGGTTTCGTCACTATCAGTCACCAGAATGTCTTTTTCACATACACAAACTACTTAATGAGAAGTTGCAAAGTGTAAGTAAGGCAGGGTAAAATTTAAGATAAATAAGTAGATGAACCCATTTATAAATTCCTGGCAAGAAAATACAGAATATTCTCTTTACAGAATGCCAAGGCAAAATATTTCTTGAAGTGATCATTACTCTTTTATTTAATTAATGACTAAAACTACTGTAATTAGAAAAATCATATCACAGTTTAATGAAATGCTTAATTAAATTGTTCATTGAGCTTGTTTCTCCTCAGCTTGTTAAGAATAATTTTATTATCATTATCATATTATTATTATTTATTGTGTTTATTTTTTTTGCGTTTAGTTGATGCACATAGGCACATGTGCCATAGAACATATGTTAATGTCAGAGGGCAACTCTATGCAGCAGTTCTTTCCTTCCACCTTTACATGGGTTCAGAGAACTGAGGACACAATGCTTTGCAGCAAGCATGTTTACTTACTGAGCTATATTGTTCTATAGTCATCTCCTTAGTTTTGCTAAGTAATTTTGTTTATAAGAATTCTAAAATTTTAAGTCTACTAATTTAATGATAATACATTTAAATTACTAATTACAGTAAGGTTCTTAAATAGTGAAACTGACATCAATCAATATTTCAGTATCTTTTGTAAAGGATGAGGAAAGTCATACAGGAGGCATCAGACAATGTATAAGAAGTGCTTAACATTATTAAAATGTTATGATTAGTTATGTAATTTTAATAAACTTAAATGTTTTCAAGAGACTTAAATATTTGATTCAAACAGTGACCATTAATTGCAACCTGAATTTTTTGTTTAAACATGGAACAGTTTGAGTTATTCATTATTCTCCTTTTGTGTTAGTATTTGTCTTCTTGTAATAGAGCTAGGGATTGAACCTAGGATCTGGTGTGTGCCAAATGAGTGTTCTACCAATGACTGATAGCCACAGTTCAAATTTTTTAATAATTTTGGGTTAACTTTCTGAGTTACTATCCTGATAATCGTATAAAAACACACACAGAAGTAAAGGACTAACATTTCTGATTTTTAAAAACATTATATTATATATTGTATATGGTATATTATACATTGTATATATAATGCATACCATATGATATATATACAACATATATCATATAACATATATCATATATTATATATTTATTATATATTATACATCACAAACTATATCATTAATTATATATAAAATGCTATACGTTACACAATATACATTATATATTTATCATATATTATATCATATATTGTACACTATATCCTAAAAATTATGCATTCCACACTATACTGTATATATAATTCATTATACTCTGTAAACTATACACTATATATTATCATATATCATATATCATCATATATTTACATATCACATACCACCTGAATATCATGTCATATGCCATATGTCATATCTTATATATCATATATATATCATGTTATTTATTTCACATTATATATAAATATAAATATATTATATATATATATATATATATATCTCAATATAAATAGTATATCTATATGTAATAATTAAAAATATAATTTTATTATATCTCAGTTTTTTGTTTCTAAGTTGGGGTATGTGGTCATGAGTGGTTCTGCCTTTGAAGGTTAGGGACATCAAATACATCAAAGTACAGCTAGTTATGAGCTGTTGACTTGGGTGCTATTTGTGTCCTCTGCAAGAACAGAATACCCTCTTAAGCACTAAGCCATCTGTTCCCATTCAAGATACCAGTTTTTCTCTCATGATTTGTTGTTGCCTACTCTTTTACTCTCTGACACCAACTAGAATTTCTATTCTTAACAGTATGTAACTATATGAAAAATTATGATGAAGTTGAATATGAAGCAGTTGGATCCTGCAACCAAATATATTTAAAAACATTACCATAGCTTCAATAAATGTTTCATTCTGACTAATACCCCCCCCCCAAAAATACTATGTATTGGGAGCAAAGTTGTCTTTCTGGATGCAAAAAAAAAAAAAAACCACAACTGAAACTGGCTTTTCCATGATAACTGCATTGTTGCCATGTTGTCACTGCTACTGTGTAGTTCATAAAATTTAAATTAATTGAAGTTATACAGGCTACAAGTTATTAATTATAAGTAAACCATAACATGGGAAGGCACCTCAACATGTTTGCTTTTGACTCCAAGTACATACTTAATCTGTTTCTGTGAACATTTCAAAGTCATATGTTCTTTAACACATTTTTGCTTCCTTTCATATGTTATAAACCAATCTAGGACAAGAAGGATTAATAGCTTTCCAGAATTTCTTTGATTGAATCCATATTTCAAAAAAGACACTGAAGCATTTCTTCTTCCAAAGCCACTATTTCTATTTATCTTTTCTTGCTTCTCTTTCTTGAAGAGATTAGTACTGCAGAGACCTCATGAAGCTGAATCAAGTATTACTTACACTTTCAAAAACCACATTTTATCTTATATTTAACTCAAACTTATAGTTTGGCTTACCCTTCAAAGATTTATTGAGTTGTAAAATTAAGATACACTAATCAATACCGTCTTAGCATGCTGAGGTGCTTTTTACGAGGAATATTCACTCTTCTCGACAAGAAATTAGTGTTAACTATTTTTAGGCAACCATAGAATTATAATTGTAGCTCCTAATTTTTTGTCATATAAATATACATATAAAGTTAAAAGAAAGTAAAGAAAAGAAAGAAAGGAAGGAAGGAAGGAAGGAAGGAAGGAAGAAGGAAGGAAGGAAGGAAGATTCAATTTACTGAAATAAGTAAGACCAACTTGCCTCAACCCACAAAGATACAGCAGCTTTCTCTCAAATACAGAAAGAATGTATTGCAGCAAGGTAGGGGTACATGCAAAAGATAGCTAAAGCATTATCATGCTTCAACATAGAATAACAGAAAGGCTTTATCCAGTAGTGCATCAAGATAGAGTTTGATTAATAACAAGGGAAAGTGGGCTCAATTGTGTCATGAACTAACTAAAGTGAGAAGGTGGAAATATTTTATGTGGATCAAAATTGCTATAAATATCTAGTTTTTGCTTATTTACTATTCAAATGTAATACATTCTTACATGATAATTATATAAACCAAATTCCCAATGAAGATTTCCACAGTGCTTCACTTAGTCTCAGCAACAGTGTCAAAGGTAAAACTCTGTGTTGGTCTTAGTATCCAATTCAACTGTAATTCATTTAAACTACAGATTTATGGACAAAAGTTACAAATTTTATTTTTGGAATCTGTGAATTGAGTATCAATATGAATGAAAAACAGCCAAAATAACCACAGTAATGTTTCAATTTATGTTGAACAAGAATGAGAAGTACACGAGTCACAGGGTTGGTCATGTAATCCTTCAGTCCAGGAGCACAGGTTAGTGAAAATCCACTAGCCCACATAAGAGAACTGTCACTCTTCAAGAAACATTTGTGTGTTGTTTCCAGTGACTCTACTTCTTCTGCTAGAGAGGTCATTTCTTTTTCAATGTCTTCCTTGGCTCAATCTAAACTGTCTTTGGGAATATGTTCCACACTGGGTGGCCTTTTCAGAATGCTTTATGGAATATTTTCCCAACTGAGGAGATGTATTAGTTATTACAAAAACTCATTCACAAGTTTAATGATGGGATTTGAGTAGTGCTCTTTTGATTGATATTCGCCATGTCCCAAGTTCTTAGAGGTTAAATTGCTCATTGGCCCACTGTCATTGCATTTTTAAGGGATTAAGTAGCAACATTAAACACTAACCATGAGCTTATTTATTGATTGATTTCTGTGCTTTTTTCTTGCTTAAAATCAGGTGATTCTTTTGTTGTACTCTAATTGTTGTAAAAATACTGTATCAATGCTGACAAATTTTACATAATTTCTATATTTCCTTCTGTTTTCTGTCTCATAAGACATTGCATGTAAGCATATGTGCAGTGTGTAAATTCAGGTTCAATAGAAGAGGGAGTTGTTCTGTAATATATCATGCCCTAAACTTTACCAAATATTATCATTGTTTTATACAGAATGGAATGTACAACAACAGTAATTTGATATTAATTGATCTAAAGTCTTTAATTTTGGTCTCTAAATGTGAGACACATTTTAGAATCTTTTATGGTACCCACACATTTCTTTTAGGACCAAGTTTACATAGGCTAGAATAGACTGAGATATACTGGGTAATAAACTATCCATATGTCAGCACTGTGACAAAGTATCTGAAGATAGACAAATAGACAGATACATACATACATACACTATATACATATATTCATATTGCTTAAAAATCAGGTGATTTTTTGTTGTGATCCTATTGTTGTAACAATATTTTATCAATGCTGACAACTATTACATAACTTGTACTATTTCCTTCTGTTTTTCTTCTCATAAAACATTGCATGTAAGCATACATGTACCTATACATACAGGCATATGTAAACACATACATAGGTATACATACTTATGGCTTTAAAAAATGATTTATTTATGAGCACTCTATTTGTATTATGCTTCCATGACAGAAGACAACATTAGACAGAAGAAGGCTTCAGATCCTATTATAAAACGTTGTGAGCCACCACTAAACACTGGAAAAGCAGATAATGCTATTAACCACTGAGCCAGTTCTCCAACCATCATAGATATGACATATGAGGAAAAAGAACCCACTTATATTAACTGACCATTCCAGATATCCCACTTCATAGTCACCTTGCTCTAAGGTTGTGTGTTGTGCCACTGTGAAATAGAAGGACAAGGTGAAAGTGATACAGTCAAATCTGTTCATCTCATGAAGACCTAAAGAAAGAGTGATAAAAGGCCAAGGACAACTCACTTGAACTGTCCTTGTCTCTAATATTATTAGTGATCACTCTTCAGTGGTAAGTTGGTAATAACATCCCTGATCTGTCAGTTCAGACACATCATACAGTAAGGGTTGTAGAAATTTGTAGAGATTTCAAACTCAAATTACAACAATCACCAATGATGTTTTAAAAGAGAATTTCTACCTTGCTTATGCTCTATTCCTTTCTCATATCACCTGACTAAAACACGTTTCTCAATGTATTCTTTACTACTTCCATTGTCTACAACTAGAAATATTTTGAGAAGTACTACTTCCACTTACAGAAGAATCCAACAGTATCTGTGTACAGATGCAGTCATTTGAAGTTACAAATGATTTCATTGACATACTGTTTGGTTTTTTTTAATTTTTTTTCACCTATTCTGTATGACTCTAGAAAACTACTAATGACATAGTGATGGTTCTGAAATAGTTTCAATACTGTTCTTTTTAGATAATGCAGACTTTATTTACTCCATATTTTTTTGAGATTGAGGTAGTAATTTTCAGTGCAAGTTGTGTTATATCGAGAACACACTTTGATTGTTTATTTTTAGATTATTTATTTTAAGTGCATGAATGTTTTGCCTCCATGTATGTATGTGCACCACATGTGGACAGTGCTTTTGAGAAGTCAGAAGATGGCATTGGATTTTTTGGGGCTAAATGAGAGATGTTTGTGATATACTGTGTGGCATGTAGTATCAAACTCTGCTATTCCATATGAGCAAAATATTCTCAAACCACTGAGCAATCTCTCCAGTCCCAACCAGATCCTTCTCACAATTGATATCCCATCATTGAAACAAAATAAATTTGTTAGATCAGTGAAATATGAATAATCATCTCTCCAGTAGAAATTAGGTTCCTTTAGGTATATCGCTATAAATGCTGTAGCTAGAATATGTTGATCTATTTCTAGTTTTTGGTTCTGGTTTTGGGTTTGTTGTTTGTTTGTTTTTTGAGAAAGCACCATACCAATTTCCAATACTGGTTTCACTAGTTTATTTCTCTACCAATACTAAATGACTTCTCCCATATCCCATTGTTCATCATCATCGATTTTCATGTTATTTGCCTCATGTTCTCTTTCATATGTGGACCATTATTTAAAGTCTTTAGAGTTATGTATATTTATAGTGGAATACTTGTAGAAGACACAGAACTAGAAAAGAGACATGGGAGCAGGGCAGATTTCAAGGGAGGAGAGATAATAGAACACAGTTGGCATGAAGAAGGCAGGAGGAATAATATATTAGGAAAGATTAATTGTGAAGGATAATGGGAGTTCATGATAGAGGAAGGTGTATAGGAAAGATTAACTAATACTAAAAAACTTTGGAAGAGACATATGAAACATATCTTATAAAATCACACAAGGCTTCCTAAACCATACATGTACAAATGTAAAAATATATATATTCGGCATTAACCTATATGTGGGGAAGGGGTAGGTGGGCATATGAACCTGTCAGTTATCAGTATATTGAACAAAAAGCTCAGTGACAGGCATGGATTACCTCCCATAAGTTGTTCAGCAGTGAGGTCCCATAAACTTTCAAAATAATAAAAGTCCATTGCCATTATTTTTGGTTACCTTCTAGAATGTGATACTAGATGACAAAAACAATAAACAATCTTACTTAGAAGTAGGAACCATGCTAGATATAAGATCCAGTCAGTAAGTATAGAATTGATAAAAGAGTGAGTCATAAGGTCTTATTTAGCTTCAGAGGTGTTGGCCAATGATGGCTGCAAGTCATTTTTCCTCAGGATTGCAGCACCAATAGACTCTCCATGTTACAGCAAATGGCCCCTAAACCTTGTGCTTTACTACCAGCAATAAATTTACCAAGTAAGTTAATAAAAGAGGATATGAAGTTGGGAGAAAAAATTGTGGGGCCATGTACAATATGAAGTGGAAGGTACAGAATATGGTATTGATTTGATTAAAGGTTATAGAGGCACAATAAAATTATCATATGATAATTTAAAGCATAGCCTCTGGTTACAAATATAACCAGAATAATTCATAGGAATTTATTTTCTAAACTTCATTCTATAAATTTTAACACTATAACAAATGCTGACTGTAGTTTTTGATAATTTACATGTATGAACTATTTAATAAGCATATTTTAAATATGCTGATGCCTTTTTAGATAATATTGTACAAGGCATCAATTTCTATTATATGTACTATGTTGCTCAAAAGCTAAGTAAAATAACCATGATATCTATTATTTTGAAAAATTTTTTCCAGCCATGAGTATGTAATCCAATGCATATTCCTTTTTTATCTTGGTAAGATTCCTTTTGCTACTGCTTGCCTTTTGATTTAGAATAGAAGTGAATAGCATCCGTTTTTATTCAAAAATTGTTTGCTTTCATAAAGGGAGTTTACACTAATGTTTCCTTTGGTTCAATTAAACATATTGGAACAATCACACGAGGCATCTTAGACATTCCTATTAAATGCAGTATTTTCCCACAGAATAAATTTATACCAGTTATAATGCTAGGAGGAGAGAGAAACACACATGTGGTGTTTAAAATTTCAGACTCTTTCCTTCAGGGTTGAAAAGGCAACATTTCCTAGTAGAAAAAATTTCTTTTTAGTGAGGCATTTTGAAAAATTCTGGATTTCATCTCAACTTCCAAACAGAGTAGAGAAAATAAATGTTTGAATGGAAACACCCAAAAGTTAAAACAGAGCATGAAATTTAGAAGCAGGAAGAGTTTGGATTGTTATTAGCTACATGAAACAGAGAAATAGTCTATCTGAATATTGGGTTCTTTCAATACTCATAGAGAAGAATATTACCACCTTAATAGTTGTATAAGGAGAGTTACCTGTAACATATGTGGAAATTAGTCAATACAAATAAAAATGCAGCATATTAGACATATATCCACCCATTGTAATCTCTTTCATGATTTCATTTATAACCATGGAAGGAGATAGTGATGTGCTTTCTGTTTTTCTTTATGTTTTATTTTGATTGTTTTACATTTATCAATCTGACATAAGAAGAAGTCAAGAAAACAGTCTATGACTGTTGTACTTGTTTATATCCCAGAGGTTAAGGCCATTTCCTACTGCTGATGATGCATGCTCTCTGACAAAACCTGGAAAGTTCTAGGTATATCAGAATTGAAACCCTTCTCTCTGCGACTAGCTTTATGAGTACTAGTAGTTGCTATACAAACTACCAAGAGAGATAAGCAAACAACAGTTCTTTCAAGCTTTAGTATATATCAACCAAAATAGTGACCAGAATAGCAAGCTAACTATTAGTGCAAAGATCTTTGAGGAGAATCGACTACTACTTTACCAGACAAGAATAATTACTAACTACATTCTAAATACTTAAATTCGTATACGCAGAAATAAGCACAGCTCTCACCTTTCATCAAAAAATATCTCTTTCAACAAACACCATTACAAAAGCCAATGACTAATCAAAATGGATAGAACAACTCACTGTGTGATATGCTACTAATCAATGTGTCCACAACAAAACTCATACACATAACCTGAAGGGAACATTATGGAAGAGGCAGCATAATGACTGTGAGAGCCACAGTACCAAGGATGTGCTCTGGGATTTTGTCTCTGGGCAATGATGGGTGAGCTTAACTCAGGATACTTCAATATGATGACTGCTTACCAAGACCTAAATAAAGACAAAATTAATAGGCATGCCATCACTGAAGGCCGGCATGTTTCACAAAGAACTGTAGGTAAATAAAGAATGCTCAGAGCTGAATAGTCTTCCCAACAGATGATACCCCATATTGGTTATTAAATATCACATGGTGAGCTCTATAGTCATTTACATGCAAGTGACATTTAACCAGCTACATATCTCAATGTAAAAGTAGCAGTGAAGTCCAGAGGAAGCAACAGAGGACAAGCAGTTGTAAGAGGATTGGACAGAGGAAAGAATAAATAGTACAACTTTTTAAATTAATAAATCATATTGGTAATGGTCCCAATTTACCTTCCTGGTTTCTGTAGTTACTACAGGCTCTGTACTCATCTGAAGATTTGAATATATGACTTTCCAATAAGAGGGAATATGAGGTTTGTCTATCTGGGTCTGGGTTACCTCACTCAACATTGTCTTTTCTAGTTCCATTGCCAGAATGGGGAATTGATGATAAATAGAGAGGGGAATAGAAGGGTAGAGAAAAATCAGATCTCAGAAATGGGTAAGCGGGCTCTCCTTAGAGATGTGAATACAGAAGATAGTGGACAGATGGAAAGAAGAATAGCAGAGTACACATGAACTGATAAGAAAATTAGGAAAGAGGAGGGGAAATCCTTAGGAAGAGAGAGGCAAATACAGAAGGTAGGAGAGATTAAAGAGAAATAACAGGAAATAAGTGATCTGCGAGGAGAATGGGAGAAGTGGGAGATTCCCTAAGGAAGTGAGAGGGAAGTAAATAAGGAAGGAAGAATGTGGGTAAAATAACAATTCCCTGTGGTGTTCTAAAGGCCATAGGGAGTCATACTTTTACATATTTACCAAAAAAATTAAAATCTACCTAAAATGAATATAATTCTCTATATAAATATGCATATATAGTTTTAATGAGCTTTTTTCCTCTAGGCTGACTGTGCTTTCTCCAAAAGAGAAACAACACTTAAAAAACAAAATACCACACATGAGAAGCACACTTGAATAATTGACAAGGACCATCTAAGAGACTCTTTAAGCCCCAGAGGCTGAAGGTAAGTCTTTATTGTTGAAGACATCATGCATCTCAGAACGAGACTTAGACACCACTGAGCTTTAAATAACTTGACCGTACCCTTGGTGAGGACTAGGTTTTAGGGTGCCAGAAGGAACCATTCAGGCTCCTAATGAAAGAGGCAAACCAGCTATGATACCTTTGGACCACAGCAAAGACCAGCATGACACTAAGCCCTATGTAACTGACGCCTGTCTAGCCAGCCATTTTATGTAGTTACTAATGTTACAAGGAATCTTTCTCATATGCTGTTACTTCCGTTAAAAGAAAACTTATTCAAGTGGTGGTGCTACTAGAAAACTTTCTAATGACCCAGTTGACTGGATATTCTATTATATTTTGTGCTTTGGTATTCTTGGAAACCAATCACAGTAGAGCTCCATTAGGACTGCTTTATAATAATAAGTAGCCACACATATTGTGTAGTCACAATAAGTTTGTACTCAAGTCAACTGCCAGGCAACACTTCCCTCACCTACGTGTTATGCCTTTATAAACTGACCCTGGGATAGACATCAACATAAGCGAGACACATGTACCAATATTAGAAGCCATTTGGAGAAAGACTTCCATTTTGAGTAGGGGCCAAGTAAAGTTTTGTTTTCCCGAGACCTCCCTGGGAATTGACATCCCGCTTGGCAGAAAGAGACATGTATATGAGTAATAGACACCCTGGTTGGCCAGTTAAGACATGAGTGTTAGGCAAGGCAAGATCCTGTCACAGTTGAATACCCCAAATATTGGGAACAGGATACATACACAACAAAAACATGTTCTTAAGGAAGTGCCATATCCCAAAATCCTGGTTGGTGGAATAACTTGGCACAAATGATTGTGGAATAGAGACTTAAAAGTTCTGTAGGATCCTGGCTCCAGGTCATAGTCATCTCCTGAGTGTAGTCTGTGGTCCTGATCATTCAGTCCTGGGGTTAATGTTCAATAAACTATCCCCTATCTAAGTATTGCTGTGGTTTGTGAAGTGATTTCTGAACTGTAGTACATGGCATGAAAACCCAAAGAATCAAGTGGAAGCACACATATCTTAGCTATAACTAACAGTTCTCTTATTAGATTTAAGTTCCATACAACAAAAGGTATACCATTCATTGTATAGTGGAAATCTAGGTAACTACTCCAGGCTAGTGAAGTAAAGATTGTTCGAACAGACACTATAATCACTAGTGAAGTAGTCACCATAATCTCTAACAATATACGCACATTTGTTCTTTTAATCACATTTAATTATAGTCTTGACCCCTCATCAAGGAAACTTATCTTTACAAAAGTTAGAGACCGCTACAGAAAATGACAGAGTTATGGAGTCCAGCCCAAATGGATAATCCATAAAAACCTTCCACACCTAAAGTTGATAGAGCATTGCAGAAGAAAGAGTGGAAAGATTGTTATAAACAGGGAGTTTGGTATGAAAATGTATTTTTAGTAACATCAGAAGCTACACATATGAATTTTAAAATGTGAGCTGAACAAGAATGAACACCAATGGACGTGTCAAACTAAATGGGAAAAGCTTAACTCTATACAAAGAATTACAGACATCTCTAAGTTAAATTAGAAGTTAAAGAAGTTCTTTTCTCCAGAGAAGAACATACAAATTGATTGTCTATTACCAAATAGTGAACTCTTAAAACATTAATACAGGCATATTATATAAACTTAGTTTATATTTAGGAATATATATGTATTTAAAAATACATATGTGAATGAAATAACAACTGA
Organism: Mastomys natalensis; assembly: GCA_021653895.1. NCBI lineage: Eukaryota > Metazoa > Chordata > Mammalia > Rodentia > Muridae > Mastomys > Mastomys natalensis. The sequence goes on from JAJTUV010000483.1 coordinate 73,105, forward strand.
TTTAAAAGAAGAGCCCATAAATTTGAAGGAGATAGAAGAGATATATAGAAAGTTTCAGAGAAAAAATAGAAGATAGAATAATGTAATTAAATCAAAATCTCAAAAATATAAAACTTCAATGATACAAAACAACACAGAAGGGAAAGGGCCCAAAGCCCCTTCAACAACAGCAATAAATCATGATTTTTAAAGATGTTTTCTTGTGATAGAAGAACAGCAGAATTGATTTGTATCATTCCTTTTCATTTACTCCAATCACTGCTTCAAATTTAAAGTTTTTTTGGAGCAGTTAATAACAATATTTATGAAAGTTAAGCTTTGTTCTAAAGCTTGATTGTAATTAAATGCCAAAAATGATATAAATATACTTGAAAATGGTTGCAAATGTGTTTATCACAACTAACTGAAATATCTACAACTAACTAAAATCATCCAAAGAAAACTATATAAACAGTGGAATTTCTGTGTGGACTTTACATAGGAGTCATGAAGGTTGAGGTAGAATGAGCTTATTCATTAAGAATCTACAATAGTGTATAACACAGGTTAAAATGCACTAAATAAATGAGAATTACTGCAACTGAGGCAATGATGCTAGATACTCTTAATATGGCCCAGAAGAAAATGTCATCACTGTTTTCTGTAACAACATTTTGTCCTATAGTTTTTCTATCAAATCTTCTTGTTGAATACTCAAACTTTGAAATTGTTATTATATAATTGATGGCATACTTCTAGCAAACCTGTGCATGTATTTGACATAAAATATTAAGATAGAAATAATTTGAATTCCCACAACAGACAACATAAAGTCTTTTGTTTTGAGCTAAATTCTGCACATTAGATTTCAAGTTTATGTATTGAACATATAATGTGTTAATGCAGCAGTTTAATGTTTAAAAAGACTTCAAAATTATATCACTTGAAAATTATAAAGAAAACTAAAAGACTAGCTGGTGAGACTTTAGCAATATTCAGTCTTTGATTCACCCATAAAATTATCAGGCTATGATATATAGTTTAACTATAACTGACTCAGGCCTGGGTTTTCCTGGCAAGTCACTAAATGAACATTGTTAGAAAATTGTTTTTGTAGGTTTTGTAGTACTTTCTGTTTCAGTTAACAATCTTTGGCCTTCTGATTTGATGGAAGCAAACTTGTTGTAATCTTACTTGTAGGTAATCCAATCCTGTGGTGGTTTAAAGAAAAATCAGCTGATGCTGGCTTGTGTTTGAACACTTGGTTCTTGTCTTTTGGCATTGTCTAAAAAGGTTATAGAACCTGCAAGAGGTAGACTCTTGCTGAAGTAATATATCAGTGGGAGACTTTGAGGTTTCTTAGACTGCCTCCCTTGCCTGTTCTTTTGTATGCATCCTGTGTGCAGATGAAATACGATCTCTCTCTGCTTCAAGAGTGCCTCCTTTTCCTGTGTTCCCTCCATCCCTCACCATGATGACTTTGGCTCCTTTTACATCTATGAGCTAAAATAAACTCCTTTCTCCTCTATTTTGATGTTGGTTGTGAAATTTTATCACATCAGTAGAAAAATAACTAATACCACTATCTTCCTTCTATGTTTATTTTTCTGTAATAATATATTTATTTGTAACAACAATCATTATATGTATTAATATGACATAAGACAAAGTAGTTGGGACTTTTTTTTTCCAACTGTTATGATACTAATCTACAAACTGACAATTATTTTCTGAAAAAGGCAGAATTTCAGTGTGGCTCTCTGTGTGTTGGATCTGTGTATGTGGTTTCTGAGCCGTGCTATCCCGAGGAGGGTTTCTTCAGAAACGCATATATCCATGGAACATTTCTATGTACTGCAATGTCACTAGACAGCACTATTACTCTCCATGGCTTAACTTGGTGGAATTAAGTGTCAGCAGAAAAATATTTTGTTGGTTTTTATTTCCCAAAGTACATATTAAGTTTGTTTTTAAGAAAGTACAGCATGATATTGTTTCAGTTCATCCATAAAATAAATGACTCTCAAACATTCTGAAAGATAAAGTAGAAATTTCTTCTTTTTGCTCTCCAGCCTCATATGATATTTTGCTGTATAGACAATGAATAATGCTTCATATTCATTCACTATTTAAAAAGCAGAGAAAATTAACTCTTATTGATTCAATTTATTTGTGAAAGACAGTTATGATTCAACAAATGTCCTTTGCCTGGTGGCAATGAGTGAAACTTGAGGTGAGGCAAGGAAATGACAAATGCCTATTAGGATGAATGCTAGATCATGCGTTATGTTTGCTCCATGTGCCTCATATAAAACGAATTAATCAATATATCTTAAAGTTTAAAATATCAATTTTGAATTTGTAGAGCATCCCATTTGTGTGTCTCTTGCCAAAAGTTTGCTTTGATTATCTCAATTGTCTCAGTTCTTAAAACTTTTCCTTAAAATTGGCATATTAAATAAGTTAATTTCTCCACACTGACCTATGTACACAAATGCTATTGGTAGTGCTTAAAATGTTTAGAAACCTCATGACTAATAAAAACAAGCACATGGTTTTGATTAACCAGATATGGTTCAACTTCCTTACATGTCTGCTAGTTTTATTTCGCAAATATATGGTAGGCTATATCTCATCTATTACATAAACATTTTAATATGCAATTCTAAAAGAGTACACTTATTTTTGTAAAAGTCTTTTACAAAAATAAGATGCCAGAGAATCACTGTGACAGTCACTGGAAATACTTTCTAAATATTCTGATCTTTCCCTGTTCTCACAATTGAATTGCTAATGTAATACTATAAGGCTGTGATGGGGTCTGTTTCATTGTTTCATAGAATACAGAAGTGAGTAAAGACTAAAGAACTTTCCACAATTTTCCTCCCATAAAAGAGTCAGGATATGATTTATTTTCTCCTCTGAAAACTGAAAGCATACAGTACTCCTGTCAGATATATTTTAGTGATTTTCTTGAACTGTGGACATATTTATTAGAGATTATTGTTATTAGTAACAATGACATAACTTTGTCTTAAAGAACAAGGGAAAGATACAAATATGTGCATCATATATGTATGCTACATAATTTATATATGCATACACTAAGAATTCTGCTAGAGGCAGCATTTAATATGCTAGATAAATAGATAATTTTTCTATTTATTCCTAAATTTTTAAATAAGATACTTCATGTTATATCATCCAGTAGTTCTAGTTATCCAACACAAAGTGTGTGTGTGTGTGTGTGTGTGTACGATGTTTGTGTTATATATATATATATATATATATATGTATATATATATATATACTGCATTTATAATTTTATGACTGCTGTGCTTATGTATAACCTTCTTAAGGACTTGTCTTTGTGTCTGATTGTTTAGATGACCTAACACTTTGAGGCATGAACCTGCCACAAACCTACCTGAATTTATTTGTTTATCCACATGCATTTCTTACAAGCTTTGCTTACTCTGCGTTCTGGTTTTATAATGACTACTTTGTCTTCCTGTGACTAATATTCTAAATTGTTTTTGTAAATTCTCTGAGCTCCAACAGAGGATGAATGAAAGTAATATCTTTTTCTCTTGACTACTTCAATGTATCTTTCATTAAACCTGTTTAATCTTTAAGACATTTTGTAGACACAAGCTTTCATTGTTTTACTGTTCAATTGCATAAATCTCAGAATCTTACAAAATTGACTCAGGAAAAATATGGAGAAATTATATTATGGATAATTTTTATATAACATCTATTTCTTTGTTCTCTCTTATTCTTCATTTTCTAGAAAACTCAATATAATCAAACGGCTTTCTTGCACTTACTAATCTTTCAGCCTATCATTTTATAATGTATTTTTATTGCACTACTAACATATAAATTGCCTAAAGGCAAAAGGATTGTATTACTCATGCAACAAGAAAAATAGATAAAACGCATTAAAAGTGTAATAGAGCCTAAAAATCATGATACATTCTGATACTGCATCAGCATCAAAAGATAGTATGCCATGTTCTTTCCACGTTTTGCAGGCCCAAGAAGGCACCCAGGTATGGCTGGCGTAGAGAAGCCTGGGAAATAGTCCAAAAGCAGAATTCTAAAATGTCTTTAAAAACTTAACTGGTTTATTACCACAAGAATATAAATGTGCATATAAATTCTGATATTTCATAAAACCAAAATACTAAAAAACACCCCAGTTAAGGCATCTTACAATGGATAAATCTGTCAATTGTTTGAGCAGAGAGATCTGGAGAAGCATCCTATGCTCCTATATTCTTATAATTTAGCTTATTATCAGTCCTGGAGTCGAGAAAATTCAGTGTGATCTCTGTTGCCTGGAGCTGAAGGGAGCCTCTCTGAGTAGTAGATTTTGTGTTTCACAGTTTTCCAGTTGTATTTGCCAATGGTTTCTTTGATTTTCATCAGCTCTTAATATTCATGTGCATTCATTTTATTAATTGTTTGATGATTGCCTTTAAATACCTTGGGGACTTCATGCATTCTCTTTTGAAGAAAATAAGATTTGAGCAGAAGAAAAAAATGTATCTTCTCAAGAAAAGGTACTCTTATTTTCAAGTGCCCATACTTCAGGTGGCTGGAGTGATGGCACAGCAGTTGAACGCATATTTCTCTTATGGCAGGCCCTGGTTAGGTTCCTAGAATGCACAGCAGGTGACACAGGTGTTGATCTGTAACTCAAGAACCAGGGGATCTGACACACCATCTAGAATTTATGGGTATGTACATACACTTGTGCACATATACTCACATATACATGTATGAATATAAATAATGTTCATACAATAAGATATCTTTAATATCTGTTAGAAAGAATAGTTACATCATTTTACAAACCCCAAATTCTCTATATTGTATAAATTGCATATACATATTATCATTTTGTTTCTAACTTACATCACACTGGATTTGTAAATCTTGTTTAAAACAAAAATAATTTGTATGTTCACACTAAATCCATCCTTCATTTTGGATAACTACACCTGTCGAATATCAGAAGGAGTTGAACAGGCAGGGAACTATTCACATTGATATATTTCAAGTTCAAAGATTCAAGATAGGATTTTTTTGTCTTGTTTTACTTAGTTCAACATAGGTTTCTGTAATCATTTTCATGTACTACCAAAAAAGCTTCTTTGAGATAGGTCGAAACTACATTTAATATGGGTATAAGATTAAGTATTTAGGATGAGTTTAGAGTTATACCAGCTTAACAAACTAGAAGGAATACATTGTCTTCTAAGAACCATTACCTTGTTAGCAATAGGTGGTTGGCTAGGTTTAGAGTACCAAGCATGATCTTCTACCTGTTTAGTGTGCATTAAGTCCAATTAGATAACTATTTGTTACTGCCAATATATAATGTCACTACTGTAACTTTTGAGATATCTTGCTCTACTAATTGTTGTCTAGTCTATGGCATAACTGAATATATCTATTGATTACTTCCTTTCTTAGCAGATTGCTTGGCACCTTCTAGTAGCATCAAAAATAGGTCCCAGAAAGGAGAATTTTAGGGAAGATTCAGTTTGAATTCTTCAATTTCTGTATTCAAAATATGTGCTAACTTTAGCAATAAAGATTTTTATCTTCTAGGAAGCATCCAAAGACCAAAAACAATAGTCTATACCATCCAGAGAGTCTCTTGGGCTCCTCTGACCAAAACTACAAAAGGCAGCTTCTCATGCTTGATACTGTTTTGTTGTTGCTGCTACTGCTGATGGCTGTTGTTTTTGTTTTTTTGTTTGTTCATATGTTCATTTGTTTGTTTGATCCTCTTCTGATTGTCTATGTCTCTCAGGGATTATTATCCCTAATGGCATAAGATCATTTAAACCATACAAACACATACAACACACTACATAGTATATGTGTGTGTGTGTGTGTGTATGTATATATATACATACATATTTATGTTAGATAAATATGAAACAATATAATACCCTATGGCTATTTAAAAGATTTTTACTGCTATTTATGTATCCCCCTTCTGTATTTTTTCCACTTCCTATCCACTACTAAATGTCCCTCTATGTTTTTCCCAATTACCCCTTCATATCAAGCTGTATGCTGCTATTCTGTGGAGTTCTTTATTATTATATTATTAAGCTATTTTGTTTATTTATATTCCATATGTTACCCAACTTCCCAGGACACCCTCCCAGAGTTCTTCAACCCCTACAACTTCCCTTTTGCCTCTGAGAGGATATTTCCCCACCCACCAATTCACCTCTCTCACCCCATGACAATACACCCTCCCCAGCATCCCCCTTCCCTGGGACATCAAATCTGTACAGGATTATAAGCATCCTCTCCCACTAAGTTCAGATAAGGCTGTTCTCTGCTGTGTATGTACTGGGCCCATGGATCATCTCATGTATACTCTTTGGTTGGTAGCTCAGTCTCTGGGAGCTCCCAGGGGACCCAGTTAAGTTGATATTGTTTGTCTTCCTATGGGGTTGCTATCCCCTTTAATCCTTCCTCTAGCCCTTCCATAGGGGTCTCCAACATCAGTCCAATGCTTGGCTGTAAGTATCTGAATATATCTTGGCTGGTAGAGTCTCTCAGAGGACAGCCATACTAAACTCCTGCCTACAAGCACAACACAGCATCAATAATAGTGTTAGTGTTTGGTCCCACCCATGGGATAGATCCCCGTACTCAGACTGACACAGAAGAATAATATAAATCTAAATGTCTTATCTGAGTTCCTTCTATTAGAAATATTTGTAGAATTAACTCAGGTTTAAACCTTCTTACCAGTATTTTCATTTTTTGTTAAAACTATCCCCTTCTTGGTCCTACAGCAGACTAAAACCACTTGATATTACTTGCCTGTCTTTTGCCTGTTTTTTTTTCCTAGATATTCTAACCAATCAGATCAGCAGTATCAGCTCGATCCACTTCCAAACATTTTATGGATATACCAGCAGTGCAGTTTTGTAGGGTCAGGATAGCAACGAATCAGCAGAAGGGACCAGGAGAAATGCCAGGAGAGGTTCTCAGCTGTGCTCTCACATCAAAGGAAAGATTAGCAAGATTCAAGCCCTGCTAGCTCTATAAGCAAGCCTAGCTTTCATACATTCTCCAAACCTCACATGTCCTCCATGAGTCTGGCCTCAGCTCTTCTCTTGCTTCATCAGGTGTGCCTGTCTCAGCTGACTTCATTCTGTCAATCAGTCCAAGTCTATGGAAGCAGCAAAAACTGCAGCATACACCAGAAGTTTTTTGGTGCATTTCTCTCTGTGGAGTCCCGGATAATGGAGCTTGTTTATACAATGTAAGGTGAATCAATATATGTGTATCATTAGGGAAGAATCCATCACATATCCTTTCATGTGCTTGCTTTAGCAGAACATCTTTCCTCTTGTGTCTGCTTCAGGGAAATGTTCCTTCACAAATCTGCCTTAGTCTTTCACCTGTGTCCACTTCAGGAAAACAGTCCTTCATGTGTTTGCTCCAGCAAAACACCATCGAACACAGCTGATTATCCAGAGAACCCTCTCCCTTCTGAAAGAGGAGAAATATATAGAATCATTTCTTTACCTCATATACTTACACAAGAAAGCAGAATTATACTCTGTAGTATACTCTGTATACTCCATTCTTATAATGGAGGTTGATGCTATAATTAGTAGACCTCAGCCTTCAAAGTCATATTCAGCTGCATCACAGTTGTGAAGAAACCATCCAGGGCCCACACCCTTCTGAGTTAAGTTGTTCAGGTTGAGCCTCAGAGAACTCTAAAATGTGCCCAACATGGATAGAAGAGCTAGGTAAAATAATGCCATAGATTCAAACCTGAAGAGCTAGCTACATGAGGAACAGCAAGTATTCAGGTATGTTTTAAGTACTGCATGCTTGTGAAGAAACCCCAGGAATGGAGAACTACCTTAAGTGATAAGGAGAAGAGTGCTTGGCCTGTATACTTGGAGTGCTGTCTAGTCTTATTCCCCTCAGAAAAGTTGTCTAGTATTAGAGTACTCAGAATGTTTCCCCATGAATAGAGTCTTCACCCCTGTATGTGGCCAATTTAAATGCCATATATATGCAAATACATACACATAATGTAGTCATCAAATACAACACACACACAAACACACACACACACACACACACACACTACTAGATATTTAAGAAGGTGCTTGGCAGCCTAGGCCTGCAACACCTGCTTTTAATGAAGCTAAAAAACTGGAGCACAAATTGAATTTTTTCTTAGAATTTAGTATGGGATAAAGCAGAGTATCAAAACTTAGTAAGATCTTCTCTTAAATGAAAACTAAATTAAAGCCGGGCATAATGATTCATGGCTCCATAACTCCAATATTCAGAAGATATAGGCAGTAGAGTCAGGAATTAATTTATATTATTTTAAAACAGTTTTTAAACTTAAATATATTGATCATATTCTTCCCATCCCTCAAGTTCCTCCAGACTCTCTCTCCCTCCCTAACCGCCCCACTTTAAGTAGTTATTTCCAAATATATATGTATATATATCTCACTATACTCCTCCAAAAATAAGAAAACAAAATAAAGCCACATCTCAAAACAAATAGAACAACAAAAAAAAAAAAACCAAATTGTAATAAAATAAATGAAATCCACCAAAAAATAAAATAAAATAGAATAACTCTGGGAGTCTATTATGTTGGTGACCTATTCTTGAACATGAGGCATGTTGTGGAGTAGTTGATGAACCAAGTATCACTCTCTTGGAGAAAATTAAACTAATTTCCCATCTCTTGTAAGGTATAAGTAACAGTTCAGTTGATAAGTGCTTCTCTCACCTTTCATAAGAGAACTGTCTTTTTGTGACAAACAGAAACCATTATAGAAAACCACACCTGGTTAATGATGTGAGAACAACTGACCATAGAATTCATAGCACCAAGCTTGTAGATCTACAAATCAACTCTTGCACATAGGCTCAGGGAATATCATGAAAAGGAAAGAAAGGTTGTAAGATCAAGAAGACCAGCAAAACTTCTGAGATTGAATCTTCTAGCAATAACAGGGAAGCATCACTAATGAATAGTACTTAGTAAATAGTATGGCTGCTGTAACAAAACCTGAACAAAGGCAACATGGTAACACTGAAGAGGAAATCTCAGGGACTTCACCCATAACAAAGATCGATAGGTAAATATGAAATGCTGATTTTCGAGAGAATTAGCCTTCCCAGAGATAAGACCATTAATTGGTTATTTAATAACCAACAGTCAGTCTTGAAGTCCTGTACTCCAAGAAAAGACTCCATGGAATTTTTACGCGCGCGCGCACACACACACACACACACACACACACACACACACACAGGCCCGTGCACCGCACATGTGTGCATATGTGTACAAAAAAAAAAGAAAAAGAAGCCTTGAATTTGAGAGCATGGCAGTGTGATATGCATGGAAGAAAGGAAAGGAAATGCATAAACAATATGATTATATTTTAATCATAAGGTTTAGAAATAATATTGAAAAAATAATTATATCAGAAACTTGGGTTAGAGCACCTGTATCATATACTTACTTAAAAGTTAGGATACCTTCATCAAAAGGAACATTTAATCCTCTCAATTAATAATTATGAATAAATTTTAAGTGAACAAAACAAAAGAAGATATTCAGTCTGGAACATTTTGAAATTATTTTGTGGTTTCTAGAAATTTAATAAAAATGAGGATGATTTTGCTTTTAGAAATGCAAATAGGGATTATCTTGTGAAATGTAATTCATTATTGTTTCATGTGTGCTGATAATGTTTTCTATTTCTCTGTATTTTTATTTCAAAATTCTTAAAGACTTGCACAAACATACATATAAATACAATATATAATGTAATATATAAAATATAATATATGATATATATATAGTTGGGAATTTGCATCAATAAAATTACTGAACATTGTATCTGTCGTAGTGTTAATAACTTGACCATTAAAAAGCGCATACTTTAGTAATACATTACTGTTAAATACAGAGCAATCCTGAAGTAAATGAAGTGTTGACAAAGGATGAAGTTGTCAGTGGGAAGTGTGGTGAGAATTATTTTATCTACAAATGTTCTAGCCACTTTCAAACAAAACTGATGTTTACTAATAAAAATATGTAATGAATATCACTGATTTTGACTCTGTTCCTACATCGGGATATAAAGCATTAAACTAGAATGGAGTCACTAATAATATATTTCCACAAAATTCAGTTTGGAATTAAGCTGTTCATCTGGCCTTCTTGGAAATCAGAAGGAATGTAATACTAAGTTTCCAATATGCATAGCTTTTCACATGAGTACTGGAAATCTGAACTCCAGTCACAATCTTTATGTAATAACCACCTTTAACTAAGTGATGGTCAAGTCCTGAGTATGAGATTTATAATCAATACCTTACAAAATTTTAGTTTATATTTTGATATCAAAATCTTTCTTGTCTCATAAACCTTTAATACTAAATTAAGGTGTCTAAAAAATCACCTTCTAAATATGAATGACTTTTGCCTCATGACTAATTTCTCAAAGCATTGTCTATTCTAAATTGACAAATGCTTTACTTCTTTTCCAGTTTTGTTTGTTTGTTTGTATTTAAAGCTTTTTATAACTTCTTATATTTTTTAAGTATAATCTCTGGTCGTGATAGATTAAGACAAATCATTATAACTATATTCAGATAAATGTAGACAGTTACTCTTGAGCTAGGTGCAATAGTCAGTACTTATCATTCAATCACTAGTTCAGTTAACCACATTGAATTTAAAAATGTTGGGGAAATGTTGTATAAGGATGCATAACCATGAAGATCAGTAGGTGTTTAGGAGGTAGATGATTTGAGGGAAGAAGTAACATAAAAGACCAAAGACAGCTTGACATGTGTGTGGCAGGGGCTGAATGTTGATGCTAATTGTCTTTTACATATTGACATAATTATATTCCAGCCAGCAGCTGGTTGCTGCCTCCACCCTCTTTTAATGCATTCTGAGGGTCTGTGGGCAATTGCATCAATTTGCTTTTCCAGGAGGACAACCCTGCATACAATTAAAGTACCACATAATCAAGAAAATACACAATTTTAACAGGGACAGGATATGTATCCTATACAAAAATCTATAAACCAAGCCAACCCTTGACATTTTAATGAAAAATATTTCTACAAGTGGCAAAATGCAGACTTCAAGCTTTCTCCTAATTTCAAGCAAGTGGAAAGGTGACTGATAACTAACAGTGGTTGCCTGCTTGTCACGCTAGGAACAATCACAAGTCAGAACTGATTTAAATGGTCGTTTTCAAGTTGTGTAAGCACAGCAGAAGGGGACATAATTTCAATCACTCCCCTCTGGAATACTTTATGGTAAGTGTTCTTCTTATGATAATATATCTTCCCACTAGGAATCATTACCTGTACCTCTCATCAGTAGTTGTTTGCTCTGAAGCTTTATTTTTCTCATTTTATGGTGCCAAAACAGTGTTTTAAATGCTTTGGTTGACAATGAATTCTGAATAATGGGCCCCAAGCACCTTTAAAGTTTCCAGTTGCTATTTTAAATTAATTACTTTGATGACAAAATAACTTTAAGGATCATTTTATAATTTTCAACATAAAATAATATTATAATAGCTTAATTTCGCTATCATTCTGCTTCCTTTTCAATCCATTTGTGCCATCACTGGAACTCAGAGAAACACATGAGTGTAAAAAATAAAACAGCAATATTTGTGATCAGAAATATCATTATGAAAATGAGTCTGGTAACAATGTTGCTACTTTCAAAAATCATTAGAACTATTTTACTCATTAACATATATTCACTGCACACATGCCAGTGTTTATATTTAATCCCTAACATTTACCATATGTGTCAATTCCAGGGTCATTATAGGCACATGAAGTACGTTGCCTAAATAAGTAATTGAATGGCACCCACAGATGAATATGTTACTGAACATTGTATCTGTAATAATATTAATAACTTGACCATTAGAAAGTTCATACATTAGAAATATTTTGAATTGTCAGTTGTCTTACACAATTCTGAAGAACTACTACTATCAAAGCTTCATAGCATGTGCTAACATATGCACACACATATAAGCACATGCATATACATATACACACACACATATGGGGTCATCCTATAGTGTGACAATCATCACCACATGCTAACACATAAGAAACCTAGTACCAATAATTAGTTACTTCTTTTGGAGTTGTTGGTAAGTGAGGTCCCCATCCCAGCCTCCAAACATTACAGGGCATTGTGAATGTTCCTGCTTACATTCCAGAGCTTAACAGTAAAATCCTATTTCTGAAGAGGCTACATTCTTGAATCATAAACATAGAGATGTCAGATTGATAGTGACCTGAAAGTATTCCCAACTGGATAGTTTTCATAGTCCCAAAAGGTGTCATGGATACTACTGGAAGAGAAAAGCAACCAGTAATCTTAATCTAGTTGTGAACCATACAATACAATTACTGGCCAGCAAGTTGTACCCACAGGTGTGATAATGGCATGAACACCAAGGGAGTAAATACAATTTAAATTTTTTCATATAAGTTCTGTGATAGAACTTCAAAAATAAAACCAAGCAAAGTATATAGGAATGAAGTTAACATGGAACCTTAACAATAAAATTACAAAAGTACTAATGACAAAAATGTAGAAAGATACCAAATAAGAAATACATCCTATGTTCACATTAGGAGAAATAATACTGTTGACTGTTCAGAATATGAAAAACAATGTACAATAAAATCCAAATAAACACAGATTCTCTGTTATTTTTATTTTATATTAGCACCACATTGTAGTGGTAATTTATATCTCTATCAACAATATGTGTTGGTATTCATCTGTCTTTCTTTTTGATAGTAATGAGAATTGAACTTAGAGTCCTGTCCAAATAAACAATCACTCTACCAATGAGTGGAAACTTATCCCATAATTTACTCCCATACAAGAAGTGTTCAAATTATCCACATCCCTTATATAAAAATAGACATAAAGACAAATATAATGTAATAGGTATCTCAAAGAGAATAGATACACATATACTGATAACTGATTGCAGACAAAGAGAAATACACAACATTATTAATATACAATATTCGGGAAACTGTATGAATGTATGGTGAAACATAAAACAATGCCCCTCAAATTCTATCCAAAATAACATTAAAATGAGTCAAAAGCATAAATATAAGATCTATAGTAAGAACATTCTACCAATATAATAAAGTAAATACATTCAGAAATTTGCGTAGACATATTTTGGTTAGAAAGCAAGATCCATGAAAGAAGGAAAACAAAACCAAACACAAAGGGGATGTTGAGATGGCTCAGCAGTTAAGAACGCTGACTGCTCTTCCAGAGGTCCTGAGTTCAATTTCCAACAACCACATGGTGGGCCATAACCATCTGTAATGGGATCTGATGCCCCCTACTGGTGTGTCTGAAGAGAAATACAGTGTATTCATATAAATAACATAAATAAATAGATCTTAAAACAACAAAAACAAACCCAAACACAGAGAAAGCAGATTTCAGGGCAGGAGAGATTGCTAAATGGTCACATGCATCTGTTGCTCTTGCAGAGGATATGTGTTTGCTTTCCAGAACCCACATGCTAGGTAATAACTATCTATTACTCCAATTACAAAAGAACATACACATTATTCTTGCACATAGGCACTATACTCATTTACATGTACAGTCATATATGAAAGCAAACACACATAGAGAGAGAGAGAGTAAAAGAAAGAAGAAGGGAGGAAGGAAGGGAGGAAGGAAGGAAGGAAGGAAGGAAGGAAGGAAGGAAGGAAGAAGAAGGAAAGAAGGAAGGCAAAAGAAGAAGAAAGAAAGAAAGAAAGAAAGAAAGAAAGAAAGAAAGAAAGAAAAGAAAGAGAGAAAGGGAGAAAGAGAGGAAAAAAACTAAGACTTCATCAATGTAGACCAAGAACTCTACCAAAAATCACAATCAACCAAAATGGAAAATAGTGGAGCCTAGTCTCAAATGATACATGTATAACATATAGATATATGTATAACATACATCTATAATCTAAAGCTCAGAGAGCTTTGCAGCAGAGGTGGTAGAAATATTATAAGAGGGAGGGGATCAGGAAAGTTTTCTATGAGATTGTGACTTCTAGTAATTTTAGAAGCTATTCCCATAAAGTGTCAATAGCCTGATTCCCTACACATGAACTGAACAAGAACTCCCCAATGGACTTGTCAAACTAGACCCAGAAAAGTCCCAAAGGTTCCAATGCTACACAAAGGATTACAGACAACTAAGGAATGGTGAGAGAATGAGGAAATAATCTTCCACAGAAAATAGCAGGTCGATTGGATCTTCAGTACCAAATAACCCAGGAAACCAACATCAATACAAGTAATAAATAACATACAAAATGAACAAGTTATACATGAGAGAGAGAGAGAGAGAGAGAGAGAGAGAGAGAGAGAGAGAGAGAGAGAATAAAAGGGTAAGTCAAAAACTTAAAAAAAAAAATGATGTCAGCTATCCATCTGAAGGAAGTTTGATTCCACAAATGTACAAGAAACTCAAACTATAATAGGAAAATGTATGTAATTCACTATGAAAAGTGTTCAAATGATCCTTATAGTTCCCCAAAAAGGAATTAAAAAAACCATGCAAAAAAACTCACCACAATTAGCCAGCAAAGTAGTTTAAATCTAAACAATAATAAATACCATTCCTTCTCATAATCATGACTGTTTTACACAAACAAAAATTAATGGCAAGAAATTGGAGGAAAATATGGGCTAGGAATCCAGCTTGGTAGTAGTGATTGCCCTGTGAGCACTGGGTCCTGAGTTTAATTCCCATTATTGCCAAGAAAAAAAAAAAGTTGAGTAAAAAGAACACTAATACACACTGTTGATAGAGATGTAAACTTGCACTACACTTGTGAAAAATACCTTCACAAGTATTTTTGTGAAACCCTAACCCTAACCCTAACCCTAACCCTAACCCTAACCCTAACCCTAACCCTAACCCTAACCCTTGCAAGAAGCAAGACCTCAAAAAATTAGTAAAGACTCGGGTTTGTTCCTCAAGAAATTACAGGTAAATCTATACTATTTCCTAACTATTCCATTTTAGAGTATATTATTCAAAGTAAATGGCATTACTACAGCATAGAGATATCTGTATCAACGTATTTAATGTAGTATTATATACAACAGCAAACCCATGTAAAAAGTCTAATTACTCAATGGATAAAACAAAATGTGGTATATGTGTGGATTGATGGTAATGTAGACATGAAGAATGAAACTGTGTCACTTGTTTGAATGTGAACAGAATTAGAAAACTTAACGTTAGTAGAAAGAAGTGGGAAACAGAAAGAAAAGTACAGAAAGTCCTCTTGTGTATGTGAACATTACAAAAGAAATGTTAACAGAATACAGAGTAGTGGATACTAGAGTTTGATAAGAAAGGGGTTAGTAAAAAAAAATTAATTTAATCAGTGCAAATTGTATCCATTCTTTAAAATATCACACTGAACTCTGTTAACAAGTATAATTTTACATATATATATATATATATATATATATATATATATATGTGTGTGTGTGTGTGTGTGTGTGTGTGTGTGTGTGTCAGGGTTTGTTAAAGGAACAGAAATGAAAGAATTTATATATATATATATATATATAATATATATATATATATATATATATATACAATATTATAAGAAAGATATTTATTAGGTAGATGGTAGATTTAGGATGTATTCTTTGTAGTCGAATAATCACTGTATCACAATGGAAAGCCTGATAATCCAAAAGTTGTTCAGTTCATTGAGATAGATTGCTCTGAAGTTCCAAT
Organism: Mastomys natalensis; assembly: GCA_021653895.1. NCBI lineage: Eukaryota > Metazoa > Chordata > Mammalia > Rodentia > Muridae > Mastomys > Mastomys natalensis. The sequence continues at coordinate 88,962 of JAJTUV010000483.1, forward strand.
CAGGTGCTAGAGTCCAGGAGGAAACCTGGATATCAACTAGATGTCAATCTATGATGCAGTCCTGAAGAAGATGTATTTAATATGGGCCAGCAAGAATGAGATTAAGCACACAAAAACATCTAGCTTCTTCTTAGCATATCCTTTTAGGTGGTCTGCCATTGAAAGCTGTCCCCTAGATTTTACATGAATCTACCTTGTTTAAATAATCTAATTAGGAAGATCCTTGACAGGAGTGTCCAGCAGTATACATTGTAGTTGATTCCAGATTTTATCCAGTTGACAACCAAGATTAACAATTACAGCAACATACTCATCAAAAGGAAAATTTTGAATATTTAGTTCTTTGCTGAATTCTGGGTTCAGTCTGAGAGAAGTATTGGTAATAATATTCTGACTGATTCTTTATATATGAATACCTCAGCTTATGACACCTATCATACAACAGTAAAATATAAGAGCATTCATAAATTTCCTCAAAAGTTTTCATGTAATTTTAGCTCTATGACATATTTAGGAAATTAGAAATTTTCTAGGATACAATAAAATTACAGTTATAAAATGTTTGTGGCAAATCTTGATCCATAATTGTGTAAAAATGTCCAATAAGATTCTGGCCAGAGAAGTAGGTAGGCCAATTTCAACCAAAAGAGGTTAACAAATTTAACGACTCCCAGAAAATCAAAGAAATGAATAACCTCAGACAAATTAATCAAAACAGAAAGCATAAACATCAGGCAACAACATAGCAGGAATATATACACAAAGTGTTCATAGTATCTCTCAAAATCTGTCGTCATTTTTCCCCAGTATAAAAGATCGAGATTCACATTGTGAGTCCAAAAACAGGATCTATCACTCTTTTGCATAAAAGAAACATACCATAATATCAACAATAGACATACTTCAGGGTAAAAGGATGGATAGAGATAGTCTAAGCAAATGTGCCTGAGAAGGAAGCTGGTGCAGCCGTTTTAATACATAACAAATTAGACTTCACACTAAACTAATCAGAGGAGATGTGGGGAGCACTACATATTCATCAAAGAGAAACTCCACCAAGTAGACACTACAAGTCTTTTGTTTTTAAAATTAATTTATTTACTTTGTATTCCAGTCAGAGATTCCCCTCCCTCCACTCCTTACAGTACCTTCCTCTCACCTCCTCAACATCTCCTTCTCCTTTTCTTCCCAGAGGGATGGCTTCACAAATATATCAACCTGGCTTGGTATATCAAGCTGTGACTAGGCATTTTATCCTATTGAGTCAAGAATAGGGGATATTTTAGGTTAGTATTTCCAGGCCAGTTAGGGGAACAGGGCTCAAAGACAGGCAACAGAGTCACAGACAGCCACTTCTACAGTTGTAACACTACAATTCTTTTTTAAAAACTTTTAATTTTTTTATTATTATTTATTTATTTATTTATTTATTTATTATTTTACTTCACTTTCCATCTTGCTCACTACCATCCTTTTGCTCACCTACTCCCATAATCCTTTTCCCCTTCAGTCTCCAAATCTCATGGGAGGTCCATACACTGGTGGGGTCCCCTGGGTATCCCCCTCCCACACCCTGGCACTTCAACTTTGCTACGCTAAGTACTTCTTACAGGCAAAAGTTTTTGTGATACCCTCCAGTGGTTCAGAACACACATGAAGATCAAGCTGCACATCCGTTACATATGAGGAGGGAGCCTAGGTCCAGCCTTTGGATGTCCTTTGGTTGGTAGTTCAGACTCTGGGAACCCCAAGGTACAGGTTAGTAGACTCTGTTTGTCTTCCAATGGAGTTCCTATCCCTGCAAGGCTCAAAATCCTCCCTATCATTCTTCCATAAGAATCTCCAACCACTATTTACTGTTTGACTGTAGGTGACACTGCATCTGTGTGAGTCAGCTGCTGAGAGGAGTCTTATAGAGGTCAACATGCTCTTGTCTTCAAACATAACAGAATATTATTAATAGTAACAAGGATTTGGTGCTTGCCCATGGGATGGGTCTCAAGTTGGACCAGTTACCTGTTGACTATTCCCTCAGTTTCTGCTCCCTTCCCCATACTGACATTACTTGCAGACAGAATAAATTTGGGGTTGACAGTTTTATGTCGGGGTTGGTATCTCTCTAACTGGGGTTCCTGTCTGGATACAAGAGGTAGCCTCTTTAGGTTCCATATCCCTAATCTAGTGAATCACAGCTAAGGTTACTCCTACCTTGGGTGTCTCCCTTGTCTCCAGTATCTGTTGTGTCGTTCTTATCCCAGTCAGTTGCAAATTTCCATTCATTTTCATGGCCATCTAGCTATCTCTCCTGTGGGACCTCATGAAACTGAAAAACTTCTGTGAGGCAAAGAACACTGTGAATAGGAAAATCGTCAGCCCACAGATTGGGAAAGGATTCACCAACCCTACATCTGACAGAGGGCTAATATCTTAAATTTACAAAGAACTCAAGAAGTTAGAAAGCAACAATCCAAATAACCTAATTAAAAATTGGGTACAGAGCTAAACAGAGAATTCTCAACAGAGGAATCTCGAATAGCTGAAAAGACTTAAAGATATTTGCAAAGTCCATAGTCATCAGAAAAATGAAAATCAAAACAACTCTGAGGTTCCTTCTTACACACAGGAGAATGTCTACGATCAAAACTTCAAGAGACAGCATATGCTGGTGAGGATGTGAAGCAAGAGGAACACTCCTCCATTGCTGAAGGGAGTGCAAACTTGTACAACTACTTTGAAAATCAATTTGGCACTTTCTCAAAAACTTGGGAATAGTTCTATGTCAAGATACAGATATACCCTTTCTGAGCATATACCAAAAGATGCTCCAATAGCTCACCAAAGACACTTGCTCAACTATGTTCCTAAGAGCTTTCTTCATAATAGCCAGAACCTAGAATTCCCTCAACTGATGAAAGGATGAAGAAAATATGGTACATCTACACAAGCAAATGGCATCAACTATTTAAAAATAAGACACCATGAATTGTGCAGGCAAATGGATAGAGCTTGATAATATTATCCTTAGTTAGGTAATCCATTCCCAAAAAGGACATACATAGTATGTACTACTTATACATGAATATTTGCCAGAAAATACAGGTACCATGTTACACTCCACAGACACAAAGAAGCTAAACATGAATGAAGGCAAGGAAGTTTGAATCTCACTTAAAAAGGAAATACAATAGTCATAAGAGGCAGATGGAGGGAGGGAATGGGAAGGAGCAGGGATGAGGAGGGGAATGGGAATTCAGGATCAGTTGTAGACCTTTCAATTCTTAATATCTATGCAAAAACCACAGGGTACCCAAGTTCATAAAATAAAACCTACCACAGCTTGAATCATACATTGTCCCTCACAGACCGATATGATAGTGGAAGAAATCAACACCTCACTCACACCACACCAATAGCCAGACAAAAATTGAAAAAAAAAAAAAACTGAAATGGAGAAAAGTTAAAAACTCTTCCATAAAATTCAGGAAAAAGACAATTGTTCATTCTTTCCATACTTATTCAATATAGTACTTGAAGTCTCAGCTGAAGTGATATGACCACTGAAAAAGATCAAATGGATATAAATTGGAAAAGATGTAAAGTATTTATTTGTAGGTAATAAGATATTATATTTAATTGGCCCTAAATATTCTACCAGGAATCTCTTAAGATAAAAGAAAGACTCTCAGCAATGTAGCTGGATAAAAAATAACTCTCAAAAATCTAAAGCCCTCCTTTATGCTAATAACAAATGGAGAAAAATGAGAAAAAAATCTCAGAGGAGCAACACTTCCTAGAATAGAATCAAATGACATAAAATATCTTGAGTTAATTTTCACCAATCAAGTGAAAGATTTGTGCCAAAAAATGTTTGATACATTGAAGAAAGATATTGAAGAAAATATCAGAAGATAGAGTAATCTACTATCCTCATGGATCAGTAGAAAATATAGTGAAATGGCCATTCGACTAAAAGCAATCTCCAGATTCAATGCAATGCCCATCAGAATTCTAACATAATTCTTGACAGACATTGAATGGACAATTTTCAGCTTGAATTAGAAACACAAAAACCCATGGTAGCTTAAGCAATCCTGAACAGCAAAAGAGTTATGGGAGGATCACTACCCCTGAGTTCAAGTTGAAAATACAAAGTTACAGAAAACCAACAACAAACAGGATTGCTTTGTCAGAAAAAATTTCACATAGTTCAATGGAATTAAACTGACACCTGATTTTTTTATAAAGAGGCAAAGGGTACATGCTAGAAAACAAAAGACAGAATGGTGCGACTCAAACTGGATGGCTACATACTGAAGAATTCAAATAGTTCTGATTTATAGCCCTACAGAAAAATTAATTGGATCAAAAATCTGAACATAAAACCTGATAAAATACATTGAACCTGATAAAGAGAAAGTGGACAATAGCCCCACTGGAATAAATAGTACTCATTGGCACAAGAGAAGACGATATAAACACAATACTGTTAATACAGGCACTAAGATCAACAAGGAACAACTGGGACCTCATGAAACTGAAAAGCTTTTCAACATAAAGGACACCTTCATTCACACGATGATGCAGTGTATAGAAGGAAAAAAAAATATTTAGCAACTGCACATCCCATAGAGGGCTGATATGCAAAATGTACAATGAACTCAAAAATCTTTAATTTCAGTAAAATGAATAACTCAATTTAAGAGTGTATACAGATTTAAACAATTCATAAAAGATGAAATTGAGGCAGCTGAGAAACAAGTGAATAAGCAAAAAAAAAAAAAATTAAAAAAAAAGGAAATTAGAAGGTAAAAAAAAAGAAAAAGAAATGTTTAACACCCTAAATCTTCAAAGAAAAGCAAAGCAAATCTCATTTGACTTTTCATCTTAAATTAAGTGGCCAGAATAGCTAACATCAATAAAACAAGTAACAGTTGATGCAGACAAAATGGAAAATAAGGGAGAAACTCATCCATTGCTGGTGAGAGTGAAAACGCCACTAAATATATTAGCATGGCATTTTCTCAGGAAGATGGAAATTGATCTAATTCAAGATCCAGCAGTACAGCTCTTGGACATATAGCCAAAGTACACTTCATCCTACTACAGAGACACTTGCTCAACCATGTACATTGCTTCTATTGTAATAATAGCCAAAATTATAAACAAACTACATGTCCCTGAACATAAGAATGAACAAATAAAATGTGTACATTTATAATATGGTATATTACTAAGTTGTTTAAAAATAGAATCACAAAATTTGCAAGTAAATCTACATGACTAAGAAAAAAAATATTCTTAGTGAAGATACCCTGACTGAGAAAGACAAATATGATATGTATTTGCTTAACATTAGCTATTAAGTCCATGATAACAAAGCTACAGTAATTAGAACCAGAGGGAAGAGGTACAGAAAAGGGGAGTAGAATTGACAATCATTCTGGCAAATGGAAATAGAATAGAGAAATATGGATGGATGGGGGAGTGGCTGGGATGGAAAGATCAGGTGGGGAATGGGAAAGTAGAGGGGACAGAGGAGGAATACATAGATAGATAGCTATCATTAAAAGTCATTTCAAGAGTGTTGTGGAAAAATAGTACAGTATATAAAATGAAATGGACAAGTAATAGAAAAACTGCTCTAAATGGCCATGTCTTGTCATCAAATGATTTTAATCCCAGGATTGTGTTATGTCTAATTGAGTTGTTGATCCAAGGGTCCACAGGGAACCTCCAAACAACTCAGGCTGTTCTTAAAACTGTCGGTTACTCTCTATAAATTGATGTGAATCCCATTGATGAAGAGATAACCTATACAACTCATTGAACATAGAGAATGAAATAGAGTCTTCATTCCTACATTTTAGTTTCTTTATTATGAAAAGATAATCTGAATGTATCATGTTCAAAATCAAACATTTAGGTTGAAAGGGTCAAAGAGCAACCTAAGGGACCATCCTTCAGGAAGCACAACTATTTGCCTGCAGATTCACCTTAAGATGTGATAAAGATGTCAGTAGAATAATTAGTCACTTAATGAGATAATGTACCTTTCTATTCCTGAATGCCTGTCACAAAACATTCTCCATTAGCAGCCTAAGCTGATTCTGGTTCTATTATCTTTCTGAGTAAACCATTTCTTTTCCTTTTAGCTTCTTTTTCTGCTTCATTTCTTTGTATGCTTGCCAAGGCCTAAATATACAATTTCTGGTAGTTTAAGATTTCTTAATCTTTCCCTAGATCACATCTCCTCATGTGGTTAGTTATCCACCACGAGTCTGAGTCACAGCTCAACACAAGTGGCATGGCTAATTTTTTGCCTTCTGTTCCGTATGGGAATTATTTTCCTCTATGGGCATTTGATTTGATTTACAGCTTTCCTACCTGGGCTTGTTCTTTGAAACTTTGATGAAATTGTCACCAAGTTTCGATTTGTGTTCATTCTTAAAAGACTGATATCATTAAAAAGTTACAAACCCCAAAAGGAGACATATATTTCTCTGGTATCATTTGGTAACCATGAAAGGATATTCTAACTTTTCTGGTAACATTTTAAACTCTTTAAGTGGCTACAATTGGTGACTGGTTTTGTCCTTTAAATTTTTCTACTGTACTCTTTTGTGTATTATTGTTAGGTTGAGGATCACAGTGGCCAATGTATGAAAGGAGAGATGGGGCATGGGGCAGGCTTTCAGAAAATAGAAATAGCTTATCTATATGGCGTTATACAATAGGAAACTTCAAAGAAGACTTTAAGAAAGGCCTAGTAGGTTCCCTTTGTCTTCTGTTTATCTCTTCCCTGACACAGACTGTGGATTTTAATCCTCAGAGAAGGGTCTTAGCTTTAGAGGAACTATTACTTGAGTTCTTTAGGCTGTGAGATAAGACTTTCCAAAGTATCCATTGTCTTAAACTGACAGGCCCATAATACAACCATATGTTATTTGTCGGACAGGCTTTGAGAACTTGAAAGCCTTTAGCAGCAAGTTTGGAGTGTGTCTTATTCAGAGTTTCTATTCCTGCACAAACATAATGACCAGGATGGAAGTTGGGCAAGGAAAGAATTTATTCAGCTTGCATTTCCACATTGCTGTTCATCACTAAAGGAAGTCAGGACTGGAACTCAAACAGATTAGGAAGCAGGAGCTGATGCAGAGGCCATGGAGGGATGTGACTTACTGGCTTGCTTCCTTTGGCTTGCTCAGCTTGCTTTCTTATAGAACCCAAGACTACCAGTCCAGGGATGGCACCACCCACAAGGGGCCCTCCCCTCTTGATCACTAATTGAAAAAACGCTTTACAGCTGGATCTTATGGAGACATTAATTCAAGGGAGGCTCCTTTCTCCAGCTTGTGTCAAGTTGACACACAAAACCAGCCAGTACAGTGTGGTATGCTTAGGGGTATCAATCATGTGGCAAGGAATGTTTGAGGTCTAGTGATCCATTGTCATTTAGTGTATCCTTTTGAGATAGAGAAGTAGAGTTATTGAAATCTTTCTAAGATTCACATAACCAAGAAAATATTATCTTTACTACATTGGTATCTTCTAGTGAGAGATATATGTAGCTAACTAGTCTCTGAAACTTAGAATGGTTTCTAAAGCAGCAATGGGAGTGAAAACCAAGCTCTGATTCTGAGCACCTGAAAGTAATCAAGCATATTCTGTTTACTTTATTCTTGCATTATTTTTTAACCCATTGTTGATTTGTCAATTTTGAAATATATATGAGATTGTGTATATAGATTTGCCATTTTTTGACCTACTAAGAGCTATTGTATCCGTGAACATTTTTTGAAGGTACCCAAAAATACAAGGATTTATATGCAATTTAAATTTGAGGCAAACCAAATTTGTATTGCTGGACTTTACCTAAAATACTAATTGAAGCAGGGAAAGATAATTTGTAAAAGGCAGAGGATGAAGTGAGTGACTATAAAGAAGCAGTGTTTTACAGACACAACAGTGTAACAGAACAGTTATATGCATATGAACCCACAGCACAATACGTTAAATTCTCATGCACAGAACTGGTTTACCATCAAGCCAGAAAATATCCCAATATAGCTATGGGAGATGGGTGTGAATGTCCACTGCTAGCTGAGCAGTTATTGCAAATTGATAGTTGCATGACATGGATAGCCATCTATTTTAAGGTTGCGGCACCTGGTAGAATGACCACAGTCCAGTGGATGACCACACATCCCAAAGTATATAGACGACAGAAATTGGACTTTGATAAATTTAAGGAGGAAAACAGGACAAAAGTTGTTAGATAGAGAAGGGCTTTAGGTCTATGCAGAGTTGGAGGACTGGGTTAATATAATCAAAATGTGTTGTACAATATTCTTAAAGGATTAATAAAAATTATTTAAAAAATGAGGTTAAAACAATAATGTTAATTTTATACTTCTTAGTGATTTGGGTCTGATAATTCCAAATATTTAATTTAGAAACTGAGGCTGAAGAAAAAAGTTGATTACACCATTTAGAATATATAAAGATACTTAAAATATTTCATTAAATAGAAAAATTTTTGATGTTTTTTTGCAAGGCAAATTTAAAATATAAATTAAAAGTTTACTTATATACTTTACCTTTATGTCAGGACACCTTTGTATTGGTCCATTTTAAATATAAACATGTTTGTCAGTGTTTACATGAGCTAAATTTTGCTTTGGACCAGACCCCCCAGCCAAGGGATGGGAACATCAACCCACCTACAAAGCTTTTGACCCAAATTTGGTAATATTTAAGAGAAATGTAGGGACAAAGATGAAGCAGAGACAGAAGGAATGGATGATCAGTGACCAGCCTGTATTGAGACCCATTCAATGGCAGGCACAATCCCTTACAATATTAATGGTGCTATGCTATGCTTGCAGACAAGAAATTAGCATAGCATCCCTCTGAGAAGCTCTACCCAGCAACTGATTGAAACAAATGCAGATACTCACAGACAAACATTAGACAAGGTCAGGGACTGCTATGGAAGAATTAAGTCATGGATTTAATGGATTGTGGGGTTACCTCAATGAGATGGTAACCCCACAGGAACACCAACAGTGTCAACTAATCTGGCCCTGGGAGCTCTCAGAGACTGAAACACCAACCAAAAAGGACATACAGGATGGTCTGAGGCTATGGTGGCACCTATGTAGCAGAGGGGTGCCATGTCTGGCCTCAGTTGAAAAGGATACTTTTGTCATTTTAAAAATCTTAACATATTTCTGAATTACAATGGAATATAATTCTGTCACTGTTTTATAATAAAGAAAGAGATTACATACCTTCTCACTGCTGCTGCCCTCAATGGTTACAGGATTTTCCCTAGAGTTTTAGACGATTCTTCAGATCAGGTGTACCCTGGATTTGTGGCTTTGATGATGAACGGACTTGGAGGACTGGCAGTATAGTACAGCAGAGGTAGAAAGAAATTTAATGTAGGTTTAAGCTTGTTTGAGATTCTCAGGAAATCTCAGGGAATAGGAAAGAGGCCCTGCCTGAGGCTATATAAATTCAGACCTCAAGCCTAGGTCATTGCTATTTTGACATAAAATATCTATATGTAAAAGGAATATTCAGCTTTTATAGTAAATGCTGTCAATTCTTGCTTCTTAGCTGGCAGGAGACTTTAATCTGATTCTAGGATTTGAGGATGTTTCCCTCTTATACTCACAGAATTTCCAGGTCTTTCTGTCCAGATTCAATCCAAACTTTCAAATATTGAAAATGTGTTATTAAAAATGTGGTCTGTCTTCTCAGTCATCCATTAACTGTTTCGTGACAGTGGAAAATTGTGAGGATGCTGGGTCAATTAATCAAAATTATTTGGCTCTTAAAATGATATTGGGTGGATATGGTGGTTGCTTAAAACATAAATTGTGTATTTTGTATAGATTTATGTGTTGACTACCAAATGCTATAAAAAGCAATCCATATACAACAACCTTGAAACACTTTGAAAGTCAAGTATTAGTAACTCAAAATGTTATTTTTTTATTTATTGTAGAATTTGATCTGTCTTTAGAACAAGGCTGGAAAAAATGCAAGAGAAAAACTAATGAAATGAAATGCATTCATTTAAACAACATAAATGTTCTAATGTAAAGACACTAATGTAAAACTAAAACCTAATCCATGTGTCTAAAATAACAAGGCCTTTTTGAAGATGTTGCTCTGATCTTAATAGTGTTACATAATTGACAATATATGGTGTTTTGTTAAACTATTGTTTTTGCTTACATTTCACACTTTTGGCTTCTTTGGGAAATTGCCTTAATAAAGCCAGGCTGCATTTAATCATCAGATAGGGTTGAAGTCTTTTAAATATCTATTTTGTAAGCAAGTGATTCCAGGCTTCCTTTTAGTTCTGTATAAAGAGGCTAATTATTTCTGGCCCCTTGGTGTATAGAATATATTTTTGTAATATGGAGGTAGAGATTGTTAGCTGTACTGGCTAGTTTTGTGTGTCAACTTGACACAAGCTGGAGTTATCACAGAGAAAAAACCTCCCTTGAGGAAATACTTCCATGAGATCCAGTTGTAAGGAATTTTCTCAATTCATGATCAAGGGACGAGGGCCCAGCCCATTGTGGATGGTGCCATCCCTGGGCTGGTAGTCCTTGATTCCATAATGGAGCAAGCCAAGAGAAGCAAGACAGTAAGCAGCACCCCTCCATGACCTGTGCATCAGCTCCTGTCTTGTGTGAGTTCTTGTCTTGACTGACTACCTTTGGTGATGAACAGCAATATGGAAGTGTAAGCTGAATAAACACTTTCCTCCCCAGCTTTCTTCTTGATCATGATGGTTTTTTTTCAAGATTCGAAACCCTAAGACAATAGCCATTCGATATTTGAAAACCTGTACACAATTACTTTAGTTTTGAATTAGTTTACCTTTTATGGTTATGTTTTGCAATGCCTTGCAAGCAGCTCTCTTTTATGGTTCTGCAGAAATAGTGTCCAACAAAAGGATCTGAGCCCTTTACTTGAGATGCTGAGATAGGCCCATAGGACAAACAAAATGGACTTCAATCATGCTTAACATAAGAACAATTCCTTCTATTTCCCTCAGTCGCTTAAAATAAGGCTTAGATGATTTATTGGCACTAATTCCTTAACATCTGTTACTTATATTTCACACCCCCTTATTTTACCCTGGCTATATGGGACTAACTGGGACCAATCAGTTTCCTTATAATTATAAACTAGAGAATGTGAACTACCAGATGGTTAGTCATTGATGTCTTCAGAGAATATTGTTCAAAGACAAGGTGGGGGTGGGGATGTAAGAGTTGAAATTAAGTTTAAGTGAGCATGATGCACATGGTAGCACTTGTCTGTAACTCTAGTACTTAGGAAACTGAAACAGGAGTATCATAAATTTCAAATCAGCCTAAACTCTATGAGAGATCCTCCACCAAACCAAATAGACAGAATTTCTCATGCCAGGTCTGCCAAAAGTAACTAAAAGCCAAGCATTTATGGGTGATACAGGAAGTGTCCCTATGCTCAGCAGCCAGTTACTAACAATGTATTCTAGCTTTGATTCCTGTTTATACTCTGTTCATATTTGTTTTAGGTACAGGCATATTTCATCTCAAGATGGGGGTGGGGGTGATATAAGAACAATGAGGGAATGAAACAAGTTTATCTGGAAACAATAAATAGACTTCGAAAAGACAGATGTGCTTCCTTTCTTTGTTATGTGACTATTGAAACAATAAAGCCTAAGAAATTAGAACTTTCTCAGTAATAATACCTAAAGAGGAAAAGGCTGATGTTCTGGGAAGCCAGAGGAGGAACTTTTCTCCTCTAGAAAGATTTACTACTTTTCAGGAGACCTTGAAGGAGAGAACGACCTTGGAGGAAAAGCATGGAACTGAGATAGTTGTGGGAAGGTATCTCACAGTCGCAGGTCTGCTCAGTTAATGGGTTTCTTGCTTCTCCCCCCCCCTTTTTTTTTATTGGAAATTTTATTTACATTTCAGATGTTCTCCTCTTACCTCATTTTCCCCCCTCCCTCCCAGGAACTCCCTATCTCTTCCCCCCTCCTCCTGCTTCTATGATGGTGTGCCCCCACCTACCCACCCCCTGAACCTCACCTCCCCACCCTTGAATACCCCCCCACGACGTCCAGCCTTCATGGGACCAAGGATCTCTTCTCCCAGTTATATATAGCTCCCTTGCATATATAGCTGGAGCCATGGGTCCCTCCCTAAGCGCTCCCAGGCTGATGATTTAGACCCTGGGGGCTCTGGTTGGTTGGAATTGTTGCTTTCCTCGTGGTGTCATGAATCCTTTCAGCTTGCTTTTATTTAAAACTCAAATCTGGACTTGGGAGTTCTTTGTCCCTCTCCCCAGCGTGGTCACGTTGAATAAATCTACCTTTTCTGCTTTCCACAAACAGCAAACATACATCAATACTATATACTGTGCATTGTAACCAGGTTTGTATAGTGGTAGTTAAAAACATTTCATGATTATCATGCTTTCTTAAGAGACATTTTCTGTGTTAAAGGATTTCTTCAAATTGTAGGATAATGCAAGTGTCCCTCCACATGTAAACTGGGTTGAGCTCATCAATGGTGTTCGGAAGCTTATATACATTAAGTTGTCATTCAGCATATGCTGTTTTCAATTTATAACAAGTATACCAGTACAACATTCCTTATAAAGCAGAGTACCTGTACCTTGGGAACTAGGGTAGTGTTAGAAGAAATAGACGGAACTAAATGAGTGAGAGAGGAGAGAGAGACAGACAGAAACATTGGATGGGTAGGAAAGAGTCTATTATTTGAGAAAAGTTCAGGAAAGGGAAAGAATGTGAACAAAATATATTGTATGAAAACGTTTAGAAATAAATTAAGCATATACACATGCACCACACATGTGCAAATGCACATACACACACACATTTACACACAGGTACACACACACACACACACACACACAATCACACGCAGTGCCACATTTGGTTTCATTCACTTTATATTTCTTCTAAAATGACAGTTATTATCATTTAACTACTTTATATATTATCTCATGAGGTCCTGAAATCATGTGTGGAAGCAAGAGAACAATGGATAACTGCCAAACTATAATAAGATGAAAAAGGAATCTTCTGGCCAGTTATAGTTATATATATAATAACTTCTAAATCCTCCAGACAAATTTTTCTTTAATGTCTACAAATAGTATTTTCCTAACTTTACAGGTAATGATTTTTTAATCTCGAATTTATTTCTCATTTTTACTACTCTAATAGATGAATCTAGAGTTTAGGTGGACATTCCCTGAATACTTAATATTGCACATCAAAATGAAATTTATACACATGGAGAATGTTCATATTATACTTTGACACTCAGATATATAAGCTTAATTTTATAAGTAGAAGATAATCAACCAGACTCATTTGTTTGAGAGTAGGTCAGGGTACACTTGTCAGTTTAAGCTCTCAGACATTCATCCACTTACAGATTTCTATGTCCTGCTACCTAAATCTTTTTGCCTGTGATCATCCTGGAAGCCTTAAACCTATGCTTCATTTAAACCTGCCTTTATAGCCTGCGGGCATAAGGAAACTGGATCTTGTACAGGTAAGTGCCTGCTGATGTCAGCTGGAGTTTAACTGCCTGAAGGCTGTGGCATCCAGCCTCAAGTCATTTATTATAAATATTTTGGACATATCAGATTCATACACAACTCTGCTCCAGCTGAAAAGATAAGTAGTTCAGGCTTTCCCCAGTTTCTAAATGTACCAAAGGAAAACAACTTCTTAAAGTGATCTCTCTTTATACCAGATCCATCAGGGTTTTATTAAAGTCCCCTAAACCTAAGTTTTCAGTACAACGTTGTTTCTCTGTTTATGAAAGCAGTGTTTTAAAAAGCAAATTTCTAACTATTTAGTACAGATAAGAATATTTTTGCTAATGATGACAGAGATGGAGAGACCGAGAATTTTGATATATTTTAGTAATCAAAATTTAAAAAAAAAAAAAAACCTTTATTTTGTGATGAGTCACAGCCATGTCTCTTATTGGTTCCAGGCTTTTTTTTCCTTTTTAAAATTTCATATAAAATACATTTAAATATACTATTCCTAGTTGTGATTTTTTTCTAATTCATCCTCTGACTAGAGAGGAAATTTCTTTGTGCGTTCTCTATTTTGTATTATAAAACAACAGGAATTGTGTGAGGCAGAAATACTTATATATTGATTTCAACAGAAATACTAATTATACAAAAGACATGTAATAATTCCACTTTTATTAGTGACAAGAACTTAATTCTCTGAAGTGTTCCTTCTGTAAGTTTATTGATTGATTATTTTGCTTTGTGCAATTCTAAATGAAAATAACATTGCAGTACTTACTATTTCAAGAAATTAATAGAAATATTTAATTTTCAAATATTTTGGGATAGATTAAAAAGCAATTTTATCAAGACTTATTAATGTAGCAAATTCTCTTGTCTTTATCATTCTCCTTACGTGATTATTTCTGATAATGCATGTTACTTTAATGCTTATAATATACCAATAAATGTATATGATATTGAAACTACATATGAATTTACAGGTAATATTGTTTGTGCATAGGCATATAAATACATGTTATCTCTAAATGGTATATTCAGTAATTTAAAACTGACAATGTATTTTCACAGATGAAGTACAATTAGTTATGAAAAGAACATTTTCTCACTGTGGAAATTTTCTGCAACTACTTGTTTCTGTGAGTGGCAGGAAACCAGAAATAATTCTGTGGCTACTTATGGTTAATGAGTCATGACAAATCTAAACAAGCAAATCGTTCAGTAGCATCAGATTTGACCGTTCCAGGCTCTGTATTTCAATGGCCCAATTATTGGAGCAATTAAGCAAAAATGTATTCAAACTGAATGCCTGGTACTGTGAAACCCATCATCGGAATGAATATTAACATTTTTCAATTGAATTGGCTTTTTTCTTTCTTTTGGTCAAAAGTTGACACAACATAGGCTATCAACATCTGCTTGTCTTTTAACATGATTCTAAGTAACAAGTCAAACTACACAAATTAATTTAAAATTTGTTTTCATTTAATGAGATTTCAAAGTAAATGTGTTGAGCAAACATATATGAGAATTTGAAGCTAGATCTTGTGCATGTGTCTCAATTATTAATAGGAAATATGAAAGGGACTAAAAAAATAAAGGGCATTTACTTTTGGGGGAAGCAGGAAACAGTGCTCATCTGATTGTAAGGTCCACATTGAATAATTACACCAGAGAATTCCACATACAAGTAACTCAGCACAAACAGTGTATTAAGTCAACCCACCGAAAGAAGATAAAACTCACATTTGTTAGTAGATAAAAGCAGTTAGTCAATTCAATGAGAACAGTCAACCCTGTAGTTGTGTTTATACACACCCAAAATCTATTTCATTAAACTCAACAGAGTGCCTAAACTTAAACCTTCCCTTTGTGTTCATCCAATAAAACCTTATGAAAAAAGTAGCAAATCCCAAACAGATCAGTGGGGTTACAAAGGGAACAAACTACAGTCCATCCACCAACTTTACCAATGTCATAGATTGTTTGCAATTGTATAGCCCTAATGGATATGACGAAACAACAACAATCAATCATTCTGACAACTCAGCATCACCTTTGACCAGAAACCCACAAACATTCCAAAAGATATCTCTGAAGCACCAGCCAGTATTCATTTCATATTTTCTTTACAATAGCATTAAGCATTTTACACCAAATATTAGTTGACAGCATTTTCCGTGCCCCAGCCTCATGAGAATTTGCATGTTATCCTATCACTGTCCCAAAGGCTTGACTGAAAGGACCTTTTGATCCATTGTGGGGGAGAAAAGCATTTTTCACTTATCAAGAAGACTCAGTTAACTGTTTGTGATGGATGTAGATGTATAGCACTTATTTCAATTTCCTCCCACCTGTTCTCCTGAGAGAGCCACTAAACTCTAGTACATATAGAATAGGGCCATCTATTTAAATCCATATATGGCATTTTCAACATTTACACTCTTATTTAATTGTTTGTTTGTTTATGAATGTCTTTATTGCTCCTTGAATGACAAATTGGCAACAGAGTTCAATCTACCATTCCACTTTTCTTTTTCAAATTGAAAGCTTGCTGCCATTTATGTTACACATTTGTGTTCAGAGCACTCTGATGCTGTCATCACTACCAGTTTTCACTATCTATATGTGGTTACTTTTACTTCCTTCTCTCTGGAAACATATGTCTTAAATACTAAACTTCCCAGAATTAAAAAGAAAAGTTGTGCTTCTTATCTCATCATTTAAACATTCCTAAGCTTTCATTTTTTATAAAAATATTAACATTTTTTATTTATGAATGTATATGAATATGAAGTCAAGTTATTTATTTGCTTAAAATCATGCTACCAATTGATAAGAGAGTCAGTAAAGAACAATTTTAAAACTTATTAATATGTTCAATTTACATTTCTTGCTAAAATTATGAAGGATGAAAACCACCATGGGATACTTAGTCTAATATTATTGGAATTGTTCATATATTTTACATACAGAATCATACAAATTCAGAACAGGCACTCACTCCTTGGCCAACAAAGAGAGAGAAAGAAAGGGAAGTAGAAAAGATGGATAGAGGGAGGGAAGGAGCTTTATCCTGGTGAGTAGCAAGAACAGACAAGTTAGCAATAAACAATTAAACAGGCAAAAACCAAGTTAAGTGTGGAACTTATTTTAACATCAATTATGACCCAACCAAAAACAGGTCTAAAAGTAAATAAGCTCTAGAATCAATGAATGAAAATTTTAGTGAGCTTTTTCTCTAAAGTACTAGAAAGATCCCTTTTTTTAGATTTTGATATCAATGTAAAGAGGATCTTACTGTATGTTAAGATTGGAAATACAGGAAACACTTTAATATTTAAATGAATAATATTTTATATAAATAGATTGTGAAATAACTTGCCTTCAAAATCTGAAAAATTGCAGGTTTCAGGTAAACAAGTTTATTGCTGCTAAAAATGTGGGGAGGAGTTGCTTCACTAAGGATTCACTAGGCAAGTCAATAATTGATCAAACATGAAATTTTAGACCCAACTACAAATCCCAATGTCTTTCATATTTATTATGTTTTTTATAATTTGCACTACTGTGATTTATATTTGTATCCAGCTTACAGCTTCCTGTGTATGTGTGCATTAGCAAATGTGTATATGTGTGCATTAGCAAATTAAAGAAGTCCCTTGATTTGTAGCACAATGCTGTTATTACAGCACGGCTTCCAGAAGAAGACCCAGAAGGCTGTACTGCAACTGTCTTTACTTGTGTAGCCAAAGCTGCCTTGGTTTTCACTGAAGAACCGTCTGGAAGCATTTATTTTGACAGAAGATCACACAGAGGCCTCTGGGCTTTCTTGGCTGTGTGTTGTTAGCTCATTCCATCCCAGTTAAAAAATATTCTAAATTCATGAAGAGTCAAAATAAAATCCAATATTTACCTGATTCATAAATCAATTGTATTTGGTTACCTTTTCTGTTGATGTGATCAAGTTTGACTTGACAAACTTAAGGAAGAACATGATTTAATTGGGAATTCCCGGCATCAATCCATCAGGGAGGGAATTCAGGGCAATCAGGGTAATGCAGATAGAGCAAAATCTGCAGTCAGGAAGCAAAGAGAGATGGAGCTCATGCTCAGCTTGCTTTGTCCTGTTTTTTTTTTTTTTTTTTTTCCTTTCTGTGGCCACTGCCGATGGGATGGAGCCTCTCATGGTTGAAGTAGATGTTTTTGGCTCAGTTTAACTTTTCTGTAAACACTGGCATGGTGGTTCTAAATCCAATAAAATGGAAAATGAAGATCAGCTGCCATAGCAACTTTCTAAATTGAAGATCAGTCACATTTAACTTGACCAAATGAAGATAAGCAAATTCACCAAGCTCTTTCCACTAAGAAACAAGACTAAATTTGAAATAAAGCCATTTTTTTTTAATAATCTAAGCACATCCAGTGTTTCACTCTGTATCATACAATGTCTCATAGACTAAAAACCACCAAAGGATTCCAAAGTTGTTCCATGTTTGTGACATTGCTAGGATTTGTATTACTTTCTTCTGTGTTGTTTTTATATAAAAGTCATTAAGTTTTTTTTTTTTACTGTTGTTTTCCACCATTACACAATAATCTAAAACAAAGATAACTGTGTTAGGAGAAGGGAAAGCTTTGTTTTTCATGTTTACGACACACTACATAAGAAAATATGAAAGTGAACATATGTCTGGGTGGTCTCATGACCCATAGCAAGATGGTTTCCAGATGCAAAGGAAACCCATCCACATCAAATTCTAGTCTAGGAATTCCGGCAGCAAGTGTCTCTTTAGGAACAATCTGGCCCCAGCATTATGCATTCTGTCTCTAGCTACATTGTGTGCAACAATCTCCTGTCTCTTTTCTCCATGACCTAACCTATCCTGCACATGGATGTGAACATTTTTTTCTCTACTCTCCTCTTTTCTATTTTTCCTTCTTTTTATCATTTTTCTCTCTATCAATTTCTCTAACCTGTTTACTACTTAACCACTTGATAGACAATATGTAGACAAATATATCATTCTTCAGAATTTAAATTTCTAGAAAAATACATTCTACTGGATATAGTTGCTTATTTATAAGGCTTGATTTAAATAATTATACATAGTGGTATAATGTTCAGAGAAAAATCTGTAGACTACACTTGTGCTGTTACTCTCTGGCTTGTATCTAAATTTATACTACACATATGCTTGCATACACACATGTATTCATTTGACTTAATTTCTATTCACATGTGAAATGCATACAAAATTAAAAACTCTTAATGCTGATTCATTAAAATTTGTATTTCTTTGTAGGAAACTCAGTGTGTAAGCAATCATATATTAGCTGTATAAACTTTGTCTAGACACTGGTCTTATTCAGTGTAACAGAACAGATTTTCTCTCTCCAATAACACCATAACTAACATTAGATTTATATTAGTAGTGGAGTGTGTGGTCTGTGGATATTGTCAGAGAGGAATGTGCAAATTACATCTGTTGTAAAGAGCTGTACCTTGAACAATGATGAGATCCATCTAAGCTGCTATGGCATGTCCTCCATATACATTTGACCTCCTTGTTCTGTAGGCTTTGAGTCATCTTCCTTCTTATTCTACCCTCCCCATTATATAACAATGTATAAAAACAGATACATTAAATGCTTCCCCTGATTTTTCTCTATTCTTTACTGTTCTAAGTCCCAAATTCCTGTCATCTGAATGATCCATTTTTCTCTTTATGTTTTATAATTTTTCTCTCAATTTATTTCACAGTAATACCTACCTTTACCGTGTGACAGAGAACCTACTCACAGGGAACATGTGTGATCTTCTATGCTGTATGTCTTAAGTACTTTGTTAGCATTGAGCTTTTGCAAAAAGGTTTTATCTGGATCATAATGTAAGATTATTTATGGAGGCAAACTTTTACTACCATAACTGACAAAATCTCATTATACCTTGAACAAACTTAATTTCCCCACCTAGGAACATTTGTTATATGAGATTAAAATCCCGATGTGAATTAGGTTATACATACCTTTAAATTAAATGTTAACATTCATACATCATTTACATTCTAAAAAAATGATTGCACATTATTTTATTGTATAAATCAATCCTGATTTGCGCTGCCATTTCTTCATTAGAGGACACTTAGAATTTTCTTTCTGTTAGTATGAATGAAAGGTATCATCCATATATGGACAACTCTATCAGCTTGTCAAATATTATCGATTGTTACACAATACATTCTGATCTCTCTTTAACTTAAAACTTTAACTTTTCTCTTTAAGAAGCACATTGAAAATTCTGTAATTTCACTGTTTATTCTTATTTTTTTTCTTTAAGGCAATGAACCTATTGCCAAAGTGTTTGTCCATATTTTCTCTTTTATTTACTACTGTATTCAATAAAACATTACCCTATTTACCACCTTCATGTGACATAATTTCTTGTGCTGTCTCAAAATATCTCTCTGTGTGGAATTAGTTCTTGCTGATTTAACTGTAACATTGTAAAAATTTCTTTTGTACTTGTTGACTGCGTTTTTCCAGGGACAAGCAGAAAAAAAAAAAATAGCTCAAAAGATCACTGATCTCTTTGCGGATACTAATTCTTAGTTCCTCCACTGTGCTTTCATCTTCAGCCAAAAGTAGTCCTTGAATGGCAAAATCATTATTGAAAACGTCATGAGTTTTATATCAAGGTTTTAACTGGTTCCTTTCTTACCATCTATATGATTTGATATGCTGCACTACTGCCAAAGCTGTTCTCCCAGAGCCAAAAGCAATGGTGCCACTCTTTAAAAACCACAGTGCTTTCTTTCTGAAGGTATGATTCTTAGAGACAGCCTTTAAGAAGAGACTATTTACTCTTCCTCACCTAAAATATACTCGTATCCAACTTGGAAGTTTTAATATCCATTACTTAGATTTTCTTTGTATGTACACAAGATAAAATGCATTCCTGTGAGAACTTGGTCTTTTCAATCTTGATACTTGAAAAACAAACAAACAAACAAATACTCTCAAACTTGTAGTATAATTTTTACTTTGTTGTAGAAATTCTGAATTTTCCATGAAACTGTCCTTATTCTCTTCACTAACATTATTCTACTAAAATATCTCCAGATTAC
Source organism: Mastomys natalensis (assembly GCA_021653895.1). NCBI lineage: Eukaryota > Metazoa > Chordata > Mammalia > Rodentia > Muridae > Mastomys > Mastomys natalensis. Next base: position 109,691 of record JAJTUV010000483.1, read on the forward strand.
TATTACAGTTCTTTAGTGTGACTCCTCATTACTCACACTTCAGTTATATCAGAAATACACCCCCATTTCTCCAATTGCAGAGTCGGACCATGGTTGCATTTGTAATCAGATGGTTGTAATAGCGCTGCTCTTGAGAGCTGATTTCAACAAGATTTCGTGATGATAGAGAAATGGTAACATGTCTAAGATGAGGACACTATTTTAACAAATTCATGTAAAAGTTAATAAATAATGAATTAAACTTTTCACAAAAGATTAAAATGAGCCAGGCAGTGGTGGCACACACCTTTAATTCCAGCACTTGGGAGGCAGAGGCAGGTGGATTTCTGAGTTCAAGGCCAGCCTGGTCTACAGAGTGAGTTCCAGGAGAGTCAGGGATATAAAGGGCTATACAGAGAAACCCTGTCTGAAAAACCAAAAAATAAATAAAAAATAAAATAAATAAATAAATAAAATGATACATTGTTTCCATATAATTTTATTTAGTTTTATTAAAATGTAAGAAAAACTAACTTTGTAGAATAGTTGATGACTTGGAAAAGGGCCCGTAACAACCAAAGTAATAAACCAAGGCATTGTTTCTTCTACATGTACAAAATCAGACTTTTTTTAATGTCTTAATCTCAATATGTGCTTTTTGTTCTGTCAACTTGACTCAAGCTAGAGTTATCTTGGAAGAAAGAATCTCAAATTAGAAACTGTTGCCTTTATATTAGTTGTAATCATGTCTGTAGACCATTTTCTTGAATAATGATTGAAGTGCAATGGCTTGTACCACAATAAGTAATGCCATCCACGGCAAGTTACCTTGAGTTACATAAGAAAGCAAAGGGAGCAAGCCATGGGGAGCAAACCCAGGAGCTTCCATGACCTTTGTTTTATTTCCTACCTCTAGTTTCTGGCCTTCAGTTCCTCCTTTGCCTTTCCTCAATAATGCACTGTAATATGTAAGGTGAAAGAAACTCTGTCCTTCTCAAATGGCTTTTGGTCATGGTGTTTATCACAGAAACATAAAAGCACACTAAGCTATAACTGATACTAAACATTGGTTATCACTGTAGTGGACCCTGCCATATTAGATTTTTGTAAGTTGTGAAAGAATTTTACAGCTTTAGGCTAGAAAAGTTCATTGAGTACTCAGATCTCAAAGGATATATGATCTTGAAAGTTAAGAATGTTGACAGAGATGCAGACAGAGGAAGCCTGGCTTGTCAAGTTCCAGAGGGAAGAAATGACACCATTAGAAGGCAACTTATATGATACTTTAGATAAAAAATTTTATATGGACATGAACATTAGCTTTACTGGAACAATGAATGTTATAAGCAGAGTTAAAACACTGTCTGTGATCAATAAGAGAGCAGCATCTTTGAGACATTTTCTGGGAAGTTTTTCCTCAGGGAAAGTATACAAAAGTAACCATCCAGGGGAGACAGATTGCCTTTCAAGTTAGTGTCTCAGGTTGTTAATGTGTACACATCTCCCACATTGTATTAGCTTTGAAGCCATACACTAATCATGAAGAAAAGCTGAGGACTGGCATATGAGAGATAATCCCTGAAGAAGCCAGGAGAAACCATTGGTGAAAGTCTCTTTTCCACTGCAGTGGAGATCTCAGCATACTGGCCAGGACCATGGTAAAACATCCAAGAACAGCAGTTGGTGTGAACTGTGTAAATGTAACTTTTTTCTTTTTTTAATTCTTAATCTCTTTTTTTGGATATATTATTTGTTTACACTTCAGATGTTATTCCCTTTCCCCATTCCCCCCCCCCCAGAAACCCCTTATCCTATTCCCCCACCTGCTGCTTCTCTGAGGTTGTGCCCCTACCCACCCATCCACTCCCCCATCCCTGCTCTCGAATTCCCCCACACTGGGCATCTAAGGACATCCTCTCCTACCAATGTCTGAAAAGGTCATCCATCACTATATATACAGCTGGGGCCGTGGGTCCCTCCATGCGTGTTCCTAGGCTGGCAGTTTAGACCCTGGGAGCTCTGGTTGTTTGGTATTGTCTCTCACCCCATGGGGCCACAAGACCCTTCAGCTCTGTCAGTCTTCTCTCTAACTCCTCCATTGAGGACCCTGTGATCAGTTCAATGGTTGGCTTTGAGCATCTGCCTCTGCATATGTCAGACTCTGGCAGAGCCTCTCAGGAGATGGTATATCAGGCTCCTGTCAGCATGCACTTCTTGGCATCCACAACAGTGTCTGCATTTGGTGACTGAACATGGGATGAATCCCCAGGTGGGCTATTTGCAGATGATATGATAGTATACTTAAGTGACCCCAAAACTTCCATCAAAGAACTTCAAAACATGATAAACAACTTCAGCAAAGTGCTGGATATAAAATTAACTCAAAAAATCAGTAGCCTTCCTCTACTCAAAAGATAAACAGGCTAGAGAAAGAAATTACGGAAATGACACCCTTCACAATAGTCACAAATAATAGTAAATACCTTGGTGTTAATCTAACTAGCAAGTGGAAGATCTGTATGACACAAACTTCAAGTCTCTAAAGAAAGAATTGAAAAAGATTTCAGAAGATGGAAAGATCTCACTTGCTCATGGATTGGCAGGATTAACATAGTAAATGTAAGTTTTATTCACCTGATGTAACTCAGAATCTTACTGGTGATAAAGCTCACCCTTTCTTTTTTTTCACTGGCTGGTTCAACTCAGCTGGTCTGGCTCTAACTCCCTCCTGCTGACTGATGGAATCTGCCACCTCCCAACTTCTCACTGATTTGCTCTACTTGGTCTCAAAATGATTCAGACAATTTTTTTTCTGATCTTCTAGCTTCTTCTAATTCTCTGGTTCATTCTGTCTTCACCCAGGTCTAGCTTGTTTTCTCTCCAACCTGTACAACTGTCCCTTAAAACAAACAAAAACAAACAAACAAACAAACAAAACAACAACAAAAGCCTCAGAAATCCATGGACTACATGTCACTGTGTTACCTCTATTGACTGAAACAAACTGACTGACTAGAACACAGAGATCCACATGCCTCCATCTCCTGAGTCTGGAATTAAAGGCTTCTACCACACACACCTCCACTAAAGCTTTCCTTAACCTGAAACTTGCTCAATACAAGGCAGCACTTGAACTCAGAGGTCTGTTTGCCTCTGTCTCTAGAGATTAAAGGCATGTCTGTATTCCAGCCAGATCACACAGACCTAGAAGGCCTTTAGATGTAATCCCTCAACAGAACAGAATGTTGCTGGACTATAATTCCTCTACATAAGTGGAGTCCACCTGAGATTTGTAATATATACTACAAGTGTCAGAACATGGGAAGTAGAGTTGCCTAACCCTTTGGGGGCCCAGAAGATAGTATCAGATATCAAACATTAAGATAAAATATTGAGATAAAACATACTTGTAGACTTTGGTTTTACACTATTCTTCCCTTTCAAGACGTGTGTTTAATCTGCTTTCTATTTCAGAGGACCATTTAGTTAAGAAACTTGAGATATTTTAATGAAACTTTAAACTCTTTACAGTATTCAAATTTTTCAAAAACAATGAGGGATCTTTATAGTTATTCTGTCTTTATAGAGTGGTATTACCATGATATTTTGAGAATAAATAAGAAGAAAATCTTATGACTTAATGTTAATGCAGTGTATATCAGGTTGACAAGGAGACAATAGTGCTAATTAGTTTTTGTCAACTTGACACAAATTGGAGTCAACTGAGAAAACAATTGAGTAATTGTTTCTATCAGCCTGTCCTGGAGACACATCTGTGAGACATTTTCTTGATTAATGATTGATATGCGAGGGCCCAGATCACTGTGTGTAATGGCAGTCCTTTGCAAATGGTCCTGGATTGTGTAAGAAATCCAGATGAACAATTTATAGAAAGGGCAGGGTACATGACTGTGTCTGCTTCAGTTCCTGTCTCTGAGTTCCTGCTTTGAGCCTTTTCCTTGGTTTCCCTTGATGACAGACTATGTTTAATTTGTGAGAAAAATAAACTCTTTCTTCTCCAAGTTTCTTTTGGTAATGGTATTCATCACAGCAACAGAACTGAACTAGAACAAATGGTTGGCAACAAAACAAAAACATAATATTAAATGAAAATGGTAGTAAAGTTTCTTGTCAGCAATTAAAGCATTTCCTTTTGCTGCAAACCAAGTGTAATTTACGAATTGTTTCAATCATTATGTTGCCTAAAGCCTCATGTGTAGGTTTTGCGATAATTATACTGGTTGCCAAGAATATAAATGTTTTTCAGATAAAGCCAATGTATAGATAGATTTCAGGGTCTGCCACACTTGAGTTGTGTCATGTGATTCTTTGAAACTCCCGGCTTATTAGCAAGAATGGTCCTTGCCATATGTGCAGCATTAAAAACATCTGGAAATGCCATCAAAGCAAGAGATTTTTTTTCTTTCCACTGGAATGAAGAAGCCATTGGAAATTTCACAGATGTTTGAGTCTCAGGATCCCTGGATAGTAAGAAATTGAAGCAGACTGCTGGCATTGGACAGGGATTTCTCCTAGGAAATGTACTGCTACTCCATAGAGAGAAAAAAATAGACCTTGTTCACAGGGAATCAGATTTCTTCCTGAATAAAGTTATGACTGAGTAATTTAATCTGTCATTGAATATATAGAGAGTTAAAATGGCTAGCATGCCAACAGTGGTTGCAATTAGAATCACATGAACAATGGAATATTAGTGAAAACCATGCATATCCTGGATTTAGTGCAAGTTGGCATTTAACTTGATGATTTGGGAGGCATTTCTCCATTTCCAGGAAACATATACCCAATTTGTCATTCTATCAAATTCAAAATTACCCATTATATAGCCATTCCAAATTTAGCAAAGCCCAAATTTGATTGTGAAATTGTAGGTTTTCATGTACAGTGTAAGCATGTTGTGCATAACTTTTATGGTTACTAAATGATGCTTGTAAACCATGGGCTGAAATGTATATTCTAAAATCATTTGCACGTTTTGATATAATTTGATACTGCCCAAAATGAATGACATTTTGAGAACAGAACATCATCACTTCTGATATCACTAACAAGAACTTAGCTCTGATTAAGAACTGTGATAACTAATTAACAAAGCAAATTATATAGAGCTATGAAATTTTATAAACACACATTAATATATTTTAATACAATTGTATAAAATTTATAAAAGTAATACAATTCTTCAATGGTATATTGATAAATTAGTGTTTACCTTTTTGTCATAATATTTATATCATATTATATTTAAAAAGTATTCTAAGTATATTGTTTTAAAAGTCTAGGCTTCATCCACACTCTCCAGCAATTATTCCCCCAAAGAAATGAAACATGAGGGTTAGCTATGGGTTTTTGGACTATTTCTTCAACTACTTTGATACCTTCACTGATTTCAAAGAAATTGCTTAAGGCCTTAGTCACCTTTTTGCTTTTTATATGAAACTGTTGTTCACACTATTTCTAACAATAGAAAGCTAATTTCCTCCAGTCCAAAAAAATAAAATGAAACAAATCCTAAAAAGAATAATAATAAGAAAAGTTAAATTTTCACTTCAAAGCAAGACTTGCCTTGGCACAGAACTTTCATACCCTGTTTACATTTCATAGTATTAGAGAGAAATCATCTGATACACTTGTGTATGCTCAGTATGATACCACTTCTCTATTCACTTCTTATCCATACTACAATCTTCATGAAGGAAGAAAAGAGAGAAAAGTATCTAAATGATAAGTATGCATTAGAATATGTCATATTAAGTTAGGTCCATTAAATGACTTTTGATCTCCCATGGCTAAACTCTATTGTCTCTTACATAGAATTTCTTCCCCACATTGGAATAATTAGGATCAGAGCCCAGGCTCCAGCAACACTAAAAGCTGGGCTCACCCACCATTCCGATTAGATCTATTAAAAATACAAATAACCATGAGAAGCAGAGGAAACTTATTTAATGTGGCTACATTGAAAGGTATAAAAAGAGGCCTACTGATGCATTTATTCTACAATCCATTTTCCTGGATCCTAGTATGAGTAGTTGTTTTTTTATTTTTATATATAAAAGACAAAAGGTATGCATAAGTAAACAGTCTAGATAAAGGCATAGTTTGGCCCATATTTTGAGATTCAGGCCATTCTAAAAGGTGACGTAACAAGTTGTCAATATACAAGGATTTCTTTTCGGGAGAAAAAAAAATTCCTCTCTGGTTAAGAGTCTTTCTTGGCTCTGGATTGTAGAAAAGCACTACTATTTGCACGCAGAATTCCTGTTTTATTTGGCAAGTGTCTCCTCTTGTCTCTGAACAACATTCTCAAAAGATAACTCTAATAATTTCAAGTGACTTGACCTTAATTATTCCTCATCACCAGGACCAGTCTTTACATGGTCTCACCTGACTCAACAGAGCAGATGAATTTAAGTGATAGATGTCACCTAGTTATGTGCCAATAAAACCCTTTCTGGCTAATTTGAGCAACTAAGAGAATAGAAAAGTAGCTGTATGTCAATGAATGAGCTTGTGCTTATGATCTTCACAGGAGCGCCCAAATGAATTTCGTACAAGAAAATAAAAAACAAGTTACAGAAACCCAGAGTCCAATGTAAACTAGAGTCCATTTTAATGCTTTATTTCTGGCTATATGGGTAACATTCTGCTATTCAAAAGTCAATGCTCCTGCTCCTTAAGGGACAACGCATCACAAAAGTACAACCAACAGGAGCAAATATTTTTAAAATAACTAGTTTGAAAATCAAAAAAAGTAACAAGATTTTCTTTTCTTAAATTTTTCTTTTCAGTGTGTTCTTTGCCACATTAATAGGAATGGAAAGGAATGTGTTGCTTATATTCCAGCCTTACAAGCTATGCTTAAGCAGTCTACTCCTCAGGAACCAAAATAACATGTGTCATGAATGAATTTCTGCACAGGAAAAGGAATGGCAGCATGAACTACAAGTTTCCCCAGGATTCTGTAGGATTGCGGTACAGTACCTCCTCCATTACAAGCCAACAAACACAAATGGTTCTTAAGTCCTTTATGTTCAGTGTCAAATGGATAATTTAAAATGTTGCTAATGTACCTAGGTAGATTCTTCTAAGCACTTCATCTTATCATCAATAAAACCCTTGTATTACTTATAAAGAACTAGTAAAATATGTTCTATATAAACATTAAAGTACTTGTACCTGTTAAGTATGGATCCAAGAAAGCATAAAACTATCATGTATGTGTGAAACACATGTATATATTTATATATACATATGTGTGTACATATATGTACATACTTATATTATATATATGTAAGAATATGTATGCACTTCTGCTCCTTTTGCCTGGTCCTTTCGGCTGGGGCATACTCCTAGTTTGTTCGCTTCCATGAAGACACCATGTCCTGAGCCATCTTGGAGGATCTGCTACATTCAGAGCAGTTGACACCACAGCTTGAAGAAATGCAGGGCAAGTAACCTGACTGACTGAAACCCTCTGTGGAGTTCTGCTGCACATAGGGAAACAGAAACCACAGTCCATGGGCACCCCTGGAGAACATCTCCACACAGGGCAACAGCTTGACTGCTCCACTGAAGACTCTACAGTCTGAAGACCTCCCAGGAGATCTACTGCAGCCAGTGCAACAGATCAGCAGCTTCTCTGCCCCTCTGAAGAGCCCCCAATTGGAAGGCCCCACAGGTGGGCTGGTACAGCATGGGCCACAAGCCTACCAGGAGACCTGAAATAACTCAGGGATGAAAAAGGTAGACCTCCAGAAATAGTCACCCAGACCAACAAATACCAGAGATATCCAGATGGTGAGAGCAAGTTAAAGATGATGAGCAACAGAAGCCAATATACATGGGCATCATCAGAACCCGGATCTCCACCACAGCAATCCCTGAATACACCAACAGGCCTGAAAATCAAGAATCTGTCCTAAAATCCTATTCATGAAGATAATAGAGTCCTTTAAGAGGATATCAATAACTCACTGAAATAAATTCAGGAAAACACAGGTAAACAGGTGAAGGAATTGAATAAATCTATCCAAGACCTAAAAGGGGAAGTAGAAACAATAAAGAAAACATAAATGGAGGCAAACCTGGAAATGAAAAACATAGGAAAGTGGCCAGGAATTACAGATGTAAGTATTACCAACAGAATATAAGGGATAGAAGAGAGAATCTCAGATGTAGAGATACCATAGAAGATATTGACAAAACTGTCAAAATTCAAAACATAAAAATCTCCTAACCCAAAGTATCCAGGTAATAAAGGACACAATTGAAAAGACCAAATCTAAGAATCTTCTCATCACATAACAATCAAAATACTAAATGCACAGAAGAAAGAAAGAGTATTAAAATCTGCAAGGGAAAAGGGTCAAGTAACATACAATGTAGACCTATCAGAATTACACCACACTTCTCAACAGAGAATATGAAAGCCAGAAGAGACTGGTCAGAGGACATGCAAACTCTAAAAGAACACAAATGCCAGACCAGGCTACTATACACAGCAAAACTTTCATCAACATAAATGGAGAAACCAAAATATTCTAGAACAAAACCAAATAAAATAGTATCTGTCTATCAATCCATCCCTACAGAGGATCCTAGAAGGAAAACTCCAACACAACGACAACCTATGCCAAAAAAAGAATAAGATATTAAGCATCTCACAACAAAGCCAAAAGGAGAAAACCACAAGCACATAAACCACCTACAAAAATGAACATATCAGAAACCAACAGTCATCTCTCTTTAATAACTCTCAATATTAATGGACTCAACTCACCAATAAAAAGACATAAGCTAACAGACAGGACACACAAACCACAACGAGATCCAGCATTTTGCAGCATACAAGCAACACACTTCAATAACAAAGTCAGACACTATCTCAGAGTAATAGGATGGAAAAAGGTCTTCCAAGCAAATGTTCCCAGGAAACAAGCTGGAGTTGCCATCCTAATATCCAATAAAATAGCCTTTCAATGAAAAGTTATCAAAATGATGAGGAAGGACAGTTTGTATTCATCAAGGGGAAAATTCACCAAGAGAAATTCTCAGTTCTGAACATCTATGCCCCAAATGCAAGAGCACCCACATTCATAAAAGAAACTATAATAAAGCACAAAACACACATTGAACCTCACAAAATAACAGTGGGAGACTTCAAAACACCACTCTCATCAATGGACAGGACATTGAAACAGAAACTAAACAGACACAGTGAAACTAATAGAGGTTATGAATGAAATGGATTTAACAGATATCTACAGAACATTTCACCCTAAAGCCAAAGTATATACCTTCTTCTCATCACCTCATGGTACCTTCTCCAAAATCTACCATATAATTGGTCACAAAACATGTCTCAACCAAGACAAGGAGATTGAATAATTCCATGATCCGAGATCCTAATGGATGACCATGGCCTAAGGCTGGTCTTCAATAACAAAAAAAACCAAAAAAAAAAAAAAACAAAAAACAAAAAAACCATACACCCCACATACACATGGAAACTGAAAAACACTCTACTCTATGATAATTTGGTCATTGAAGAAACAACGAAAGAAATTTAAGATGTTTTAGAATTTAATGAATATCTTGAAACATCATACCCAAACTTATGGGACACAATGAAAGCATTGCTAAGAAGAAAATTCATATCACTAAGTGCACTGGTAAAGAAACTGGAGAGATCTTACACTAACAACCTCACAACTGAGAGCTCTAGAACAACAAAGACGCAAGCTCACTCAAGAGGAGTAGAAGGCAGGAAATAGTCAAACTCTGGCTGAAATTAACCAGTAGAAACAAAGAGAACAATACAAAGAATCAACAAAACCAAAAGCTGGTTTTTTGATAGAATCAACAAAATAGATAAACCCCTAGCCAAACTAACTAAAGGTTCCAGAGTCAGTATCCAAATTAACAAAATCAGAAATGAAAAGGGAGTCATAACAACAGAAATGGGGGAAATTAAAAAAAAAATCATCAGCTCCTACTATAAAAGACTACACTCAACAAAACTGGAAAATCTAGATGAAATGGATAGTTTTCTAGACAGATACAATACACAAAGTTAAATCAAGAGCAGGTAAACCATCTAAACAGGCACATATAACAAAGGGAAATTGAAGTTATTAAAAACTCCCAAATCAAAAAAAGCTTCGAGATAGATGGTTTTAGTGCAAAATTCTACCAGACCTTCAAGGAAGAACTGATACCAATATTCCTTAAACTATTCCATAAAATAGAAACAAAAGGAACACTACCTAACTCATTCTATGAAACCACAATTACTCTGATACCTACACCACACAAGGAACCAACCAAAAAAGAGAACTTCAGGCCAATCTTGCTTATGAATATCAATGCAAATATACTCAATAAAATTCTTGCAAACAGAATCAAAGAACACATCAAAACCATCATTCACCACGATCAAGTAGGCTTCATTCCAGGGATGCAAGGGTGGTTCAATATAGGAAAATCCATTAATATAATCCATTATATAAGCAAACTCAAAGGAAAAACAAATCACATGATCATGTACTAGGATGCAGAAAAAGCATCTTACAAAATACAACAGCCCTTCATGTTAAAAGTATTGGAGAGATCAGGAATTCTAGGCCCATACCTAAACATAATAAAAGCAATTTACTGCAAACCAACAGCCAATATCAAATTAAATAGAGATACACTTGAAGCAACCCTACTAAAATAGGGAACAAGTCAAGGATGCCCACTCTCCCTCCCATGTCTATTCAGTATAGTACTCGAAGTGCTAGCTAGAACAATAAAAACAAAACAAAGCAAAAACATCAGCAAAGTGGCTGGATATAAAATTAACTCAAATAAATCAGTAGTCTTCCTTTATACAAATGTTTAACAGCCTGAGAAAGAAATTAAGGAAACTACACCCTTCACAATAGACACAAATGGTATAAAATATCTTAGGGTAACTAAAACCAAACAAGTGAAAGACCTGTATGACACTAACTTTAAGTCTCTCAAGAAAGAATTCAAAGAAGATCTCAGAAAATGGAGAGATCCATGCTCATGGATTGGCAGAATTAATATACTAAAAATAGCCATCCTACCAAAGGCAATCTACAGATTAATCCAATCCCTATCAAATCCCAACACAATTCTTCAAAGCATGGAAAGAGTAATTTTCAAATTCATCTGGAAAGGCTGAAAACCCAGAATAGAAAAAACAATTCTTAATAAGAAAAGAATGGCTGGGGGAATCACCATTCCTGACCTCAAGCTTTACTACAGAGCAATAGTGATAAAAACTGCATGGTATTGGTACTGAGACAGACACGTTGGTCAATGGAATAGAATTGAAGACCTAGAAATAAAACCACACATTTATGAATACTTGATCTTTGACAAAGGAAAAAAAAAGTACATAGTATATGCATAGATATAGATACATATATAAATGCATATACACACATATAAATATATAGGCATATATACATATATAAATATATGTGTATATATAAATATGTATTTAAATATACAGTGTGTGTATGAAATACATGTACATATATTGTACATGTAACTATTATACATGTATAATAGAAACTGAAAAGTGCCTAAGGATGTGATGGAACCTGAACATCTGCAAATTGAGCATCTGCAAGCAAAAGGAAACCTCATTAGGGTATGCACAAAGCCATTGCTTATTTACAGATTTAGCACAGTAAATTTTTGTTATTAGAATATTCTGAATTGGATTTTTTTAAACTATTTTGGGTCATAGTTTATCACATCTGAAATATATACTTAAAAATATACAGAAATTAAACATATCAATGGATAAAATATATTAATAGAATTGAATATTCAGTGTTCATACACATTATGTGTAGGCAATTGAATGACAGACTTATTACAAAGGACAAGCTAAGGAATTAAATTTTTCTAGGAAATTAAATGTTAAGGAATTTATAATGATTCACAAAATACTATTAGATAATCTTGCTAATTGAATTGTAATTAGAAGTGTATATTTTAAACTCTAGGACAGCCACTGTTAATACTACTTTCAATAATTTCTATGGCTGGCACAATGGCTCAGCGACACCTGGTCAAGGTGGTTACTGAAGACCAAATTTCAATTCCCAATATCAACTTGGTGAAAGGACAAAAGCACTCTGAGAAATTGTCTTCTGGTCTGCAGATGTGTGTGGTGCCTGTTTCCCCAACAGACATACAACAAATATATAGATTAATGAAAAAATATTACAATAATTTTGAGGTTGTAGCTGTTCTCAAAGGAATGTTGATTGGTATTTTAAGAAAAGCAAGAAAGCAGTCTAATTCACTAACTAAATTCATTTCTTATGGGAAATTTTTAGCATGGAATAGAAAGCAACACCCAATTTATCTAATTTATAATAAACCCATTTTTTATATTTAAAATCATGAAAATAAAAAAATTAAATAAATAGAGACATACAGGCTTGGTTCCCTCTGGTAAAAGAAAGTGAGATTTGGAATTAAGTGTGTCAATCTGAAAAAGAAGCAAACTTCAGAGGAGAATTTTGCAAACTGAGACAAGGTAAACACTCCAAAAAGACCCATGCTCCTGCAAACACAGCACCAAAGTATTTGAGGCAGAAGCTGACAAACTGCAAGGAGAAATAAATGACTCCACATTGCAGCTAGAGATTTTAACACCGTGTTATAAATGGACAGCTCCAGTAGGAAAAGAATTAGCAGTGCCATAGTAGAACCCAACGGGACCACCAATCAACTGCATGTAACTGACATCAGCAAAACACTTCATCACATAACTTCAGATTATACATTCTCTGAAAACTCACATGGAACAGTAACCATGATAGACTACATTCTGGGCTATAAAGCACTTTTTAACAAATTGAAAAGAGTAGAGATCATACAAGTTCTGCTTTCAGACCACAGTAGAATTAAACTAAAAATCAATAACTGAAAAGCAGTGGAAAAATCCAAAACTGCCTAGAGATAAATCAGCACACTTCTAGATAACACACTGGGCCAAAGCAGAAGTTACAGAAAGAGGTTTTTAATTCGCTAAATCAAATGAAAAATATGATATCAATATTTGAGCATTGCATTGATATACAAGCAGGTCTTAGACAGAAATTTATCGAAGTAAATTCATGTATCAGAACAGAAAAACATGAAATAGAAAAAAAATAGAAAAAATAATAAAACTTAAATCTAGTTGTCTGGAAAAAGCAGTATATCATGCACACTATGATTATCCTTACATGGTAGTTAGGAGATCAGAAAGGAAATAGGTTGTTTGTATCCCTAACTAAAGGGAGCTATCCTTGCAGATGTCACTGCTATTGATCTGATAAAAAAGGATTTAAGGAAAACCCGTGTCCACATATACTCCATTACCTATGTAAAGTGGAACAAATTATTGAGATGCTAATTCTGCAAAGATAAGTAGAAATAAGCAGACTGTGAGGTCCATATCTACCAAAGAAATTGGACCAATAATTAATGGCAAAGCACTAAAAAAATTTGAAAGTATAGAGCCAGTAGCAAATTCTACCAAACATTTTGGGAAGAAATTATATCAACTCTTTTCTTCAAAATAGACTCCTAGGGAATACTTCTTAGTCTACAAAGCCAGCATTATCCTCATTCCTTATTGTTAGAGAACAAAATGGCAAGTCAATACACACTCATGGACACCGATGCCAATATTCTCAACAGATGTTTCGCAAATCCACAGCTCAAATGAAATAATTAAATAATATACTATTACAAGTAAGATAGTTCCCAGTTTTGAAACTCAGTTATTGGAACTCATCACATGAACACAGAAAATTACATGATCATAATAATGTATGTGAAAAGAAAGCAATAGAAAATTTAGCATGTATTATGATATAAAGCATCAATTAGAAATAGAAGAAAATCCTTTTAACTTGATAAAGTACATCCACAGAATACAACAGAATTCTTAATCATAGCTAAAGATGGGGAAGGATCACTTTTTGTGTTGAGATCAGGAATAAGGCAGGATGTCCCTTTTCAACTTTTTAGAATCTCCCAGGAGTCTCGGGTAACACAGTAATGCAAGAAAGAACTAAAAGGTAACAGGAGAGGAAGGTGGACAAAAATTCACTTTTGTTTTAAGTAACATTCAATGAAAAATAGAAATAAAAGGGACAGAAAAGAACATGACTGTTTCTAGGTATGATGGAGGAGAAAGTTTATTACAGATAAAGGAAGACCATATGTATAAGCAGGGACATCTGGGAGAATCCAGAGTGGACATGACCAGATTGAGCTGGGTGATGTGAGAAGAAGATGAGGGGAAGGAAGAGGGAAAAGAAAGGGAGCCAGATGTAGCCTGGCTAGGATGCCAACGGTACAAAAGGGCCAGTAACCAAAATGACTGAATTATATAAAAACAAGCTTCATAGCCTGTAACAGACAGTGACTGAGGGATGCTGGGAAAACCTGTAGGCCAAATCTGCTTTGATATGTTGTTAAATAGGTACCACACCTATTTGTTTCAAAACTAAAATTTATCTACATAGAAACTGCATAAAACATCAAGAAAAAATGCTCTTAAAAGTTGGGTGATTAGAAGAGAAATGTAATTAGCAGATGTCAAGGTTTGCCTATGGAGCATCAAAAGACAAGTATACTTAGAAATCTTAGGCACTTATCAGTCAAGTTAGCACCCACAAATGCAAAACATTGGTATAAAGAAAAGAAATCAAATCTAAGTACTGTAAGAAGAAAGACACAAATCTATGACAGAAGTCCAAAGTAAAATTAATTAATGGATAAATTCCATCCTTAAAGGTAAAATGACTCAATGTTGTCTTGAGCCACAGAACAAGAGAATTTAAAGAAAAAACAGCAATTTATTTGGCTAACATAAACACGGTAATTTGAAAGTTTATTTTGAGAAAAATAAAGATTTGGCAGACACAAAATAATACAGAGAAGAACAGAAATCAGCAAACTACCCTGATCTGGACTTTGCCTATAAAACTGCAGTACCAGATATCGTGGTAGTCATTAATATACATCTGTAGAACATTACATAAACAGTCTAGAAACAGACCTCAATGTGTAAGCTACTGAGTTTGACAAATGAGCAAAGGCTATCATATGGGGAAAATAGATAGTAATTTTAACAAATATGAATATTCACATTAATAAAGTAAACTTAGAGACAGTTCTTACAGTGTTTACAAAAACTAAACCAAAGGAAATCATATTCATGAGTATAATTAAAATATTAATGTCTGGAATATAATATAGAAAAAAAGCATAGATGGCATTGAGAATTACAAGATCTCACTGATACAACCCAAAGGCAAAAATCCACAAAATGATGAATCAACTACCTTGTTGATGAATCACAACCAAACAACATGGAAATTTTAAATTGGGCAAAGATTCCTCAGGATAGTTAGAAAACAAGCTGGGCTATCTTGTAAGGAGTTGTTTTAAAAATATACAAAGAGCTCCTAAAATTCAACACATTGAGAATGAGCAAGCCCATTTGAAAATGTGCAAAACGTAGCTGGGGATGCAGCTTATCTAATTAGCATACACCAGGTCCCAGAAGTAAGCCTCAGTTCTGCAAAACAAAACAACAAGGACAACAACAACAAATGTGGAAAAGCCTTACAAGACAACTCACCTAAGGCTATAGATAGCAAATAATTATTTGAAAAGGGGACAGCATCATACATAATTAGGAAACATAAAAAGAAAATACAGGAAACCATATCTCAATGGCGGAACTCCCCAGCACTAATGAAGTCCACGTGGGCAAGCATGTGCATCATTTACCATTTACTGCTAAGACTGCAAAATGACAGAAACTTTGTAAGAAAGTTTGGCAGTTGCTTATAAATCTAAATATACATTTACCATATGAATCAGCAACTGTAACTCCTTGGTGTTTATCCAAATTAGCAAATTAAAAACTATTGCCACATGAAATCTATTATAAATATGTTTAGAACTGCATTATTCATAAACAGAAAGAGGTCCTTTGGAGCGAGAATAGAAAGGTGTGCTAAGTTCATAATATGAAATATTATTTAGTGCTAATGCAAAATAAGCTATCAAACCACTTACTGCTAAAAGGAAATGCATTATATTGTCAGACTAGGAATTTTTAATATATACTGAAAAGAAGCCAATACAAAAAATATAAATATTATGTGAGTCAAATTATGTCACTTTATGGAAAAGCTAACTGTGTAAATCTTAAAATGCTAAGATCCAAGGAGATTTCATGGAAATACAATGACACAGTTGTGCAGTCCAAACACAGACAGTATAACAGAGCGCACTATAGTTTAAACTGTTAGTCATGGGCAAACCATGTATCAAGTAGGGCTGAGATTTGTATCTATACACCGTTCTTTTGCAGGATTAATAGTCAGGTAATTTGGGCTTACTTTGACATAAGATGTATATAATCTCTGTTTTCTTCATTATTGTTGTGAGCTTAAGCCTACTTTAAAACATATAGTTTATTTAATATAAGAAAGAATGTAATTATATGTTCAGTTGTTCAACATATGTAATATACATAAATAAATGAAGGAGAGCATAGTCATCATAGTGGATAGCAAAAAAATTAAAAAATAAGCATAAAAACATGGAAAACAAAGTGTATATATTTCTAAAGTAAAAGAACTTTAAGAGTAGGTTATTGTTAAAGTTGACCATATGTATAAAGATCAAATCATTGTCCTTGCTATACCCAAAATACTACTAATGCACTGGAGCTAGCAACTAGACAGAATTCTGAGGTCAGCTGCAGCACAGACTACAGACTGACTATGCATCGCCATAAAAAGACTAGAATTGAAAAGGAAGACTTCATAAGAATACTTCAGGAGTGACCAATATCTTAAGATAAGTTCTCAAATGTGAGAAGAATGGTCTAAATATTGTTCAATTATTGTGAGGTCTTCTCTGATAGTGACTAGGTATGAGCATATAATCTATGGCTCATAAAACTATGTGGTATTTACTTCTGATTTCTATTTTGTGGAATAGTTTGAAGAGAATTGTTATCAGGTCTTTCTTGAAGGTCTTCAAGAATTCTGCACTAAAACCATCTGGTCCTGGACATGTTTTTTGATGGGAGACGTTTAATGACTATTCTATTTCTCTAGATGGTGTATCTGCTCCTGATTTTATTTTGGTACCTGGTATTTGTCTAGAAAATTATCCATTAATTCAGTTTTCCTGTTTTGTTGAATATAAGCT
This sequence comes from Mastomys natalensis, assembly GCA_021653895.1. Taxonomy (NCBI): domain Eukaryota; kingdom Metazoa; phylum Chordata; class Mammalia; order Rodentia; family Muridae; genus Mastomys; species Mastomys natalensis. The sequence continues at coordinate 126,953 of JAJTUV010000483.1, forward strand.
TGTGTAGTAGGATCTGATGACTTTTTGAATTTCCTCAGTTTCTGTTGTTATATCTTCCTTTCAGTTCTTATTTTATTAATTTGGATGCTGTCTCTGTGCCCTCTGGTTAGTCTGGCTAAGGGTTGATCTTGTTGATTTTCTTAAAAAAAAAAAAAAAAAAAAAAAAAAACAGCTCCTGGTTTTGTTGATACTTTGTATAGTTCTTTTTATTTCTACTTGGTTGATTTCAGCCCTGAGTTTGATTATTTCCTGCTGTCTACTCCTCTTGGGTGTTTGCTTCTTTTTGTTCTAGAGCTTTCAGGTGTGCTGTCAGGTTGCTAGTGTATGCTCTCTCTAGTTTCTTTTTGTAGGCACTTAGAGCTATGAGTTTTCCTATTATCACTGCTTTCATTATGTCTCATAAGTTTTGGTATGAAGAGCCTTCATTTTCACTAAATTCTAAAAAGTCTTAAATTTCTCTTTATTTTTTTCTTTGACCAAGTCACCACTGAGTAGAGCATTGTTCACTTTTCACATATATGTGAGCTTTCCATTTTTTGTTATTATTGAAGACCAGTCTTAGTCTGTGTTGATCTAATAGGATGCAAGGGATTATTTCAATCCTTTTGTATCTGTTGAGGCCTGTTTTGTGACCAATTACATGGTCTATTTTGGAGAAGATACCATGAGGTGCTGAGAAAAAGGTATATCCTTTTGTTTTAGGATGAAATGTTCTATAGATATCTGTTAAGTCCATTTTGTTCATAACTTCTGTTAGTTTTACTGTGTCCTCTGTTTAGTTTCTGTTTCCATGATCTCTCCATTCCTGAGAGTGGGGTGTTGAAATCCTCCACTATTATTGTGTAAGGTACAATGTTTGCTTTGAGCTTTATTAAAGTTTATTTTTTTTGAATATAGCTGCCCTTGCATTTGGAGCATAGATGTTCAGAATTGAGAGTTTGTCTTGGTAGATTTTTCCTTTGATGAATATGAACTGTCCTTCCTTATCTTTTTTGATAACTTTTGGTTGAAAGTCAATTTTATATTCAATATTTAGAATGGCTACTTCAGGATGTTTCTTGGGACCATTTGCTTGGAAAACTATTTTCCAGCCTTTTACTCTGTGGTAGTGTCTGTCTTTGTCACTTAGGTGCGTTTTCTGTATGCAGCAAAGATGCTCCAACATCTAACAAGGACATATGTTCTAATATGTTCATAGCAGCCTTATTCATATCATCCAGAAATTTGAAAGACACCCACAGAGGAATGGTGCAGATAATGTGATACATTTTCACACTGGAGTATTACTCAGCTATTAAAAACAATGAATTCATGAAAATCTTAGGCAAATGGATGGAACTAGAAAATATCACCTTAGTGAGGTAACCCAATCACAAAAGTACACACATGGTATGTACTCACTGATAAGTGGATATTAGCCCAAAAGCTCACAGTATCCAAGATACAACTCACAGACCACAGGAAGCTCATGAAGAAGGAAGACCAAAGTGTGAGTGCTTCGGTCCTTCTTAGAAGGAATAACAAAATACTCATGGGAGCAAATATGGAGACAAAATGTCAGACAGAAACTGAAGAGGGGCTGTCCAGAGACTGTTCCACCAGTGTATCTATCCCATGTGCGTCACCAAATTCAGACACTGATGTGGATGCCAGGAAAAACATGCTGACAGGAGTCTGATATAACTGTCTCCTTAGAGGCTCTGCCAGAGACTGTCATATACAGAGGTGGATGCTCACAACGACCATTGATCATAGGGTTCCTAATGTAGGAGTTAGAGAAAACACTGAAGAGCTGAAAAGATTTAGGGCCCCATGGGGCGGACAATAATACCAACCAACCAGAGCTTCCAGTGTCTAAACAACCATCCTGGGAGCATGTAGGGAGGACCCATGGCACCAGCTGTGTATGTAGGGGAGGATGGCCTTGTCAGACATAGGTGGGAGAGGAGGTTCTTGATCCGGTGAAGGCTGGATGCCCCATTCGAGGGCAGGGAGGTGGGAGTGGGTGGGTGTATGAGCGCACATCCTCACAGAAACAGGAGGAGGGGAGATGGGATAGGGAGTTTCAGGGAGGGGATGGGGAAAGTGGATAACATCTGAAATGTGAATAAAATACCCCCCACCCCCAAAAAAACTAAAGTCAGCAACATGAGAAAGAAATCGAAGAATATATTTGGACTGAAAGTAAAATTCTGACTTCTCTTTTACTGTTGTAGTAATTAGTTTGGCATAATATACATGCAAAAAAATTAATTATAAAGTTTTTTAGTATACTCGCTCTCCGGAGGAGAAAAGGAATGTGTGTGTGTGTGTGTGTGTGTGTGTGTGTGTGTGTGTGTGTATGCATGCTAATCTGAGATAAATTATGGTATATTTATCATATTTTCTTAAGAAGCAGAGTTAATAGAATGAACATATATTAAAAAGGTATTTATCAAAACTGCTTATATGATATAACCCAGCTAGTCTTGAAATGGCAATGAAGACACTGGTGAGACTGAGAGCCCAGCCTCTACTCAGTCCACCATGCTAGATGCCTCAGAATTCCCAGTCTAGTATGGAAGTCCAACGGGGTACTTCTTTACAGCTGGTCAGCCTCTGCTTGGTAGATGTCAACCAAATTAAGAGTAGGTCTAACCTGTTCAGCCAATGAAATCAAGAAAATCCCTCAGAGGGCTGTAGAGATGGCTCAGTGGTTAAGAGGACTGCCTGCATTTCCAGAGGATCTAGTTTCAGTTAAAAGAACAGATTTGGCATCTAATAGCCACCTGCACTGCAGGTGCAGAGGAGCCTATCCCTTCTTCTAGAACTTTGTGCACTTAGTGCACAGGCATACATCCAGGCAAATCGCTCATACTCATAAAATAAAAATGCAAATTAAAAATAAGAAAGGAAAATGTATCCCAAGACTGCCCAGAGGTTAATCTAATTCAGATAATCCCTCCCAAGTTTACCCCAATGCTTGTTTCATAAATGATTCTAGAAATCATTAAGGTCACAGAGTACATTAGTCTTGACAGATGTTATGCACATAAAGTAATTTGAACTTGTGTACTAAAAGAGATGCCAGACCCAGATTTGTGTCACAGGTTAAGTGGCATTAATAGTATCTTTCAATGTTCTATGAAGATCTTCAACAGGGATGAAATGCAGCAACCAAAATATATTTAGGTCTTGAGTTATAAAATATGTAAACTTTATCTTGTCAATAAAGTGAGAATGTATAAAATATTATGTGATAATAAGATTAAAATGTATATTGAAATTTTAAAAACAACCTGCAAGTACGTATCCATAAAATTGAATTTTTAAGAGTAGAAAAATAATTTCAGCATTTAGAAAATGTGGCCCCATTTCTACCAGAGTGTTGGGGTTTGAATGATAAATGTCTCTGATAGGCTCAAATATTTGAGCTTGTGGACCTTCAACTTGTGGTATTTCTTGTGGAAATTTTGGAATCATTAATAGGTGTAACTTCTTTAGAGAAAGTATATCCTTGGGGATAAGAGTAAATAGCATCTCTCCACTTCTGGTTATTTATCTACCTATCTGTCTACCTACCTACCTATCATCTCGTTTCTGTGTTACACTGGGAACGTGATCAGCCAGATTCCTGCTCCATCTACCATGCCCACGTTTCCCTTTCTTTATGGACCCCTAATCCACTGGAACTCTAAGGTACATAAACCCCTAACCTAACACTTAGACTCAGTTCTGGTATTTAATGGCTATAAATATTAAGAGCTTTTTACATTTCTACTACAGTGATTTATGAAGATGCATTGGATCCCTCAATACCTCTCTAATTTGAATATATAATCATCTATCTCTACATATTAAGTTAGAAGAATTTTGAAAAAGAAAATATTAAGCACAAATTGTATTCTGTTTGTGAAATTTGCTAATTTTTCCCAGACTATTATGATAACTTCCTATTATATTGAAAACAAATAGTGTTTTATATTCCTTACTGCCTTTTATTTTAGGGAGAAAAGTCATATTACATACTTATCACTGTCATCTCACTGTTGAATTCTTATTAATATTAAAAGCAATTCACTTCAATATATTAACATCTCTGTGAGAATTTGTCTCATTATAGTTATCACTGCCCTTGTCAATCTAAAATTTTAGCTTGGACTAAAATTAAATGTAAGCTATTATAAATGCATGGAAACAAAGTGTAAGCTAATATATTCCTAATTAAATGGGTTTAGTGATTCATCATAACTACAGAACTTGGATATAAGTATGGTATGTATGTGTACATATATATACATGCATACATATACATATGATTTAAAATGACAATCATCACTCTTATTTTTAATTTAAATTGCCCTCATAACCATTTATCATACTTGTCCACAGAGTTTCATACATTACTAGAAGCAAAGATTTCCAGGTAACTCCTCTGGAAATTTTATAAAGTGACATAACTAATTCTGCTTCATTTCTATAGATACAGCTTTAATTTTTTTAAGTTTGAACTTCAAATCCAATTTAACAAGTCTGTGACATTGAGATCATCATTTGGGTAAAACCTTGGGGACACACAATTTTCTTCAACATACAGATCGATAACGAGTCTCAACAACAATCAATAAATCTATAATCTGAAATCATGGCTCACAGATCAGATAAATGCAATTATACAAGAAAAGAATGTGAAGAGGGAAGAAAGATGGAAGGAAGAAGTAGCTGATATGATATCTATTCATATTGATATCTATTGAAATTTGCATAATTCCAAATTTTAAAAGCATATATTATTCAGTGTAGTTTTCTTTTTCTACAACCTATGTGATCAACATTTACATACATCATATTTAAACTTTTATACAATCATTTTGATTTTAAGGAACTTTATGTGACTTGAAGCTTTGGGAAAGAGGAGGAATAGCAATATACTACTACAAATGATTTTAATTCCACTTACATGCTTTTCTGCTCTGAAAATTATGCAGCATAAACATGAAATTATTCTCTCAATTAAAAAAATGACTACCACAGTTAATTTTTACACCAAATTTCTATATACTGTACACTCTGATGGGGTCTGGGAAGATAAGACCTGTATTTCATCAAGAAAGATCCATTCTCCTTCTGTGTCACAAGTGTTTGGAATAAGAGACCTTATATACCAAAGATTTTTTTCCATTGTGACTTTGCATTTTTACATTTAATTAATTAATTAATTAATAGAATAGCTGAAATGGACATATTATTGAGGTTGATTTTCTCTTTTCATCCTGTAGGTTCTGGAAATCAAACGTGTCATGAAGCTTGACAATAACCGCAACCCCTTGCCTTTCCTACTGTCATTTAAAAATACTATTTTAGATGTGATAAAACAAATTGCTGAGCTACTAGCTTGCACATTTGTACTCTTGGGCTAAAATCATTATAAACTATCATAGAGTCAGAAAAATCATATATACCTTCTTATTTAAAATGATAAAACTATAGAATCTACCATTGGGGTCACTGGACATCCAGGAATAGGCAGAATGATTACTGCCCTAACTGGAAATCACCTAGAAAGCCCTTGTGATGGTGCTGTCTTTGTTGCTTAGAGACTCTCTCACTTACAACTGAAGAATAGGTTAAGGGAACTCCAGAGAATAAAAACAAAACCCAAACATGTGGCTTTCTGAATTAGGAAGAAAACAATGTCTGGTAGCTAAGCTACCTGAATTTAATAACCCAACAGTAAGAAAGATGGATGGACACACCTCTGGAGATGTGCCAAGACTACTGTAAGAAGATTAAAGGAAGACATCTAGAACTCTCTGGGTACCAGAAATCATGACTGTTCCCTCCAGTCAGTTGGCATCTCCAAGAACTAGAGAGCATTGGTTAGAATATACTAAAGTTCTTAGCTGTGGAGTAGGCAGAAGGAGCTCTCATTTTCATACTCACAGCAAATCTTACAAGCAAAATCTCAAAAGTTCTATTTGTTCTGTAACTGAATTAAAATATATCCCATTAAGCAAGTTAAATTGAAAATCTGTTAGATAATAAAACAGGTATGTTTTTTCAGCACACGTGCCATGGAGGGAATATGCAATCAATGAGCACTACCATGGAATAACAGAAGTTAACAGGAGCAGGGAAAGTCATTCATACATTATTTACAACAGTTTGTAGAACTCTATGCATTGCAAATTGAAATGATTTGTTGATGAAAATAACTCTAGATTTAAATTTTAAAAATCAAAAGTATAGGCTGCTGATTTGTCCTATTGACTACGTCCTTTGCCTTACAGCATTTCCGATTCATGAAGTCTTAGTTTTCAATTCTTGATCTTAGAGCCTGAGCCTAGGAGTTCTGTTTAGGAAATTTCTCCACAATGCTAATGAGTTCCAGGCTCTTTCCCACATTCTCTTCTACTAGATTCAGTGTATCTGGTTTTATGTTGAAGTCCTTGATCCACTTGGACTTGAGCTTTGTGCAAGGTGACCAATATGGATTTTCATTTTTCTACATATCAACAGCCAGTTAGACCAGCACCATATATTGAAGATGCTTTCTCTTTTCCATTGTATATTTTTGGCTTCTTTGTCAAAGATCAAGTGTCCATATGTGTGCGGTTTTATTTCTATGTCTTCAATTCTATTCCATTCGGCAACCTACAGTTTCAGAAAAAAACGTCATAACTCACCCCACATTTGATAGAGGGCTAAAATCTAAAATATATAAAGAACTAAAGAAGCTAAAAAAATAAAAACAAAAAACAAAAAAAACAACTCAATCAAAAATGGGGTATGAAACTAAATAGAGAATTCACAATAGAGGAATCCTGAATGGTCTAGAAGCACTTAAAGAACTGGTCAAAGTCCTCAGTCATCAGGGAAATGAACAAAATAACCCTGAAATTCCACATACACCAATCAGAATGGCTAAGAACAAAAACTGGAACTATGAGTTGGTGAGAATGTGGAGAAAGAGGAACATTCCTCCATTGCTGATGGGATTGCAAACTAATACAACCACTCTGGAAATCAATCTTGGAGGTTCCTCAGAAACTTGGAAATAGATACACCTGAAGACCCAGGTATACCACTCTTGAGCATATACCCAAAAAATGCCTCACCATGCCAGAGATTCACATGTTCCACTATGTTTATAACAGCCTTATTTGTGATAGTCAGAAGTTGGAAACAATCAGATGTCCCACCATGGAAGAATGGATATAGAAAATGTGGTTCGTTTACACAATGCAATACCACTCAGCCATTAAGAACGAAGACATCATGAATTTTGCAGGCAAATAGATGGAACTAGAACATATCACCCTGAGTAAGTTAATTCAGACCCAAAAGACATGCATAATATATACACACTAAAAAGTGGATATTAGTCAAAAAAAAAAAAAAAAAAAAAAAAAACCTCAGAATACCCAGGAGAAAATCCAAAGAATTCAAGAAGGTTAACAAGCCAAAGGGCCCAAGTGAGCATGCCTCAAACCCACTTCTTAGGGAAAAGAAAGCAATCACAGGGGGAAGAGGGAGGGAAGAAACTGGGTGGGAGAGGGGACAGGGAGGTGAAAGGGAATACTTGATTAAGTATTGGGGTAAGGAACAGGAGTAAAGCCCTGAGGGCCTATAGAAAAAAATGGTAAAATGAAGCCTCAGGAGGAAAGAGGTAGGGGACCCTCTAGAATGTATAAGAATCCTGGGAGGTAAGAGATGCTCAAAGGAAGGGACCTTAGATGAAATGCCCAACATGGGGAGAGAGAACTTATAGAGTCCAACTACAATACAAAGACAAGAGCATCAGTTTGAGGAATGGGTTGCCATCCAACAGTCAAACACTATAACTCAGAATTATTCCTGTCTAAAGGAACTGCAGGGACAGAAATAGAGAAGAGACTGAGGGAAAGGATGTTTAGTGACAGTCCCAAATTGGGATCCAGCTCAAGAGGAAGCTCTAAGGCCTGACACTATTACTGATGCTACGGTGTACTTACAAACAGGAGCCTAGTGTGGTGGCTGTCCTCTGAGAGGCCCAACAAGCAGCTGAAAGTGACAAATGCAGATACTTACACTCAATCAATGGTCACAGGGTGGGGGCCCCTGTGGTTAAATTAGGGAAAGACTAGAAGAAGATGACAAAGAGGGTGACCCCATAGGAAGACCACCAGTCTCAACCTACCTGTACAGCCAAGATCTCTCAGACACTGGACCATCAACCAGGAAGCATATATCAGCATATATGCAACCCACAACGCATATACAGCAGAGGATTCCCAGGTCTATACTCAGTCAGAGAAGATGCACCTAACCCTCAAGAAACTAGAGGCCTCAGAAGGTGGGGAGGTTTGGAGGGGTGAAGGTGGGAACGGGGGTATCCTCTTGAAGTCGGGAAAGAAGGAATAGGATAAGGAATAGTTGGTGTGCAGACCAGGAAGGGGATAATGACAACTGGACTGTAAAAAATAATAATAATAAATCAAAATATAGTATGAAAGGTGAAAATACAGTAGATATTGTCAATAACCAATTAGATATTTCAAAAGATGAAAATAATGATCTTGAAGTTACAACATTAGAAATTATGAAACAGCAAAATACAGAGAAAAAAATATAAAGAGGAAGAAGTTAGTTATGAAAATAGCGACAGATAATCCTGTCACAACTGAAATACTCTGACTGTGAATGGAGAGATATGAACAGTGTGAGAAAACAGAAAAAAAAATTGAGGATAACATCATTTCTAAAACAAAATTTAACAAATAATTCTCTACCTAAGATATTAAGTTGATAACAGACATAAGGAAAAATACATAAAACTTTGGCACAAATATTTGCTGAAATCTTAAAAAGGAGAATCTTAGAAGTCACAGAGAAAATGAGACATGCATGGTGCAGAGAAAACCATATAATTTTGAAAATAGTATTCTTATAGAAAATATTCTACCAAGAATGTAGTAGCATCCAATTTAAAATAATAAAAGAAGAATTTCTCTGATCCTAGCTTTCCATGATCGTTGAAAACATATTAGTAAAAGAAAACATTAGGTCCCATCAGAAAAAAAAAAGTACTCAAACAATTCATAAAAAAGCCAAACCTATCACTCAAAAAATAATTTCAGAAAGAAGACAAGATAAATACTTGGAAATATATATTTACACAAGTAGAAATTGTAGCAGTAGGCAAATATTGTAAGAGTCACTTATTGATTATATAACATTAAAATGTAATTTGTGTTTAAATACATATGATTTAAAAACCTAGCATGTTGTTTATATATATGGAAAATGAAAATTCTGATGATAGTGTCTTTTACAGATAAACTGAAGCATAGTTTCCAGAGTGGTATAGGAAAACCTAGAAATTTCTTAAAAGATAAATAATAAATTTTAATTCCTTTAGTAGCCAATAGTACACCAAAATATTAATTATTTTTTGTGAATGTACAAAAGAAGCAACAACTACAAGAATAAAGCTAAAACAGACTGAGCAGCCTGTTTAATCTAACCACGGTGATGATAATTTTAAACACAAATAGTTTATAAATATCAATTAAAATGCAGAAATCATTCAAAGTATATGAAAACAAGAACAGACTCTCTGCAGGCTATAGGGGATACATTCAAATAAAGGTATAGTATATTAATATAAAAATATGTAAGATTTGTTTTAATTTTAACTAGATAAAACCAAGCTGGACTGTGTATGGTAATATCATATAAGACATATGTTAACACTGGAGCAAAGAACCTTGGTAGGAATAAAGACCTTTTCATAACTGTAAAAGGGTAAATAATTCAGGTATTTTAATCTATAAAACTATTTATTTTCCAGAATCAATGAACCAAATCTAAGAACAAGAAGAAAAAAATATTCAAAGTTATTTGATAAAGACTGATTACTTCCTCTCTTAATTATTATTCATGTAACAGAGAGAATGCCATGATTTTTTTTTCTTTTTTAATTTAATTTTTTTTTTTGCTTATTCATTTTATAACCCATCCCAGTCACCCCCTCCCACAATCCTTCCCCATCTCTTCTTTTCTGAGTACCCCCTCCTCCTGTATTTAAAATGACTTTCAAACCTACTTGACTTGAGAACTGTAGAACAACATACTTAGAAGTTTTTGTGGGGAAGTTAAGCATTATTCAAGACAACTAGTTCAAGACAAGCTATTTACTGCTCTTGCTCCTTTCTTCCCCACCATATCTACATGCTAAGATCACATTACTACAGATACTTTGTCTGTGAAATGCCAAGAAATCAATCACAGACTGACACAGATATTTCTTCCTTGCTTGCTATCTTTGTAGAGTCAGCAGGTCCTATTCAGGCTGCTGGGGGAGAAATGGCTTCAGTGCATGAACCTGGATATCTTAGATGTTTTAGTGCATACAACGATAGAGACATGACAGGTCTATAGTGCAATAAGCCTACTGGTTTAAAAATGACTGTTATTATCTGTTAATGACTGTTAAGGGATAACTAACCACTTTCTGATTGGATTAAAGACTCCAAAGAAGGGAATTTTGCTTTGGTAATATAACTCTGCTCATAAGCTTATGGCTGGAAAGGTCAAATGTCCTAGGGTAGAAACTACTGTTATTATTTTGCTAAGTTGTCACACTGTCAAAATACCTTCTAAATATTTATAATTATAGACCTGGCCTGCTCTCAACCTGAGGCAGAGAAGCTAGTGGCCAGTTGTCAATGGAAAGGTATATAAGTTGTCAAAGAACTAAGAATGAGAGATTGTTAAGTCGGAGAACATGAACGTATTTTCTTCCTGACAGATTGTTTCCTTAATCAGTATAAAAACATTCTTTATAGTTTCTTACTAATTCTGATTATAAGTCTTTTCTGAAAACTTATACAAGCAATACTAGATAAGTTTGAAGATCAGAAAACTGATGATTGCTTGTTTTGGTTCTATTTGCTTGGAAATCATTTTCCAGCTTTTCATCCTAATGCTCGTGTCTTTGAAGATGACTTACACTTTATTCCTGCTCCTATTTGGAGTTCTCTGTGACTTCTGTACTCTGACTGGAATTTCTTTCTCTATATTCGATAAGGGTTTTTGTTATTGTTATTATTGTTGTTGATGATGATGATGAAGATGATGATTTTATAGAAAATACCTTCTACATGGGGATAAATGCACTATGAAAGTAGAGAAAAAGCATGTTTTATACTTTAATCAACTTTTATTGAACAACTGGCAGTATACAGTGTCTTGTGTGTCCAAATCTGAGTTTGTTGAACTTCAAACTTGTGTATATTAATATGTTTTGTCAGATGGAGAGTATTCAGCCTGCTTTCTTTCTTATGATGCTTTTCTTTATTATCCAAATCCTAATGTGTGTGTGTAATATATATATATATAATATATATATATATAATATTACATTTAATATTTTCAACATTTATTGAGGCAATGTATACTATCTTTTTCATTTTTTACAATGTATTTTTAGACAGTTGATTACATATCTTTAAATTACTATTCAATCTTGTCCACTGCTGTGCTTTATTTTGAGATTCCCATTTCTTTTGCTATAATTTTCAACACCAGATTTTCCATTCCTTTGTCTTTGTTTTTTTTTTTCTAAAAATAAACTTTCTTTTAATATGCTGTATTTCAGGAAAAATTATTATTATATACCTTCCATATTCATATTTATATTTTTATTTGTAACATTATTTAATAACTTGGCCCATTTAAAATTCATTTACTTATTTTCATTTAATTAAAATATGATGATATTATTCTGATTCCAACCTGGTTTTGTTTCTGTTTGTCTGTTTCTTTGATATATTGGTTGACCACATTTCCTTCCATTTTTTCCTCTATTTTTTTTTTTTTACTAAAGAACCCATGGCTCCAGCTGCATATATAGCAGAGGATAACCTTGTCAGGCATCAATGGAAGGATGGGAGGCAAACTGGTAAAAGGGAAAACATTTAAAATTTAAATAAAGCAAATGCTTATTATTATTTATTATTATTCCTTTCTCTTTATGTCTCTGTCTCAGTTTCTCTGTCTATCTCTTTCTCTCTAACTCTATCAGTCTTTTCTCTCATGTTTTCTTATTTTCCCCTTGCTTTACCCTTCTTGACTACCATTAAACTGGAAATATGAACAGTAATAAGTGGGTTCAGCGAGTTTAAAGCTTAACACATGAAGTTGTTAAGGAAAAGTTAGTGAAAGTGGTATAAAGTGTTATCAAAACACATATGAGTTAATGAATTTCTCAAACAATAGAAAACACCGAGCATTTAAGATAGCATATTGAAGCAATCCAAGTTGTGTCCGCAATATCTATGGTCATTGCTTGCATATTCATTGTTTGATGACCAGCATGGACTGTTGCAATGCAAATTATTTCTCTGGTAGTGCAGGGTAGGGCTTTGAAGACTCCTTAGAGTCTATAGTATTAGTCACATGCACAGTCACCTTGATTTTGCTTGTGCGAGAGAGAGAGAGAGAGACAGAGAGAGAGACAGAGAGGATGAAGGAGGAGGAGGCAAAGGAGGAGGAAAAGGAGCAGGAAGAGGAGGAGGGGGGAGGAGGAGAGGGAGAATGTGGAGGAGGAGGAGGAGGAGGAGGAGGAGGAAGAAGAAGAAGAAGAAGAAGAAGAAGAAGAAGAAGAAGAAGAAGAAGAACCTAATAGTAAAATATAGGGAAAAAGTCATTTCTTTTTTCTTTAACACCCAAATTGGTGAACTAGTGAAAATGTTGGACAGAAAATGGCATTTGATGCTAAACCTGATAATTTATGCTCAGACACTGAGATTCACATGATAGAAGGACACTACTAACTCCTTTATGATGTCTTCTGATCTCCACATCTGTAATGTGGCACTGCCTACATATTAAATCACTATTTAACTAATTAACTAAATAAATACGGAATAGGAAAATATTCAAGTTGAGGGTACAAATATGACTCAGTAGCGGAATGCTTGCCTAACATTAGTGGTGACCTGTGTTCAACCCCCAGCATTGCAATAAGGAAATCAAGCTGGTTTTCCTCCATTAGTACCATATAAACTGCTAGTTTATTGTTTCAGTGTTCGTTTGTTTTGCAAAGAAATTTTGTTCTATTTATTTATTATATATTTCTATCTTGTGATAAGGATCCAATTCTGGGCAATGTTCAGGCTAGGTCCACAGGTAGGGGTGCCAGGGCTCATTGTACTCTTCTTTGTACTATCTTGAAAAAGAAATCATTGAACAACCTAGTTTTACCTGCTGGAGTCTGTATTTCAGGAGTATATTTACTGGCTTGTGATAACATTAGGACTCATCTCAACTCTGTTTCCAAGCTTCACCTTCTCACAGGTTATTGTTTCACAGATTGATGTCATTGTGGAACTAGTACCCCTTAAGTGTTCTCACTGAAGCTACATGTCTTATAACAACACCCTTTGGACTTTAATATCTCTATGCTCTGTTCCAATTAAAGCCAGTCCTTCAGGGTGAGCACACTATTCTTACATGCTGCTTCTCCTTTGTAGACACTCTGCCAAGTTTATGTGGGAACAGGAACAGCAGCACACTTCTCTTACAATGATGCCTTGTATGAATGGGAATTTGTAAAGATACAAGTTCCTATCCTCTAGAAGTGCCCTTATTATTGGCAGTTCTGCCCTACGAATGTAGTTCTACTCAAGTAGTGAAGAGCCAACCCCTTGGGTTAGCTTCACATACAATAAAATTGTGCATTAGAAATTACAGATCATGGCTTTCAAACAGATATTAGCATATGTGTTAAGGCTCATTTAATTGCTAAGTTTGTTTCTTTTACAGAATTTAATGTAAGTTACATTGATGGTACACTTTCCAATTGTGTTTGTATTTTGAAATCCAGCATGTTGGTTATGGAGGTCTATCAACTAGCTTTTGATTTAGTGTCCTGAGTATCACAGAACCTTGGTATCCTAAAAATATCTTGAAAGTACTGGAAGAAATGAGTCAGGCTTTAAGCAGAAGCAAGAGGGTAGTGGGCTTGATTATTGCTGGTATAAAAGCTTTAATTACATTATTTGCTAGCATCACTGCTTCTGCAATTGCTGTGACAAAAGACAGCTACTTTTGTTAATCATTTAGCAAAAATGTTACTAATGTGTTGAATATACAAGAGGATTTAGATAGGCATTTGGAAGAATGGATTGATGCTTTTTATCCTATTCAAATTACCGGAAGGAGGTTCAGAATTTAAGGGTAAGGAACTGTCTCAAGTGTCATGTCAAATACCATCTGAGTCATGTTAGTTCTAAAATTTACAGTGGTAGTCATTATAATTAGAAAGAAGTTTAAAGACACTTGCAGTGTATTTGGCATAATTCTAACAACTCTCTGAGTGTTTTAACAATACATAGTAAGCTTATGAATTTCAAGAATGCTGCTCTGCTGAGTGTTGATGCAGTAGATTCTGCAGATAAAATTACCCATGGCCTGAGGTCAGTATTTCTATTTTGATCAAGCTTCAAGAACGGCATATATAGCTTGATCATGCTAGCCCTTTTGGTCCTGGGAATACTTTTATTCCTGCCCATTGTGTTAAAGCTTGTCTTTAACAACATCAACATGTAAGCAGCCAAAATATATGGCTTGAACCTGAAAATGGACCCCCAGAGTTATCAAATTAACAGGCTGGAAAACCAAGGATGGGTAAGATTCTGTACAGAACCTTACCCATATAAGGCAGAAATGCATTGCTTTGGATAATGCATATTCTATGACAGATAAGGAAGGCATTTTTGTCAGAAAGACCTAAGAAAGTCTCAGTATTGTTAATGAAATAAAGAAGGGGGAGAGGTGGAGAGCCTTTGGGGCTGCTTGGCAAGAATCTGACATGGGCCAAGGACAAGGAAATGGGCTGTTTGGCAGAAGGAATATGACATTGACCAAGGACAAGGAAGTAGGCTTCAGGTAGGAATTTGACATTAGGTTACATCAAAGAAGTAATTTCAGGTAGGAATCTAGATCTTAGGCTAGAACAAAGAAGTAATTTCAGACAAAAATCTAAATTTTAGACTAGGACAAGGAAGTAGGCTTCAGAAATGAAAATGACTTTGAGCTAGGACAGTGAAATAGGCTCAGATATTTTGGTCATCCTGATAAGCCCTTAATAACAGTGATCATGGGAGTGTTCATGTAATTGGGTTTAATGCATTGCTTGTTCTTTGACTATTTGTGTTTATTGTCTTGCTTGTCCTTGATTATTTGTATTTACTGTATTGCTAGACCCTCAACCTAGAGATGACCTTAATATATGCATGTAATTAAAATAGTATAAAAGTGAAAAGGAGGAGGGGGAATGGAATAAGAGGTTCTAAGGAGGGGAAATGGGGAAAGGGGATGACATCTGAAATATAAATAAATTAAATATCCAATTAAAAAAAGAAAAAAAAAGAAGTTACAGATCCTTACTATTTTTTTCAGACATTTAGGGAATGATCTTAATTTCTATCATGTAACACATATTCATAAACCTATTTCTAGAGACATTTAAAATCTGGGTATGTGCTTTTAAAATTAAGTTTTTTCAGCAATGATTACTTAACTGAGAGAAAGAGAGAGGGAGAGACAAAGAGAGATAGAGACAGAAGCCACAGAGAGGGACAAAGTACCACAGAGAGTGACAGAAAAAGAGAGAAGAGCCCAGACTATCTTGTATATGGAACCCACAGCCTTTAAACAATATGTTATACACTGATATGGCTTTTTTCTCCCCTTAATGGTTAAAGAAAGCCCCCTTTTAGTACAGAGTTGAAGAGGAATAAGCCAGAAATTATCTTCAATCTTGAGGTCAAATTTGAGCCACTTCCCAAATGTGAGATGTTAATTATCCATGTTTAAGCCTCTATTACTATGTTGCTCCATTTCCTGTAGTCAATCAACTTTCTCTCTGAAAAAATATTATTAACACTTCAAAGATGGTGAAAGCACAGAGAATGTATGAGTCAGAAATCAAATGTAGAATTAAGCTTGGGTAAACCCAGAAAAACTAAATAAACAAAAACAAAAACAAAAACAATTAAAAAAAACAAAATACACACACAAAACAAGCAAACAAACAAACAAATAAGCAAAAAACCCTGAGGTTGACAACAGACTATGGTCATATTAAACCAAGTAAACTGAACTATTGTCAATAATTAAAGAAAATCTTCTAATTATTCTATTTTATTGGAAATTTTGAATTCTTCCTTAGGCAAAAATACATTAAGATTTATGAGCCAACTGCAAATTGATTCTGTAGCTTCATGTTAAATGTCACTTAACTACAGATTTCAGATTCTAATTTTTAGTTTTTATGGAATTTTTCAGTTCCATTAAGGTAGAATGAGCTCCTCAATCCCATCTGAATTCTCTGAAATAAAGCAATATATTGACAGTAGAGAGAACACCACTTCTCTTACATGAAAAACAGAACAATAAATGGGAAACAAACCCAAATATATTTAAGTATTTTATGGAATACACTGAGCATATGTTGAGCATCATCTCTCACTTTCTCAGGAAGAAAATATGAAATATCATGGATTCTTTTTCAGCTTCTGAGAAATTGGGAGTAATTTTAGCTGCTACTTTTAACATCTGTTTATCTTTTTTTTTAATTAAAAGGATAAACAAAATATTGTCTATTGTCCTAATTATGGTGGTTGTAAACCATCTGTGTCTGACATAGTCCTGTTTAAATCTTGCAAATGAACACAGCAACTGCCCTGTCAGTACATTATGTAAATATTGAAGTCTAAAATAACTAATAAATAAGCCATATCCTTTTGCTTTGTACCTACATCTCTTTTGCTTATCAAAATTAGGTCCTATAGTCTCCTACAAAGTTCTTTTCAAAGTCAACAATTATATGAACACAATGCAGAAAGCATATTGGGAAAATTTTATCATATCCCTTTAAATGCAAACACCTAAATGTAAGATTAATTTACATATATGAATACTAAAATACTACTATGAAATTTATATGAACATTTGAATGAAATTGATCTAATGAAGGTGAACGTCATCATGAAGTAAAAAATATCAGCATTAAAAATGCCATATGACCATCTAGGCTCTGTTGATTTCTAGCCCTAGAGTCGATGTGAATTTTCTTCGTGTTTGTATTTTGCTTATTTCATGAATGAATAATGAAAATGTGGTATATTTATATATTACAATAATATTTAACTATTAAAAAAGTAAATTATGAAATTTGTAGGTTAATGGATGGAGCTAGAAATAATCATTCTGAGAGAGGTATCCCAGACCAAGACAAACAAATATTGAATGTTTTATCTCACTCTGAACATTAGCTTTTAATCTATTTTTGAATGTACAGATATGTGAAGTAGAAATTTTTATTTCTTTGGAAACGTAGTTATGCCATGTGATGTTTTTCTGGAAGCCATCTTGTAAGAGAGCACACAATGGTTTTTTGGAGGCTGTCATGTGAGAGGATGTTTTGCTGAAGCAGACACATGAACAGACATATGATGCTTCACTGGAGCTGATGCTTGAGAGGGCCCATGATGCTAAGAAAGAATATAAATATAACCCCACAGGAAGCAAAAGGACGCTCTTGAAATGCTATGCCTTGAAATTCTTCACTGGTTAGCCTTCTCTGGTCTTTGCTTGTCTCTACTTTGTAGAGATAGTAGTACCAAAGAACTTATAATAGTGGTACAGGGACTGCCCTTGCCACGTTTGCTGACTCATGTCGATTTGATAAGGCCTTGCAGTTTCTCCTGCATCAAGCCTCGGCTACTGATGCGTTTAGTGTTTGATATTGGACTGAATGCTGATATCATGACAATGAAGATTGGAATTGCCATTCAATTCTGAACAAGTCAACACCCCTTTTTTCCTATTAACCTTCCTTCTCTGTTACCTCTGGTCAGTGGGCTAGAAGTGAAGTTGAAGCATTTAAGAACACTAATTAAGATAGGTTTTTGAAAAGTCTAAGCCTACAGATATGTGTGTTACATTTGCAATGCATGTAGGAAGGTCAGGAAGGTTCAAAAGGGTCATAAAGAGGAGTTTAGAACTCATTGTTGTAAAATCTACAAATAGAGTAATGAAACAAAAAAAGTTAAATCGAAATGGAGAAGGCAGGAAGTGTAGGGAAAGGGACGTAACATTTGGGAACATTTCAGTCTATGGAAACCTGTTGTGGATAGCCCCAGCCTTGTATTTTGATCCTAGTTCCACCCTTGTGGGAGGGGCTGCAGAGGATGATTGAATCTGTACACAGATGACATCTTGTAAATCTTCTGTCCAATTAAAACCTGTAAAATAAAGACTAGAGCCAGAGATTGGGCAGTAGAAGGGGAGGCGGAGAAAAAGGCTTAGGGGAGGACAGAGTGAGAGGAATTCAATATTAAAGGCAGAGCAGAAGGTGAGAGAGTCGTCATCAGGAGATGCAGAAGGAGAAAGCAGAAGCAGAGGGAGAATTTTTTATTTTTTGGTGCAGCGAACGTTTATTGATGGTATTTCAGAGAGTAGGGAGGGCTCCCGAGGCCCCTCCTGTTGTTACGGGGTTCTGGGAAGGAATTGTGAGGGAGATGCTCATGTTGGGGACAGGGACTCCTCAGCAACCAAGGGCCTCTCTCTTGCTCTCAGTGTCCTTGCTGGGGTGGGTGGTCCAGGGCGTCTTACTCCTTGGAGGCCATGTAGGCCATGAGGTCCACGACCCTGTTGCTGTAGCCGTATTCATTGTCATACCAGGAAATGAGCTTTACAAAGTTGTCATTGAGAGCAATGCCAGCCCCAGCATCAAAGGTGGAAGAGTGGGAGTTGCTGTTGAAGTCACAGGAGACAACCTGGTCCTCAGTGTAGCCCAGGATGCCCTTCAGTGGGCCCTCAGATGCCTGCTTCACCACCTTCTTGATGTCATCATACTTGGCAGGTTTCTCCAGGCGGCATGTCAGATCCACAACAGATACATTGGGGGTAGGAACACGGAAGGCCATGCCAGTAAGCTTTCCGTTCAGCTCTGGGATGACCTTGCCCACAGCCTTGGCAGCACCAGTGGATGCAGGGATGATGTTCTGGGCTGCCCCACGGCACATCACGCCACAGCTTTCCAGAGGGGCCATCCACAGTCTTCTGAGTGGCAGTGATAGCATGGACTGTGGTCATGAGACCTTCCACGATGCCAAAGTTGTCATGGATGACCTTGGCCAGGGGGGCTAAGCAGTTGGTGGTGAAGGACTCATTGCTGACAATCTTGAGTGAGTTGTCATATTTCTCATGGTTCACACCCATCACAAACATGGGGGCATCCGCAGAAGGGCGGAGATGATGACCCTTTTGGCCCCACCCTTCAAGTGGGCCCAGCCTTCTCCATGGTGGTGAAGACGCCAGTAGACTCCACGACATGCTCAGCACCAGCATTACCCCATTTGATGTTAGCGGGATCTCGCTTCTGGAAGATGGTGATGGGCTTCCCGTTGATGACAAGCTTCCAGTTCTCAGCCTTGACTGTGCCGTTGAATTTGCCGTGGGTGGAGTCATACTGGAACATGTAGACCATGTAGTTGAGGTCAATGAAGGGGTTGTTGATGGCAACAAATTTAAGCAGAAGGAAGCTGGCGGTAGAAGGAAGCCGACAACAGAGCTGCCCAATCCAGGCGTGCAATTTATACCATAATTATTGAGCTGTGTCTTCCTTTACTGGTCTCCTTCTGGTAGGAGATCTACTACTACAAATTTGGGGTTTAAATAATAATTCCTTCTACTACAGAAACCTACAACTCTGTGTGTGTGTGTGTGTGTGTGTGTGCGTGTGTTTGTGTTGAATTATGATGTTCTGAAGGTGTTACTCTATAATAAAGCATCAATGCCACCTATAAGACACTGGACTCTACCAAATAAAAGCTCAGTGTCAGGAATTGGCTGCTTTTTTTAAAGTTGTTGGACAGTGAACTCCTATAGACCCCCAAACATTACATGCCACTGCAATTGTTCTTGATTATGAGGCTGTAGACACCAAGTAGGTGAATATTAGAAGGAGGAGAAATTAAGGTCATTCTGACATGGTAGTTTCATCCCTAGAAGTAAGCTTTTATAGTGGTGAAAGGTGCTAGGTCAAGAACTGAAGGAGAAAAGGAATCACTAGTCATATTCAGTCAGTAACAATAATTACTACACTGGTGACCAATGACTCTGGTAGAATTGTAGCAGGAATATAAGAGAAGTAACCAACCACATTATCACTGTTTCTTGGTTTTGTTTTTATTGGATATTCTATTTATTTACATTTCAGATGTTATCCCCTTTCCCCATTCCCTCACCCCCAGAAATCCTCTATCCCATTTCCCCTCCTCCTGCTTCTATGAGGGTGTGTCCCCACACACTCCCACCTCCCGCCATAGAATTCCCCCACATTGGGGCATCCAGCCTTCTGAGGATCAAGTACCTCCTGTTCCACCTATCCCCAACAAGGCCATCCTCCTTTACATAGACAGCTGGAGCCATGGGTCCCTCCCTGTGTGCTGCCAGGCTGGTGATTTAGAGCTCTGGTCAATTGGTATTGTTGCTCTCCCCATGGGGCCACAAATCCCTTCAGCTCCTTCAGTCTTTACTCTAACTCCTCCATTGGAAATTCCTTGATCAGTTTAATGGTTAGCTGTGAGCATCCTCCTCTGTGCATGTCAGGCTCTGGCAGAGCCTCTAAGGAGACAGCTATATCAGGCTCCTGTCTGCATGCACTTCTTGGCATCCACAACAGCATCTTTATTTGGTGACTGCACATGGGATGGATACCCAAGTAGGGCAGTCTTGGGACAATTCCTCTTTCAGTTTCTGTCCCACTCTTTGTCTCCATATTTGTTCCCATGAGTATTTTATTACTCCTTCTAAGAAAGACCAAAGCACCCACACTTGGTCTTCCTTCTTTATGAGCTTCATGTGGTCTGTGAGTTGTGTCTTCAGTACTGTGAGCTTTTGGGCTGATATCTATTCATCAGTGAGTGCATACCATGTGTGTTCTTTTGTGAATGGGTTACCTCACTCAGGATGATATTTTCTAGTTCCATCCATTTGCCTAAGAAATTCATGAATTCATTGTTTTTAATAGCTGAATAGTACTCCATTGTGTAAATGTACCACATTTTCTGTATCCATTTCTCTGTTGAAGGACACAAGGGAAAAGTTCCTGAACAGATCACCAATGGCTTATGCTCTAAGATCAAAAATTGACAAATGGGACCTCATAAAATTGCAATGTTTCTATAAAGCAAAGGACATTGTCAATAGGACAAAATGGCAACCAACAGATTAGGAAAAGATCTTTACCAATCCTACATCTGATAGAGGGCTAATACTCAATATATACAAAGAACTCAAGAAATTAGACTCTAGACAACCAAATAACCCTATTAAAAATTGAGTACAGAGTCAAGCAAAGAATTCACACTGGAGGAAACTGAGGACAAGAAGTACCTAAAGAAATGTTCAACATCCTTAGTCATCGGGGAAATGCAAGTCAAAACAACACTGAGATTCTACTTCAATCCAGTCAGAATGGCTAAGATCAAAAACTCAGATCATAGCAGATGCTGGAAAGGATATGGAGAAAGAGAAACACTTCTCCATTGTTGGTGAGATTACAAGCTGATACAACCAATTTGGAAATCAGTCTGGTGGTTCCTCATAATATTGGCCATAGTATTACCTGAGGACCCAGCTATACCACTCCTGGGCATATATCCAGAAGATGCTCCAACATATAACAAGGATGCATGCTCCACTATGTTCATAGCAGCCTTATTTATAATAGCCAGAAGCTGGAAAGTACCTAGATGTTCTTCGACAGAGGAATGGATACAGAAAATGTCGTACATTTATCACTGGGTTTTAAGTGCTGCTTCACAAGATGAATCCCATACCTGACACTGTTACTGGGCTAACAACCTGTAATTAGAGTATCATAGATGTTGGGGGAGAACCTAAGATGAGTTTGCTAAATGTACATAGTATTCAACTAACCCCCTAATAATTTACCTCTGTATTCATAGATCAATCCTCAATAGAGACCTTTTACTTGCAGTAGATGGTAATCAGCACATGTAGCTAACATATAGAGAATAAGAGACTGCAAAATGCTTATCTCTCAGTATAAAACATACATACACACACACACACACACACACACACATATATATATATCTCCAATCTGTCACGATTGAGGGATCGTTATGGAAACAGGAGCAGAAAGACTAAAAGCCAGAGGGAGTAGTTGACAACAAGAAATCAGTGTCTTTCGGAAACAGCAAGACAGATTCATGTATTAAATTCACAGGGCATATAACAGTATGAAAAAAAAGAAAGAAAGAAAGAAAGAAAGAAAGAAAGAAAGAAAGAAAGAAAGAAAGAAAGAAAGAAAGAAAGAAAGAAGAAGGAAAGAAAGAAAGGAAGACCTGTGGAACTTCCAGCAAGTCCAAATACCAACATGGAGAGAAGAGATGAGCATGAACTCCCACCCATGTGTGTGGAGCAGTTGTTTGAAGCTGAAGATGGAAAAGTCAGTTTTCACTAAGAGTATAGCCACAGGTAAGTTAAAGATCCTCTGGTGGAATTCCACACATCCAGGAATATTTGTACAGGACAAATTTCTTTGAATGAATTTTAAAATTATATAAATAAACAGAAACACAAACATAAAATTTGGTGCATAGAGAATGAGATTGCATTTGGGAAGTGTTATAAGAAGTGAATATATTCAAAACATATTGCACAAAACTCTTAAGGAACTAATAAAATAATAAACAAATAAACTCATATGAGTTTGAAAATATTTTGTGTTAACAATTCTGAAGTTTATAATTTTAGCAGTAAATTAAAAATTATTTGTTAGGTATTAGAATTATCAATGGAGTAACAAAATATTATCAGTCAAAAATACAATCTTAAGATAAGGCCATCCTCTGCTACATACATATACTCTATCTCTCTCCATGTATATACTCTTTAGTTGGTGGTTTAGTCCCTGGACTTCTGGGTAGTCCAGTTAGTTGATAGTTTTCTTTGTATGAATGATAGGGAGGCCCTTTGTACTGTGGAGGCATGATGCCTCAGTGTAAGGGGATGCTAGAGCAGTAAGACAGGAGTAGGTGAGTGGGTGGAGGAGCACCCTCATAGAGTCAAAGGGGAAGGGAAAGAGGGGAGGTGAGATGGGGTTTTGGAGGGGTAACCAGGAAGGAGGATATCATTTGAATTGTAAATGAATAAAATGATTAATAAAAAGAATACAGTCTTCATGACCACTGCCTTGTGGAAATGGAGATTTAGAAATCAATCAAAACTATAATACTAACATTTGTTTTAATAAAATCAAAATTGCATCCTAAGTTTAATTTAAAATAAAATTATTTAAATGTTCTAAGTAAGTATATTAAGATATTCTGTGTACTGGCATTACTTTTCTATACTTAGTTGCTATTGCCCTTTGAAATGAAGGGTGCCCTTGAAACGATAGAAGTCCTCAGATGGTTAGGAAAATATTATATTCAAAGTCCACAACCAAATCTAAAACTATTCTCAATGTCACAGACCAGAGATTATATAGAATCTTTCAAATTAATCATCACATATATATGATTTACTGATCTCTTTGAGGACATTAAGATGGTTCTTCTTCATTTATTTGATATTTCATTGAGAATCTATAGATAATGACACCTTGCTAAAGGTTATGGATATTTACTTTCACAAAGTTTTCCATGCATATCAAACTTTCATATAATAAAATAAACCAGTCCTTGAATTACCACTGAAGTACAGGATTACATAGAACTGAATTATGTAAGTTTATTAGTAAAGTTTAAGGATCAATATTGTCAGACAAAATACAAACCTGATCACACACACAAATACACATACTGGCATATATACACTTGCAGGAGTATTTTTGTTATCTAAATAAGAATAATACGTTTTGATATGTTTCTGGGTGAAGGAATGATTGAGAAAGAGTCTGGTTACATAACCCTCGCTATGCATGAACACCCTATGTAGATCATGCTCTTCTCAAACTCACAGAGATCCTCCTCATGAGTGCCAGCCATCAGACACCATGCACAAAGAGTAATGTGTTTTGAGATTTCTCTTGAGTTTTGAAACTTTCATGCTGATCAACATTCATTCATTATGTTTTCTTCTTTTCTAATATGTTCAGCATCCTTTGTATTTCACCTAGAAGTCTCTGCAGTATATAGATTTAATGTTATATTGGTTTGTTTATAACTCACTGCATAATCCAGTTTCTTTTCATGCCCTAAATTTGCCTCACAGTTTATCCTTTTTATGCTGCCTAAAAATAGCCTCAGAACATTTAAAGTTCTGACTATATAGAAATCCCTACTTAGTCAGTGGCTCATCAGCCACATTTCTGTTTAATGTCTGGTCATAAAGCCTGAACCTACCACCACTGTTCCAAGAAGTGTTTAATGAATTAACACACTTTTTACCAAGAATGTTTATAGAGATCCCTGTGGAATGTTAATATGTTTCACAAACACGTGCGTTCTCACTGTTAAAAGCTAGGTTTCTCTCTGCTGTAGTCCTCTGTCTGTTCCTCTGATCTTGCAGCATGTCATCTATACCACATTGATTCTGGATTGTCTCAGGCTTCAGTGACTATCCCCTTTCTTTCCCTGGCTCAAGGTTAAAGAGTCTTCCTCCTCACATTGTAAAAGCAAAAGTGAGGCTGCACAATACAGTTTATGAACGATCTATGAAATCTGAGTGACTTTAAAAAATTAGCAACTTTATCGATTAATTTGTCATATTTATTAGAAGTCTTTCTCTCCTTCTGAAAAGTCCCAAGTGAATTATGAAGTTCCTCATATGGAGCTCCTGGCATGCTTGTCTGATCAAGGTCAGTTCCCTCTGTGACCTTGAGCTATGATTCAAGTCTATGTGCTGTTGATGGCAGCAACTTCTCCATTCCCAAATAGAAAAGGGTCCCTGCATACTTCCCCTTCCAAGATCTGTTCTGTAAAGAACTTCCAAATCCCTTCCCCCACCCATTTTTAGAATGACAATATCTCCCACTTCCAAAGAAAACTCTAGCAACTTCCTTAGGTATTATGTCTATGAATTACCATGAGACATGAAAGAATTGTCTTATCTACTATAATCATGGATACTTCAATTAAAAAAAAAAAAACATGTAGAAACAATAGTGAGACTGATAACCCAAAAACCAATTACAAGGCACTAAAATAATTGATATATCAATGAGTGTTAGTGCATTTCCACTAGTAAAACAATAAATATTAAAAAAAATCAATACAGTAAATGGGAAAGGGCCAGTCATCCTGAATAGCCTGGATGACAGTGTTTTGATTTGTCATATGTAATTTATTTATTTATTTATTTATTTATTTATTTATTTACTTTACATCCTGATCTGCACCCCCTCCTGGCCATCCCCTCCTACAACCCCTCCTCTATCCCACTTCCCATTCCCCTCTGAGTGGGTGGAAGATTCCCTGGTATCTCCTCTACTGTGGTACATTAAGTCTTCTTGGAGCTAGGTGCATCCTCTCTCATTGGAGCAGTTCAGCTAGAAGAACATATCTCACAGACAGGCAACCACTTTTGGGATGGCCTCTGTTACCATTGTTCATGACCCATATGAGGACAAAATTGTGCATTTGCTACGTATCTGAGATTCAAGCATCCTTTTTTAAGCCTTCCTTTTTGTTTAGCTTCTTTGGGCCTGTGTTGTAATGCATGGCCATCTTGTATTTTATGACTAAAAGTATCCGCTTACGAGTGAGTACATACCATCCATGTCCTTGTGGGTCTGGGTTAACTCACTCAGGATGATTCTCAAGTTCCATTCATTTGCCTGCAAAATTCATGATGTCTCTGCTTTTAACAGCTGAATACTGTTCCACTGTGTAGATATATCACACTTTCTTTTATCCACAAAATCTCAAAACCAATGTGATTCCATTATCTCTAAAATCCTCCATCGATAAAATAAATAAATAAATAAATAAAAAAGAAAGGAAAAAAAGCTAGGCTTCACAATGCTGTGAAAAATAATCCTTGGTGCTAACACTCATATTGTTATTCAAAATATTCATAAGGCAGTTAGAAATGATTCTTTGTGAGAATCGTGGTTAGTTAGTGGATGTGACGGTGAACACAGACATCCTTCTCTGGTTCACTCTAATGCTGGGCAGCACAAAGTAAGATGCAGATTCTACAGCTCTTTAGAATATGTCACATAGTCTCAGAGAGAAGAAAGAGGCATGAAGTACTTAAAGTGTAGATTTTATTTATTTGTTTATTTATTTATTTGTTTGTTTGTTTATGTACTGGGGTATTTAGTTCACACTTCCAGGTCACAATTAATCACCGAGGAAAGCCCAGAGTGAAACACAAGATGGGAGCAGAGATAGGAACCGTGAATGATATCTGCATCAGAACCCTGTGGGTGCATTGAACTAGATTAAATGCAATATACCATTCGTATGCTTTCTCAGGGCAATTTCTAAACAGATATATTTTTAGATAAGATGATCTGTTGTGGGGAAGTTTCCCCTGATTTGAATCATTCGAACCTAGAGGAAGGTTCCTTATGCCTCAGGAGATCAGCCAAACTCAGAAAGCTCTGCCTGTCCCTGAAATTTGCAAAGTTCCCCAGGCCTCTCCCCAAGCTTGGAAAGCAGGAGCAAATGGTGGGGAGAGGAGAGTGTCTACCCTATTGAGTTTCTTGTTAAAGCAGACTGCAGATACAGATATTTTATTAACAAAGATTGGACATGGCCTCAGAGGAATGAGTGTGACAAGAAAACATATGAAAAAGGATCCATGGGAACCTCAGAACCAATGAGCATTAAAGGTTTGAGAAATAATACTAAGTCCCTGCAGTAAAACCAACACAGGAAGAGAACCAGGAAGCAGAGCTATCATGTCCTAAAGAGAAGACAGTTTGTCACGAACAAGGGGAAGTGATAGGGCTGCTGACAAAGCAGAAAATTTGAGTACTAGAACAACAAAATCTGCCATAGTTTTAGCTAAGCAGATATCTGTATTGAAGTCAACAAAAGTGGATTTGAATGTAGCAAAGAAAAGACTCTGAGCAGAATTGAGAGGAAATGAACTGGCAACCATTTTCTAACAAAGAAACAGTTACTCATACATAATTCCTAAAGGCAAAATAATATCTAAAATCAAAACAATCTACAAGTAAAACACAGATCAAAACAAAAATCCTACTTCAAGCTTGTCGTTAGAAAAACAGCATTTTTGAACATAATTTTATGAAGCATTGTCTTGTTGACAAGCAACAAACCTTTTCCTACTGCAAAGAAGCAACAGTACTTCATATTTATTTAAATACAGGGAGTTTGGGGCTGTAATTAAGGTACAAAAAGATTATCCTAATGAAAAGTCAAACATCTGCTTCGTAAAACATTCAAAATTACTTCAGATTTTAAACCCTGGACTTGGTAATAGTCTGTCTTCATAAAATATGCAGAATTTTTGTCAGGATTAAATTACAATTTTTTTCTGAAAACCTATGTTATGTGCTGGTCACCCAGGTTACCACTCCCCTCCATCCCAGAAGCTCATCTCATGAATTATAGCAGTGCTAGAGAAAGAAAATTGCTGAGATGTGAGGCTTCCGATGTTGGGGTTTGGTGAAGAAGCACCAACAACAGTAGAGCTAGAGGACAGAAGGGCACCAGGAACTGAGATGGAGGCAGATGTGAAAGCTAAGGAGGAGGACGACCCCATAGGAAGACCAGGAGCCTCAACTAACCCGGACCCCTAAGACCCCTCACACACCGAACTCCCAACCAGGCAGCATACACTGGCAGGTCTGAGGCCCCAGACACATACGCAGGTTTGGCCTCAGTGAGAGAAGCTGCACATAACCCTTGAGACACCAGGGAATGGGGAGGTCTGGCAGGTGAGGAGAATGTGAGGGTGTGGGGACATCATTTTGGAGATGGGATGGAGGAGGAATGGGATGAGGAACTGTCGGAGGGCAGAATTGGAGGAGGATAATGATTGGACTGTAGAAAAAATAAATTAAAGACAAAAAAACCAAACAAACAAAAAGAAAAGAAAAAGAAAATGAAAGAACACAGCACAATTTGCTGACAGCAAATTTAATATGAACAATAGGACTGAATTCCTATCATATTGAAAAGCCTATGAGATAATTAACTACACTTGGAAGGTGCCCAGGATCTGTCCTGACAACAGTTTCCAAGCTGTAACAGGCAGCAAGAGGACAGAGCAGAAAACTGCATTAGATTCATTTAGACCTTTCATTCCCCAAAGAGTTGAATACAAGTAGGCTCTGTACTCTGGTTAGCATTGTGGAACGGCAGAAATCATAGGTCAGTAAATATTTATGTTTCCTGCTACATGTTATAGATAAATGATCAACGTCATACTTTCTGACATTGAGAAAGTTATACTTCTGAGAGGACAGAGTTGTAAACATGTAATTTCAGTAAGAGAAAAGGAGAAAGAAAAACAAAGCATGCGAACTACAAGGCAGTTTCTAGGCCTATAGAAAAGGAGTTGGCACCTGGGAAATTTCTTTCAAGACTCATACAGGAAAACAAAAAGCCAAATACACCAAGACAAATGGTTTTTATAGAGACTTTGTATAAAAGGAAGTAGCGCGGTGGTCTTAGATACGGAGAATAGAAAACAGGAAACTAAAGAAGTTCAGTGTCTTACTCTCTTGTGTTTAACCAGGCAGGTGAGGATCTAATGTGTTAGTAAATGTAAGGCTGCTCAAGACTGCCCTGGGTAAAAAAATAAAGGAGGGAAATTAACCATGCACAGAGACATGCAGGCACACAGACCTGGCAAAAACAATTACACAATTAACTAATGATAATTGCAAAAACAGACACAGATTCATACAATGCAAAATCCCAAGGTGAAACACAAAATAACATACTGAAGCCAGAACATTCCTGAGTATAATTAAACAGTCTCCTCAGGTTTCTAAGGACTTTAGTCATTTCTCATTTACACTATAATTCTAGCCAGGGGAGTCATCCAAACAATCATAGAATTCTCAAATGCAAAACACTGGACAACTCCAGCATTCATGCAGTTCATTAAAGATCCAAGAATCTTTTAAACCTGAAAACCTACAGTCCAGTAGCATCTGGCTTGCCTGTGAATGCTGACATTAAACCATCTCAGCAGACACTCAGAGAACCTCTAACCGAAACCAGACTTACAAATTTATAACATGGATTGTCTCAAATTCAGCATCACAAACATCTTTTTACAAGACACAAAACTAGATAAACACAAGTTTTAAGAGTGAACCAAATTTCTGGATATGCCTTAAACCTCACAGGGTAGTCATAACATCAGAAATTGAGGAACAAGTATTTGAACAACAAGCTATTCTCATCCATTTCCTGTCTGGCTTAAATGGATCATTGTGAAGCAAGGCAAATCAGAAGAATGTCGAATGTCTAAAACTGTCTTTAAAATGTTTTTGATAAATTAATTACAAAATGCATGTCTAAGTTTGTTTTGAACTTATTATATAAAGAAGAGATTTATTCTCTCCTATGAAAGGGTATTGTATAAGAGAAGATATGGTTAATAGTAAGATGAAGTAAGTAAAAATGAGAACAACAATAATAATAAAATGTACTTGTCAGGCAAGAATGAGGAGGTAAATTCAGATCGCTACCACCTAAGTAAAACTCAGCCATTATGGTGACACATGCTTGTAGTCACAGAAGTTGGAAGCAGGACTACATGTTGATAAACAGATCCCTAGGGCTTGTTGGTCAGCAAATGGAGAGAGCTGTATTTGTATCCTAGGCAGTAGTGAATTGTCATGCTACTTACTGGAAAAGGTAGCCTGGGAGAGTAAACTTTTAAAAACATCTTTATTTGGAGTGCTTTATGTAATTTCTGTGAGGTATCTAAATAAAGATGTCAATTACGAATTTGAACTAAAAACTCTCTTTACATTAGAACAGTACCTTCACAGTGTACAGAATGTTATAAATTCTTGTGGGATAACTCAGAGTTAGATTAAGGAGGAACAGAATTTGCGTGTGTGTATGTGTGTGTGTGTGTGTGTGCAAGAGAGAGAGAGAGAGACAGAGAGAGAGAGAGACAGTGAAAGAGAGAGAGACAGAGAGAGAATCAGAGATACTGAGACAAAGAGACAGAAAGGGAGGAGAGTATGTATGTGTGTGTGAATACAGTATATATGAGTGTGTGTGTTTGTATGTGTATGTGTGTGTGTGTGTGTCTGTGTACCTGTATCTATAGGTCTAAGAGAGAAGGAAGGAAGGAGGGAGGAAGACAGAGTTCTGTGTGTATAAGCCCTCAGTATCCACTTATTTCTGGTTCACAGTACTTGGCTTTCTACTTGGGTGGTGGAGAAATGAACTCTGTTCTCTTGCTTGGGAGGAAAACACTATACCGAACAAGATCCCTTCAGCCCCAGAGGATTTCATTGACAAAGATATAGAAAAGGATTTCATGGAAATTCTCCAAATTCTCCAATAACACACTTTGGGGAGAGATCTAACACCTTCTGTTTTTGTTTAATTTTCCTTAAAGAGCCTGTTTGAATTTTAGGTTTCAATTTACTTTTTTTTCTAGGAAGCTTTTCAATTTTCCTAACTTGAGCAAGAAATCCAGGATATTGCCCTTACTAGTCAAGTGTTTGTTCACGGAACTACTTAATATTCCTTTTCTTTCCTTTTTTTTCTTTTCTTTTCTTCTGGTTCTTCCATTTTTGTTTGGTTTTCTTGTTTAAAGTTTATTTTTAGTTTTTAATTTCTCAAAATTTGGTTTTCACCTTCTGTCTTTCATAGTTTCATTTTTAAATTAATCTAGACCTTACTATGTAGTACAGACCAGCCTAGCCATGAATTCTTGTCTCTATAACAAAACACTAGGATTTCAGATGGAAACTACAAGCATAAAAACTCACCTTTTTATTAATGCATACTACACTCTCGTATGAATAATAAATGATTGGCTGTGATTCTAGAAGTATAGATGAGAAAAAAAGAAATCATGAACAGAGGAAAATTCAGGTAACTCAGTGGAGAGGACAGCTCACCCATGGGATATAAGTGTTTCAGTTCTGAAGGAAAAGGTATACACAGTAAAGTGTTATAGCTGTAAAGTGTTTTAGTCTAGCAACATGGCTACTCTGGCAAGGGATCACATTCTAAGACTTTCTATTTAATGATCCAATCAGAATACAGAAATACCCTTGATTACCATATGCTGGCTAGAATAGAAATATTATTAGGATACATTTTTACTTCTGATCAATGAAGTAAGGTTAGTTTTAGAAGGAAATTAGCCATGTTTGAAAGTGACACCTAATTGAGGGAAGACAAATGGTGAATCAGAGAAAGAATTAACTGAATAAGTCAGAAAAAACTCACAGGAGATGGAAAAGAACTATAAGAGCACAATTAAAGAGAGAGAAGAGAGAGGAGAGAGGAGAAGGAGAGAGAGAGAGAGAGAGAGAGAGAGAGAGAGAGAGAGGGTGGTAGATAGTATGTGGTGTAGGCGTTTATAGTATAAGTGTAGGGTAGGGAGATTTACAGAGACTGCTGGGAGAAAAAACAGAAGAAACAAAAGGTTGGCAGAGAATATAGATTGAAATAGCCAAGTAGAATCAAGCAGAGCACGGAAAAGCCTACAGAACTAAACTGAAATATTCAGTTGATTAGATTGAAGTTAAGCTTCCAGACCTAAGCCAAGGAAATTAGAACAGAGAAAGAAATGCTTTGGGCTCAACCTGAGCTCATTGCATAGCTTTGTAGGTTCTAAGGTTCTTTGCTCATCTTTCTTAAAGAAAATTTACATACACCTCTGAAGGGAAGGAATCTGGCTATTGGGAGCAAAGCAATACTGCTACGGACAAACTCCACAACTTGCAAAATTCAGGCCAAAAAGGGAAAGGGTCTGCATAAGGTCATGTAGAACCAGAGAAAGCTGTGTGACAGGCGGCTGAGTAGTCTTAGGAGTAAGAATTCGGATGGCATTGGTAGGATTTAACCTAGATTTGAGCTCAGTCTTTGCATGGGCTCAAGCATTCAAGCATCGAACAGATGGTTTTGGCAGGCCTTGCTTTCTCCATCTCTTCCCTGGTAAAATATGTTAGATTACATTCCTGCTGCTCAGGAACATCCTGGGGCAAAACATTTGAAGCCTCTGGAGTCATTTGGAAATACATGTAGTTGGCAGGTTGGTAGAATATGTTGGGGATGGAGATACAGTTAAGGAGTTTAGGGGAATTTTTCTTTTTTTTTTTTTTTTAATTTTTTATTTTCAGCAAATCAAAAAAAAATTTAAAAAGCATTCAAACAGAATAAAATGAAAATAAACAAACAAGCAAAATACCAAGGGTCAGATATACTTATACAAGAATTCTATAGGGCCTTCAAACAAGCAACACTTTTTGAGTTATGTTTAAAAAAATTCAGAACCACAATAAGCTCCTTCACAAAGCAAATAATATTGAAATAGTGAAATCAAGTGTAGACCCAACAAAAATATATAAATTATAGTCCAATATCCCTCATGAATATACATACAAAAATTCTCATTGAAGTAGTTGCAAACTGAATACAAGAGATATAAAAAAAATAATATTCCATGAATAACTGAACAACTGTTTTTTTTTTTTTTTTTAGAAGACCATACTCCATATACAGGCTGCATGTTTTGGATAGCCCCCACTCCAGATGTTTGAGACCTACATGAAAACCAAGCTGCACATTTACAACATATGTGCAGGGAGGCCCAGGTTCAGCCCATGGAGGTAGATCTGTGTAGACTAGGTATGCTCCACGGTTGGTGATTCAGTCTCTGAGAGCTCCAAGGGTTCAGGTTCATTTACTCTGTTGATCTTCCTGTGCAGTTCCTATCTCCTTAGGGCCCTCAATCCTTCCACCTATTCTTCTTTAAGAGTCCTCAAGCTCCATCCACTGTTTGGCTCTGGATGTCTGTATCTGTCTGAGTCAGCTGCTGGTTAGAGCCTCTCAGAGGACAGCTTGCCGGTCTGTTCTCAGGCTGGAGGTTTAGCTCCTGGGAGCTCTGGTTGAATCTTTTGATACTTTTTCGCCCATAGTCCCGGTAGTTGAGGGAGGTGAGTCCTAAGACATAATAAAAAGCAGGGAGATCCAACCCTCAGGATTTAGCAGAATAGGCAGGTGGAAAAGAGGCTGTTGATTGATAGTACTTTAGCTGAAATCCATTTCCCTCATGAGAAGAAGATTCAAGTCGATTCTGTGAAAATTACAAGAATTTAAGTTTACAAAAAGAGATAAGTTTTAGATATGTTAACAGTATCATATTTTTTGGTAATCTATACTGAAATCTACATTGTAGAAAGACAGTAAACAAATGCCTTTGAGTCATAGTAGAAGCATGGAGATCCAAAATGTTTTGGGGTTAAAAGCATAAACAGCCTTTCCTCTATCCAGAAGACTGGATGCATGTAGATTCTACAGATGTTATTAGTACAACAAGCACTATTATGTTTATACTTAGAAGACAACCAAAGGAAATTTCAAACCTTGAGCTCATAACTATGATAATAGTAGTCAGTACTTACAAGAGCTAAATTAATAGTTTATCAGAACTCCATTGGTTATTGTTAAAATTCTGAACTTTTGAAGTTTTTATATAATAATAATATAGAGAATGAAAGAAATCTGAACTTTTTTTTCATTTTTACATATGTATCAAATCACTTTCTCATATCTTTAAAAACTACATTCCTACATCTTAAACTTTACACTTTTCTATCCAATCTTTTATCATGAGGCACAGGTGGTTGGTTTCCAACAGTAGTCTTCATAAAATACATTGATTAAAATAAAGCAATATTAAAAAGTTTCTTTGAAACCTGCTTTGTGCATTTATCTCTTTTTAGAGTCTGGTAGCAAGGTAAACTGTCCTTCTCTAGTAGCTCTCCAGTGAGCACTGAGACCTGATTTTTATATATGCAATGAACTGACAGTAAGGAGAAGCCTTGGTTGCCACTGTTAAATTAACCAAGCTATCATTATCCTAGTCATCAACAACCTCAGACCTAGGAAGGATGAGTTTTACCTGAGTAAGCAGACAGTACAGATCAAGCAGCTCCTGGGTGGATTAAAAATGACAGAGAGTTGATGGCTATTTGAGCAAGCACTTTAGTTTCCTCCTGGCCACTGGGGGAAGTATCAGTGTTTGACCACCAAGCCCAGAAGACTGGATAGACTTTTCTGTGGAATAGGAATATAAGGGATTGGCCTGTTTTGTCTAGGCAAAGTGAGCCAATCAACTCCCCAGTTTCCTACTTGTCCACAGTTTGGACAGGTCCAGGCAGTAGGTAAGGTGAAGAGCAGTTTTCTACAAAGTTACTGGGATTGTGTGGGACTGCGTAAGGGTATCCTGGTTCTTGGCTGGGCATGGGCCTAGAACCCCGAGACTCCAAGGGAGAAACGGCAGGAGTTCGGCCAAGTCCCCAGAACTCAGAGTCCTAACAAGCAGTCCAATCTCCATAGACCTACATTGTTCAGTCACGTAGGCCATTACAGCCCCTCCCAAAGTGCACAGGTAGGAGGGTGTAACTACAGGCCTCAGGCCCTAGAGATT
Source organism: Mastomys natalensis (assembly GCA_021653895.1). NCBI lineage: Eukaryota > Metazoa > Chordata > Mammalia > Rodentia > Muridae > Mastomys > Mastomys natalensis. Next base: position 161,579 of record JAJTUV010000483.1, read on the forward strand.
TACATACTAATGAAGGTCAGAGGGCGAAGCCAATTAACCATTCCTCCCCAGAACCTCCTCCTTCCTCCCTCCCTACTTAACCCAGGTCTGCCCTGAGTTTTGGGGGGGATACATCCAGAACCATCTACCATCTGCCATGACAATAAACCCTTTTGGAACCAAGGACTTCCTCGTATCATTGGGGCCTGCTGAGGCTGCCGCCACCAAAGCCTCCAGCCACTGGAACCTGGGACCTTCCTCCGATAGGAGAGACAGGCTGCCTGGAAGCCTCCAGGCAGCCTCCACCACGCAGGTCCCGGGCCGCTGCTGCGTAGGCCTGGGGCCTGCTGCCGCGTGGGCCCGGGCCTGCCACTGAGAGCCCAGGGCTGCTGCCTCGTGGGCCCCAGGATTCCACTGCGGCCCGCCAGTTTTTTCCTACAGGATTGCCGCATTTAAAGCAAGCTCCAGGTAGCATTCTTCTGTGCCTATCATCTTCTTTGTATAAGATTATTGGTGTTGCCAGGAGTTGGCACTTTTGCTTATTACAAAAAACTTTTTATTAACATTATAAATGGCATTTTCAGTAGATCTCTAAAGAGTTTGAGGACCATTATCTATTGAGTAATATAAACTTGATAAACTTTACTTGTTTCTAATTGTTAAGGTTTAATTTTCAAAACATATACATAAAGCTAAGTAAAGCTTATACTTGTAATTAATTACATTAATCTGAACACATTAAAGAATTTGATCATTTATGAGGAGACTGACTATCAATTATCCTTAAGAGCTTACAATAAGTAGTTTTTACAAGGCTAGAATATTACATTTCATTTCTGTTAGGTTTAGCCATAAAAAATAAAATTTTTGAATAAAGACTGTTGTAGTATCAAAGATACAGTCCACAGAAAGACTGGCAAATTTTCTCATCTTTGTATAGTGTATATAGTATATCATTGTAGAATATTGCTTTCTTTTGTATGGCTTAGTTTATCCAAATAACTAATGCTTTAGGTGAATAAAAACAAAGAACCTATAAAAATATTACTGGGAATCTGAATAGTCCTTAGGAATTCATGAATCTTTATTATCAAATATACCTCATTTATCAAACATATATTGTTACATATCTAACTTTTCTAGCAGCCTGGTGTTAGGCAGATAGCAAACACATAAGTAGTTAGACATACATTGTAAATCAGCTTTCGTTAGTTTGAGTAGACCTTTATAATTTTAAAATTTTATCATCATATACAGTATATGATAAATCACAGTTGAACATATATAATATATTGTAGCAAATATGACCTTAACTTTTATCTTCATTCAAATATCCATACTAATCCAAAATATTTGAGACTTGTTGCTTCCTTAGTCTAAAAAGGAAAAATAATGATAAATAGAAACTCATTAAGAGTAAAAAGTTCCACAGTTGTTGCTTTATGCCATGTGGTAGGTCATCTTAAGATGTTGCAGTCACATGGTATGTACTCTTTAACCTGCTTACATCCTGATGAGATCACCAACCAATATGGAGAAGAGCCACATGGTTGCTATTTAGAAACATCTGTTTTTCAAGTAGATTTATTTATTTTAATGAGTGTTGAATCCAAATTTCATAGGCATATACACATATAGCTAGTCCAAAGACTATGGTTGGGGGTACCTCATGCTTTAACAATACCAGAGGCCACATGCTTAATAGTTTAATGATCAATTCCTCAGATCCTGGGAAGCCCTTATGCTAACCAAAGGGAAAGCTAACCAATGGGTTGCTCAGTAATTGCTGAGCTGAAAAGTGACCTACTAAATGAGTCTATTACAGGTGAATTAGAGATAAGGGAGAGGGTTGCATAGTGGTTTAGACCACTGCACCCCACCCCTCCACCAAAGCGGGTAACATACAGGAACCAGGATATCCTACCAAGTCAGGTAACAACGTTAGTGTTTATGCAGCAGAAAGATTACCTTGGCAGATCAGAGCCAAGGAATGCACCAGAGACCACAGCCTTAAAGGATCTCAACCAAGAAAGACACAGAGAGAGAGAGAGAGAGAGAGAGACCAAGAGACAATGAGATACAGACAGCAAGAAAGACAGAAAGACCTGGAAGCAGAGAGCAGGCTGTGATTATGGGAACTTTTAAAAGAATATAAACCATGTGCATAGGGACATGTGATGACGGTGAAAATGGGTTGCATTTGAAGTCACGTGATAGTGTAGCTGCTAACGTTGAGTCACTAAAGGCAGACTGCGGGGAGCACAGTTTCTAACATATATGTGAATGCAGCAAACCCATATACATACAAACATAATAAACTATTAATAAAACAAAAAAGAAAAGAAATGATGAATAGATTTACAAACAGGAACTAGAGAGACAAAAGGCATTGCACAGGCAAATAAAAAGAGCTGAAAATGTATCTTGAGACTCTGATGGGGGTAGCTCAATTAAGGGAAATTAAGGGAAAGACACAATGTACAAACATAATGTATTTAAGGGAAAGAAGAGTGCAAGGAACCCTAAATCTCACATATAGAGAGAATGCAGATGCACTTGACACCAAAAAGTAAATCCAAAGAAATATCTGTAGGCATGCAAAAGTAGTATAGGATTGTTAAGTTCTCTTTAAAGAAAAAAAGAAAATTCTGCCAATTCAGATGAAAATAAAAAAAAAAAAAACAGGCTTAAAGTCTCTTTCTATGAGAGTCATAGTCATATCAAATACAAACTCTTGTTACTGCGTTAGTTAATTTACACCTATACAAACTCTGTTGAAGCCAAGAAGATTGTGTGGATGCAATGCAACCAGAAGTTCTCAAATATCTCTTGATTGAATGAATGGATTGAGCTGACTGATTTCATCAAGCACTTACAGCACATTTCTTAATAGCACTTGTTTGTCAGTATCCTATAGTAGTACAGTAGTTTTTTCTGGGGTTAAAACCTTCTATCTTGAAGGGAGACTTCTTATGATAAGATGAGCCTATACCCTGTTCTGAAAGATACCTGTAAACCTCCTGAACACCTACGCTCCCATGTCATCCCCTTCCCCACATCCTGCCTTTTCGTATTTATAACCCCTGTGTGAACAAGTAAAAATTACGATTTGATTTAAATTAAATAAAAAAGGACATTCTAAACAAAGAGGACATACCACATGCCAGCTACTTAAGACAAGAACTAAACAAGAAGTCTCAGACCACCTGACCTACCTTGAAAGCACACACTGCAACCAGTGGAGCTGCCTTTAGGCTGTGCAGTGTGTTTCAGGTTTCTAACTAAAGTGATTCCTCAGCCACTAAAAGAGTGGTCTTTGCTTATACAGCTTCCTCGGTGCCATTTCTGATCCTGTAAGTAACCCTTCACCCATATAACCCTAATAAAACTCATTAGTTCACCATGTTGGACTTTTGTCTATCTTGTAGTCCCTATTGGGAATTCTGGAATGAGTATATCTCTGTGTTTCTCTCTATCTCTGTCTCTCTCTATGTTTCTGTTTCTGTGTCTCTGTGTCTGTCTGTGTGTGTATACATGTGAGTGTTTGTATGTTTCTGCGCTACAGTATTCTGTCATATAACAACTAGTGAAGGAAATAACTTGATTAAAGTGGGATTTTAGATGATCAAGTTGTGAAGTACATTTTACTTCTCTCATTCACAGCTATTTCAACACTGTTTTGTTTTATACTATTGTTTATTAACTTGGCTTTGAGTTTTTCAAGCCTATTAACACTAATTAAAATATTCTCTCTTTTTCATTCTTCTATTTCATTAGTTTACTTATGTATATAATCAAATTTAACAAATACATCTGGAATATATAACTTAATGACTAAGAAAAACATGCAGCCACACAAACAAGCTGCCTTGTATATTTGAAATTGAGAAAGGAAAACACTGATTAATCTGATAAAGTTTCCAATTCAATCTGATTAATACAGAAATTCTACTGTACTTATGTACCACAGTCTATGTACTAGTTTACAATGAAGTTGTAGAGAGCATAATTTCAGCTCTTCTCTTTCCTCTTTCCTTATTTTAAATACGCATCTGTATGTTAAGGGAACAGCAAGTTGAGGAATTCACATTGCAAAGAAACATGAATGAAGAAAGGAATAGAGGAAACCAGAAGGGAGTTTGTGGAGGTACAGATGCCACCAATGCATTCAATAGATGAGAAAGAGAGGCAATGGCTGGTTTCCAGTACATATACTTCCAGAATCCCCACACTTGATTTACACTCTAATTCTTCTTTATACAGAACTTTAATGTTTCCAGGATGAGAATAATAACCAGTAAATCAACTAATCTTGATGATCTTTTAGACTGCTAGATTTTTTGCTATGTATCCATTTTTCTTTCATTCACTTAATGTGATGCTTCTGTCCTCTACCTATTAGGCAAAATGATAAGCACAAGGTGAATCTAAGTAAAAGATATAACAACAAAGGACTTCTGTGAGGACAAAAATCTGTTCTTCCTTTCTTGCTCTGTATTCAATGGGGTGGTCCAGGCAGCCTCACGGATGCTGGCTTCCGTTTCAGCATACCCATAATTTTGTTTCAATATGTAGTGACTCATTGCATCTCTAAGCTCTTTGGATTAAAATTTGGAAAATGGCTAAATATGTACCAGAATGAATACTTTAAAAATTCTACATTTTAAGATACAGATAAAAATATCTTGGAAAATGACTTAAGGCAGAAATTGATAGTATCTTCCAAAATTAATGTCCTCTTTTCAATTACTTTTTTTTGGATGGCTTTCTCTTTTGTTCTATTAAATTCTGAATTTTCAGGCATATTTTGGCCTTCTCTGCTTCATTTACATTTAGGCTGAAATGTGCATTTGCTCAAGGGTGCATGCATGTGTGTGTATGTGTGTGTGCATGTCTGTGCATGTATACATCTGTGTGTGTGTGCATGCCTGTGTGTTGTGGTTGTTGTAGTCTGTACACTACTACATCTGACTCAAAAGTGATAAATTCCTACATCAAAGTGAACAATGACTAAAGACAAAGTGCAAGAATTAGCAAAGAGAAATAGAAAGTATCTATTCTTTTAAAGTTTTAATGATTTTATTGAAATTTATTATTATCCTTTCACCAAAATCCATGAAGGAAACATATTATAGATATTATGCATTCAGAAAATATAGATAAGAAAAAGATAGTGAGAAAACCTGGTGACTTGGTAAAGCCTAATTTCTGTCTACAATGACACAAGTGAAAACAACATTCTATGAAATGTACCTCAACGTCAAGAATCCTGGGAGCAATTCCAACACTCTCAAATTAAAAGTGAACGTTGGATCCAACCACAGCTGAGAGGGATACATGGTGGAAAGAAAGATGTACTGAGCACCTTAGGAATTTGAATGTTGTCTTCATTTTGTAAGAAAGGAATCAGAATGTGTCACTTTGTCTAAGAATAAAAGTCAATATGTTTGTTAGAATAAGATAGCCCAACTTCAAAGTCTGTGTTGTACTTAATATAACATGTTTTTTTTTTTTAAAGTGGGTAATTAGAAAGTTTTCTCGACACCTTGTTTCAAATTATTTATTACTCTCATTTTCTAGGATTATGATGCTTATTTTCTTTTATTTTTTACTAAATGATTCTTTTACTTAAGAAAATGATTTCTAATTAATAATTAAAATAAATAATTCAAGAATTATTGTGTTAAGAATGTTTTCCTTAATTAAAATTCAGTGCCCTTGTTTTAATGTTTTGTGCCATGTTTTAATGCGCTGAATTTTAAACCCAACTCAAGTCTTTGGTAGTTGGAATTTATAAACTGCCAAATACTTCTAAAGGGGGAAAATGTGATTCAAAGCCTTAGGGGAGAAGGACTGGCTGCCTTCTTGACATCAAACGGGCCTTGTAAAATAGCACATTGATCAGCTAAATACAAACGAACTCGAATCATATGGATATAATTCTCTTAAATTAAATTTCCTTTAAAATAGGGATGGAATTAAACATTAAAAAGGAAAGGTTCATGAAGTCAGGCTTTTTGCATTTGACAGCCGTCTGCACGGCCTTAAACTCTGTAAAGCATAAATCTTAGAACTATTAAATCGATGGTTCTATTCCTCCTTTAATGTATAATCGATATATTATTGTTTGTTGCAATGAACATAAAATGATTTTATTTAGAAAAAATATCTTAAATTAGACATCCACTTTTAACTTTGTTAAACATTTTATATTTGGTGTTTTTAAATATAACATTCAAGAAACTATAGCCCAAGGAGAAGAGATTTACTTTCATTGTTTCCAAAAGGGAAGTTAGGAACAAGAGCTTCCTACTTGCTGCATATCAGAGTCTGAAGAGCCACATGTGGCTGGTAGAGTAGGGGAGTCACAGTCATGTGAAAGGCAGTTAAAAGTTATAAAGAAATCTTAGTGGAGGCTACTGATGGCAATGATAGCTGCTGCTAAATAAAGCTACATGTGATTTTTCTAACATCAAGACACAGTGAAGATATCAGCAACTTCTTAAGCACCCACATTGTCTCTTTACTTTGTGGAACATAAATACAGGAGTTACTTAAAAGAACACAGCACCTCATTTGCCTGAGGTTCTTCTTTTTTTTTTTTAATTTATTTAATTATTTAAATCACGTCATAATTTACTTATTTACAAAGGGGTTATAAGCACAAAAAGGCAGGATGTGGGGAAGGGAATGGCACCAGAGCATAGGTGTTCACAGGGAGTTACAGATACCTTTCAGAACAGGGTATCAGCTGGGTGTAGGTTCAGGGGACAGGTCACTATGACTCTGCCTATGATTCACTTGTCCTTATCTAAGTTGGTACTGTCCACCGAGGCTGCCTATTTATAAGACCTATGACTACTTGGACTGGTAAATTTCCACAGAAGCCACCTGTTTACATTAGCTTACAGCATTCTGTTTCAGTGTTTTTCCACAGCGACACAAGACTTGGTGTTAGCATGCATGTATGTCAGGACTATTGCTGACTTTAGGCCTATGGCTGATTTTAGGCCTTTAGTGTATATGTAAGGCTGCTCCTGACATCTCCTCCCTTCTCTAAGTATAGAAGGGCCTTGGCGATTCTATTCTTATGAAGGCGGAGATAGAAGCCTGACCTCCAATAATTGAAGGGGACCTTGTAATGGCTCAGGTCCTCCTGTCATTGTCCAGTGAGGCATGAGGGCCATACCCATTCCGATATCTTTTTCCTGGAGAGGGGACACTTTTGACATCAACCCCTATGCAGTCAGGCTTGTCCCTCAGGGAACCCAGATAGATATTTTAAACTTTTATTTATATTCCCTTGCAGTGCTTAGCCTCGCAGCCTAAGCGAGAATTCAGATCGCCAGACAGAGAGGGTTCTGGGTAGCCCCTCTCTGCTTGGTCTAGGGGTGGAAGTCTCCTCTTTTAGTTTGGGTGGAGATGGGTTTGAGGAACACCCTGGATAAAGTAACAACCTCATCTTGAGTCTCGTGGTCCTCCATAGCTAACTTATGATAATGTATCTGAATAGGTTTTGCTACCAAATTATCTATCTTCTAACTTAAGTAAAATATCTGAAAAAGCAGAGTCAAAACGGAGGGCTACAATATTTATAAAACAACCTGTTCTCATTAATCTTTATAGGTAAACACTCTTTTGGGTGTATGAATTATAGTTTAAAGATGGAATTAAGATGACTCAAGCATTATGAATTTTGATAAGTAATGAGGCATTATTATGTAGCATTCTAAAGAGTTTTAAACCACTTACTGAAAAAGAAAAATGGCTTCCTTTATGTATGTCAACATGCTGATTGTCAGAAAGAGTAGCTTTTAACTCCTAGCATCTTTCTTCAACGTATTTATAATAATATATTCATTAATTCAAAAAGATGCTTATTTTGATCTATAATCTCATCATTGTGATTCAAAAATAAAATGTTTCTGATTAGGTATCCTGTACTACATTAGACTTGAAAATTACAGTTGTACTTATAAACAATTGTTTTAGAGTTAGTGGTATGACTAACTTCAGAAAAATGCTTGCCTACATGCTTAACAATTCCTGACATTCAAGATGAAAGGAGAAAAGCAACTCCTCTGAACTTTGCATGCAAGTTGCTACATGTACCCACATTCAAACACATAAAATTTTAAAAAGAAAAGAAAGGAAAAAAACCAATTGTTCTACAGTTTGCTATACGCTTAGTGCTGTGCATAGGAGATGCATGTTACAGTCCTTAAAAACACAAACTAAAATGAAGTGGATTATTGGTGAGCATATATGTGCTACTCAATATATGTTATTTCAACATTCTTTGATTCTGATAAAGTTTGATATAAAATCTAGATTATAGTATGGAAATAGAAAAGAAAGAATTATGGGCTGACAGCGGTGGTTATACCAAGTATAGAGCCACTCAAGTAGTGTTGGAAGTCTAAATAGAGAGGAGAGAAATATTATGGCTAACATAATACTGTGGTCAAGTTAAGAAAGACTTAAAATTCAAGAATAATTATATATGGATGTAATTTAAAATACAAGCTATGTTACTTTTCTGCTTTGATTAAGTGAGTGGAAATTAAGCTCATTATTCATGATATTTTCAAGGGAAAAGGTCTACTTTCTTTCTGACATAGTAACTTTTAAGTATACTCAGATTATTGGTATTTCCAGCTAATTCTTAATGACAACACATTATGAAAACCTATCTATACTTTCCCCATTGCTAAGAGATCTGCTGTCAGTACTTCATGCAGAAGACAAAATTCAATATCTAAGTCAATATGGTCAAATCCTGTTTTCACGCTAGCACTCTCCAGAGCTTCTCCTATGTTCATTGTTACTCATTAGTACCAGTTGAATGAAATCCTTCAACTCTTTAAAGCTGATTATCCTTCATGCTTTTCAACTAATTTTCCTAGGAATCCTTAAATATAACTTTTCATCCATTGTTCCCTTCTCTCTTTTGCTCTCTATCCATTCTGCTACTTCCTGATTATTGATTCCTCCCAGAAAGTGTGATGTAAGCATGGTTTACCCTGGATTAATGGAATTTCATCTTATAGTCATAAGAACAAACATGTGACCACAAATAAATGACTGTCAAATACTTCTGCAGTGACTTGGAGACAAAGAAATATGACAGCACAGTAGAAAAAAATAAAGGAAGTTTAAACATACCATGTTAAGGGGAATTTTTTTCAGAAATATATGTGGTATATACAAAAGTATATAAACACATATATGTAAATAAGTACTTATATACTTGTACATATATAAAATATATCATTAATAAATATGTAATTTTTGTATCTTTAAATATATATGCATGCATATGTATATATATTATGCCTCATAATACTACTTTACATTTTTTGCATTTTTTATTTTATTTTATAGTTTATTGCATTTTTTATATGCAATAAAATGCCAGTGTTAAACAAAAGTTGTTATACTACTATAACAACTATAGTTGTTATACTATAATCTAAATTAAGAAGATCTATCATTTCATTACTTTCACTTGCAGACTGATATATATTTTGCTCTATTTGATGCATTCATTCAGTCTTTTAGTAAACTTTTCACTAAATAATTATCCTTTGGCAAAAATATGTCCTTGTAGAATGCAATATATCAGAAAGTAAATTGACAAAAAATATTTCTATTTCCCCAACTTATTGCTTTGTAACACTCAAACTTTCTATGTTTTCCCAATGAATATGTTAGGAGTTATTTATTTCTATATTAATTTTAATAAATAGTATTAGTTTTCAGTTTAAATTTCATGTAAATTACTCACTTGAGTACATATTGGAGAGTGTAGCATACATCAAAATAAAGATTAATGAATTAGGACATAATATGCCTAAATTCTTATTTTCTATGTTACTCTTCAAATTACCTAACACACATTCATATGTTCCCTGGTTCTAAAATATTCCTCATAAGTGAGTCAATCAAAAATAATAAAAAAGCTTTGAGCTATGATTCAGAAGAGAAATAGCAAATGGTATTTTCTATTAAATAATTAACATATGTAGGTGTATGGAAGGCATAATAATACACCTGACACAAAAATCCACTTACTATTTTAAATTTAAATTTGTTTGTGTACAGACAAATGGAAAAATATGTGGATAGATTTGAGAACAGAAGGCAAAGAAAGAGCATCATTTAAAGAAATTATCAAGAAGCACCTAAATAAATGTCCAACAACCTTAGTCATCAGAGAAATGCAAGTCAAAACAACTCTGAATGGCTAAGATCAAAAACTCAGGTCATAGCAGATGCTGGTGAGGATGTGGAGAAAGAGGAACACTCCTTCACTGTTGGTGAGACTGCAAGCAGGTGCAACCACTCTTGAAATCAGTCTGGTGGTTCCTCAGAAAATTGGACATAGTATTACCTGAGGACCCAGCTATACCATTCCTGGGTATATACCTAGAAGATGCTCCAACATATAACAAGGACATATGCTCCACCCTATTCATAGCAGCTTTATTTGTAATAGCCAGAAGCTGGAAAGAACCCAGATGTCCTTCAACAGATGAACGGATACAGAAAAATGTGGTACAATTACACAATGGATTATTACTCAGCTATTAAAAACAATGAATTTGAGAAATTCTGAGGTAAATGGATGGAACTAGAAATTATCATCCTGAGTGAGGTAACTCAATCACAAAAGAACACACATGGTATTCACTCATTGATAAGTGAATATCATCAACCCAAAAGTTCAGAATACCCAAGGTTCAATTCATAGACCACATGAAGCTCAAGAAAAAGGAAGACCAAAATGTGGGTACTTCATTCCGTCTTAGAAAGAGAAACAAAATATTCATCGGAGCAAATACAGACATGAAGTGTGGAGTAGAGATTGAAGGAAGGAAAGGCCATTCAAAGACTGCCCCACCTGGGAATCCATCCTATATAGTCACCTAACCTAGACACTATTGTGGATACCAAGGAGTACATGCTGACAGGATCCTGGTATAGCTGTCTCCTGAGAGGCTCTGCCAGAGCCTGGCAATACAGAGGCGGATAATTGCAGCCAATCATTGGACTGAGCACTGAGCACTGGGCCCCCAATGGGGTCTCCAATGTAGGAGTTATAGAAAGGACTAAGGAGCTTAAGGGGTTTGCAACCACATAGAAAGAAAAACAATATCAACCAACCAGACCCCACAGAGTTCCCAGGAACTAAACCACCAACCAAGGAGTACACATGGAGGAATCCATGGCTCCAGCTGAATATGTAACAAAGAATGGCTTTGTTGGGTATCAATGGAAGAAGAGGCCCTTGGTTCTGTGAAGGCTTGATGCCCCAGTGTAAGGGAGTTCGAGGGTAGGGAGGAAGGAGTGGGTGGATTGGTGAGAAAACACCCTCACAGAAACAGGGGATGAGAGAAGGGATAGAGAATTTCTGGGATGGGGATACTAAGAAAGGGGATAACATTTGAAATGTAAAGAAAGGAAATGCCCAATAAAAAAATAAAGAAACTATTTATTTATTCACTTTACATCCCATATATCAAATAAAACCTTTCCTTCCTGTATTAGTAAAGGTTTGTATTCCTGCACAAAGCATCATGACCAAGAAGCAAGTTGGGGAGGAAAGGGTTTATTCAGCTTACACTTTCCACATTGCTGTTCATTACCAAAGGAAGTCAGGACAGGAACTCACATAGGACAGGAACTTGGAAGCAGGAGCTGATCAGAGGCCATAGCGGGTGCTGCTTACTGGGTTGTATCCTCTGGCTTGCTCAGCTTTCTTTCTTATAGAACCCAGGACTACCAGTCCAGGGATGACACCACCCATAATGAGCCCTTCCACCTTGATCACTAATTGAGAAAACGCCTTACAGCTGGATCTCATGGAGGCATTTCTTCAAGGGAGGCTCCTTACTCTGTGATAACTCCAGTTTGTGTAAGTTAACACACAAAACCAGCCAGAACACTCTCCAAGCAACTTTTCATCACAGTCCTTATCACAGCACTAAAAAACAAATTGGACATACATAAAAATCCTGATGGTATCTCATAAGTAGAATAGTTGATTTTTTCATCAAAGTACCAAATTAGTAATCTCATTAAACAATTATTATTGTCATGGGTTCAATATCTCATGATTGAGTTGTCATGGTTGCCCTTCACCATTCCTTATTCTATATAACCACAGAGCTCCCTATAATTTCTAAAAGATTGTTAATGTTTGATTTTGATTTTAAGAAAAAGAGGTTTTAGTAAAACCAGTTTGTGTCAGTCCTGTTCTACCTGATAAGTGAACTCACTTCTGAGAAACACATATAATATCATTCATTAGCTATCTTTTCAAGGCACACAAACACACCCTACAGAAGTAGCTTAAGGAGGTAAAGCTTATTTTCATTTGTGGTTTCAGAAAGTTCAGGTCATCGTAGATTATAGTATGTAACGGTTGCATTAAGTTAGTCTGTGGTGATAGAAGGATGAAGAGTGGTTGTTCACACCGTGGAACACAAGGAATCATCATGAATGGGCAAGAGCCAGAGGTAATAATAGCCCGTAAAATTCCAATTCTTTGTAATCTATTTCCATTGTGAAGTTCTACTTCTTAGGAGCTCCACATGCAAACAACTAGGATCATTAACTAGAGAATAAATATTCAAAGTGCAATCCTGTGTGGGACATAACGTAAGGTTTCTTTATAAGAAAATATTTACAGGAAGAAAACATGAAAAAATATTAGACATATGATTTGAAAACAACCTTTTCTCAACTGAGTGCTACTCATCTGTCAACTTCCAGAAAAATGGGCAGAGAGCATGGAGATTATGTAATCTTTCCATAGAAAGATAGATATATTTCAATTAATGAATATCTTTGAAAATCTAAATAACAAGAAAAATGTCTGAATTTGGCCTTTCATAAAAGAAGGAATTTTGAAAATAACAATTCCATCTAATTAAAATTAATAAAATTTGAAGTAATCATTAGTAAAATATAATTTTACTGTATGCTGATAACAATTTTTATCACAAACACAAAAGTTTCATTTTGTTTATTGATCCAAAAATATAAAGTAGAACTTCCCAGATCAGTCTAAGAAAATGCAGAAAGCTTGAAGCTACCTTCTTTTTAAAAATTTATTATTCTTTAGTCTTTTTTACAAGTCACTCATTATCCCCCTCCTTGTCTGCCCTCTGACTATTCCTCATCCAATTTCCCTTCCTCCTGTCTCCAAGAGGATGTACCCACCAGACCTCCCCACTCCCTGAAACCTCAAGTTTCTCTAGGGTTAGGTGCCTCTTCCCTCACTGAGGCCAGAGCAGGTAGTCTTCTGCTGTGTATGTGTCAGGGTCCTCATGTCATCTGGTGTATGCTGTATGGTTGGTAGCTCAATGTCTGAGAGCTCTCAGGGGTCCAGGTTAGTTGAGACTGCTGGTCATCCCATGAGGTTGCCCTTCCCCTCAGCTTCTTCCATAATTTCTCTGATTAAACCACATGGGGTCCTGGCTTCTGTCCATTGGTTGGGTGCAAGTATCTGCATCTGACTCTTCCAGCTGTTTTTGGGGCCTCTCAGAGGGCAGCCATGCTAGGCTCCTGTCTGTAAGCACATCATAGCATGAGTAATTGTGTCAGGTCTTGGAGCTTCCCCTTGAGCTGTATTCCAATATGACTTGTCACTGGACCTCCTTTCCCTCAGGCCTCAGGCCCTCCATTTTTGTCCCTGAAGTTCTTTTAGACAAGAATAAATCTGAGTCAGATATTTTAACTGTGGGATGGCAACACCATCCCTCCACTTGATGCCCTTTCTTCTACTGGATATGGACTCTACAAGTTCCCTCTCCCCACTGTAGGGCATTTAATCTAGGGTCCCTCCCTTTGAGTCCTGAGAGTTTCTCACCCTCCTGGTCTCTGGGGCCTTCTAGAGGGTCCCTCCACCTCCTACTTCCTGAGGTTGCCTGTTTCCAATCTTTCTGCTGGCCCTCGGGGCTTCAGTCCTGCTCACCCCCTCAATACCTGACCATGTTCCCCTTTCCCGCTCCCTGTTTTCTCTCCCACCTTCTCCCTCCCTCCCTCTGCCCCCAGTAATTGCTTTCTTCTCCCTCTAAAGTGGGATTGAGGCATCCTCACTTGGGCCATTAATTGGGTTCGTTAATCTTGAGTTCTGTGGATTGTATCCTGGATATTCTGCACTTTTTTTGGCTAACATCACTTATTAGTGAGTACATACCATGCATGTCTTTTGGATATGAGTTACTCAGGATGACATTTTCTAGCTCCATCCATTTGCTTACTCTACTCATGATGTCTTCAATCTTAAAAGCTGAGTAGTATTCCATTGTGTAAATCAACCACATTTTTCTGCATCCATTCTTCTGTTGGGAGGCATTGGGTTGTTTCCAGCTTCTGGCTATCACAAATAAAGCTGTTATGAACATCATGGAACATGTACCCGTGTGACATGGTGGGGCACCATTTTGGGTATAATCCCAAGAGTGGTATAACTAGGTCTTCAGGTAGATCTATTTCCAGAATAGAAATAATACCATATCTATTATGTGAAGATAAAAAGTAATTACAAGCATTATAAATATATAATATATATATATATATAGTCAGTCATATGTATACATATATGATTTGAGAAATCTGCTGAAAGATTAATTTGTGTGTACAAAATCAACCATCATTTGTTCTTTCTATATTCATGTTTGTTTAGTGATAACTTTCTTCAATATGTACTTATGCATGTATTTAATTTTATGATATTATTATAAGCCAATAGTTATATTGTTTCATGGAAGAAAATTTCATGCAGTCCCTAGAAAAATAAATAAATATTTTTACTTTTTATTAACATTTTAATGTAATGGGAAAAAACTAAGAATCAGTTTCACGTTTGATTGTAACAATATTTGTTGGTGTTAATTTAATATCCAAATAAAATGTTCATGTTTGAATACATGGAAATATAGAACCATAGCCATATTAAAATTATGTCAAAATGTTTTGCCCATTGCTCACTTCCTAGAAGAGATGAAAAGAAAAACAATAAAATTCAGATATTAGGATACTCAGATTAAGAAAACCACTTTTTAAAGTAAAGATAATAATTTTCTTGTCAATAAAAAATTTAAAATAAAATTATCAATACCCATTTTAGAAGAGTTATGACATCACTGTCCTACTTACATTATGTTATAATATTAGTGGAATTTTTGAAATTTATTATTGTTTCAAAATGAAATACAATATTTATGATATTTTGATTTGATACCTTGAATACTATGTCTAATGACAATTTAAATTTGTGAACAAAAATAACTTCTTAAATAAATTTAAATAATAAATTCAATGAACTACATATCATTTGAAAGATTATATTATTTAAAAGGTATCATATATCTGTTGAGGAATTATATAACTTCAGTAGTTCTAGGTATCTGCATTTACAAAACTGACCTTCAGTTAGATAATACATGAAGAATCTAAAATAAACTGCTAGAATTTAGTAAGTCTTGAATATATTAAAATACACTATTTCTTCTACAAATAATCATTCTATAATTTAGCAGATAGCTAGGAATAAGAGGTGAACAAGATATAGTCTCTGCCATCAAGATTTAATTAGAATGTAACATAAAACATTCAAACACTTAACAAATATTCATCAAATACATCTAAAATATTAAAAACATAGATATACTGTTGCTATGAAAACTAGGTTGGGTAGAAAAAAATGAAATGGAAAACCAAACCACATTATGACTATCTGCTTTACCAGTTTTTAGTGCTGTATAAATACAATAAGAGGAAAAGCAGAATGAGTTCATATTATGAGTGGCCCTATGAAGAGGCTTGAAATTTGAATATATCCTGAAAAATCATAATGAATATTAAAAATATTTATTTATTTTATATGTTTGAGTATTTTCTCTGTTTATTAATAACTCTTTTGTTACTATGATAAAACAGCATGAGTCAGGACAACTTATTAGAGAAACTCTGTCTTTGAATTTTATGTATTAAAAGGAATTAATAGTCCATGCCAGGACAATAGAGGTAACAGGCAATAGGTGGTAGAAACGGGTTGAGAACTCACTTCCTAATCCACAAAGTAGAGAGAACACACTACATAGTTATGTCATGTGATTTGAAGTTTCAAGGCAGGCACCCAATGGCACACTTCCTCTAGCAAGGCCACATATACTCACACTCTCTGCACAAGGAGGACAAATTTTTCAAATGCCCAAGACTTGTTGAGGGAATCTCGTTCAAATCACCAAAGCTATGTCTACATTTATGTATAGTCTAATAGCCTGGTCCTTGGGAACTCCAGTAAAATGTGTGGAGGTAAGGAAACTCTAGTTGTGTCATGTCTAAGCCACCATTTAAATGTTAGATTTAAACCTGTGTCCTCATCCACAAGGCACCAAGTGATCTCAACTATATTTTTTCATGTTCCAAAATGTATATTTTAACAAAAACAAGTCATTGAAAGATACATATTCCAGAAAAATGAAAAAAACTATCTAGAAAATTAATGATTTGTATTTTGAATTTAATTATACATATAATATATATCATATACATATATTTACACACACATACACACACATATATGTATGTATATATATATATAATCAGCCAATAATGTTCCAAGCTATCAAAGAGAAGAGGCATATAATGCTAGAGTATCATCTGAGTTAGAGTTGTCAAAAATCATAATCATTGGCATTCATGACAATATTCGTTTATTATTTTTTAATTCTTTGAAATTGCATACATGTATACAATAAAATGCTACCTATGCTCCAAGGGATGGTCCACATTCATTCCCATAGGGATATGTCAGGGAGATATATTGTAGGCAAATTGAAGGATCTGGAAACGGGAAATGGAAGGGTAGATACAATCATTATGTGTCAGTCAAAATCCAGTCATACTAGGAAAATCACCATTAGCAATGCAAATTCATAAAAGTTGGTTCAAGACTTTGGAGATGGTCAGACAATTGGAATAGTTCAAGTTCATAATGAACTTGGGAACACAAAGTACAAAACTAAAGTGTTCACTGAGAGATAAGCATGTAGATTCTTGTCATTACTGGTCATTATAAATATGAAGTTGGAAACTACACAAAGAAGAAAAATAAATCTGATATAATAATGAAACTCTGGGACCCAATTTTAAACCAGAAGTGGTTAGTGCTTTATTTACATTTGAGATGTATTTTTCTACAAACAATTACTTTAAAAGTTGTGATGATGTATTTTATAATCTAATAATTTAAATAGAATCTATTTTACCAATTTTGTACTTTAAACAACCTTGACAAGCAGCCTTCATATAAGGTATCCTATACAATCGCATCTTGTGAATTCAGAAATATGTGCAGTGTTTTCCATTTTTGTGAAAAAAATTCAGGTACTGAGGAAAACATCTGGGGCTTTGCATTTGTTAGGCAGTTATGCTAATATTGTATTAAATTTCAAGGCACACCAGTTTAAAATGAGGAAATAATTCTTTTCAAAAATTAGGTATTTTAAATAATTATTTTATCTTGCCATCCTTATCTAATCAATATAGATTTGTTTTGTTCAGTATTATAGATATGTATAATTTAATCATTTGTGTATATGATCTTCATTTGCCACTTGGAAAATTGCAGGACTTTGAAGAACTGCTGTAGGGAAAAGTAGTTAACCTTCAATACATACTGAAAGTAACAAATAATAGAAATTTCAATATCTGCACTCTATATAGAGCTGCATAGATTATAGCTCACTAAATCTCCATGGATACCAGATTCATTGACAATATATATATATTCCTTAAAGCCAATTTTAGAAGTATGAACTGGATTTCATTTTGCATGTAAACCATGATCTCTTGCTGATGGACATATATAATCAGTTTAATATAACCAGAAGCATATGGGAATTCTCAAGGTTACAGAACAATTAGATCACTTGAAAATGAAAGAGGGACAGTGAAAAACTATGAGGTAGACTCCAATCGATAAAAATCTATTTATGCATATAAACTCTCATTGACCTTCGTTATACCAACAGTTAATCTGAAGACATGCAAAGTTCCAAGAGAGGTCATGCATGCGTAAAAGAGGCTGGATGCTGACCCACAATGATGTTTTTACTTGCAAGGTTATAAAAGGAGAGGTGAAATGCCCTCACTGGTTGCTTTTCTTGGGCTGCAGCATTGGTGGTGACAACAGTTAGTGTTACTCAGCACTTTGAGCTATGATTATTACAGGGTTGCATTTCATGTCATGACATTCATCTGTAAGGTGTGAGCGTATTAAAGAACAACAGTGTACTGAGACTAGTGAGGTGACAGAGACTTAATAAACCCTTAAGGATAAAGGTCACTACAGACCATGTTTTTCTTTCTCTATATTTAGATTTGAACTTATTTAAACTCTGAAATTGCATAATAGCTCTGGAATTTTGCACAGAAAATTAGTACTTGAACCAGTAATTTCTTAGGAATATTGAAAATATTTTTATTGTACTTATTAATTCCTATATATTAAGAACAACAGAAATATTTTGAAGAAATTAATTCTTGGACAGTTTATTTTTTGAAAGAATTAAGTGAAATTGTTTTCAAGGGTAAGCTGTACAAATTATATTTTGGGTGAAGAACATAAACTATACTCTTTTAAACTAATATACTATAATTCATAGATGATACAAGCAATGTCTTATATAAAGAGTGGTATTCCTTCAATATTTTGTTTATAAATTAGAAAGATGCTTCATTTAAAAGCGAAAACATAAGAATTACACAAAAGTCCAATTACAATAATTTACTTAAATAACATTTTTTACCAGTATCTAGTGATGAAATTATTTATCAAAAAGTATTCTTAAAATATTATATTAATTTAGCTACAAAGAAACGAGACTATTTTCTAGATTAAAAATATTTCATTTAATTCAAAGCTAACTTTCACATTTATAAATACTGTCAATTATAGGATTATATGTTCATTGTAGGATTGTGGATAATTGATTTTAGAAAAAAACCTTTAGTTTCAAAGTTTCAAGCTTCCAATTCTCTAGTATAAAAATACAAATATTGGTAATTAAATTGCCATAAAATTGAAGGAAAACACTTTTATAAACTACTTCTTCAAATGAAGACATAGTATTAGTGTATTTTGTCATCCTTGTTCATTGCAAATGAAGCACAGTGTCTCAAGAGTCAAATATGTCATTGTAATTCAAGAAAAAATATGATTCAGTAAGAATTATTGATATATTTTGGGCCAGTTTGTTCAAAAGAATACAAAACTCGTGTGTACACACGCACACACTTATATGTGCAACACACAATACACACTCAGGCACTCAGAACATACATATGCACACAAAAGTTTCATACAAAAGCAATATGCACATGCTCATAACACATACAGAGAATCCCAATACATTAAAACACTCACCCGTACACACAGCACACACAGACTATGCATACTACTACTTATACATACCACAAATCAAACTCAACATGCACACATACATCATATGCACACATCAAACATACACGCATTTACACAGTCCATACACACATACAGACCACATAGTACTCTATACACACCACACATATACACCCATATAACCATACATGCCACATACACATCATCTACACATATACAGTGTACATGTTTACATATTTACACACCCTTTAACATTTTGTAACTTATCTATATCATCATGATTATTTTATAGACAGTAAAGCGAAATTTTGAATTGGGCTGAGCTCAGGAAACACATCTACTCTAGTCTAGCCATGTCCTGCTGCTCCCGAAGGAACTCGTACTTGGATGTCCTGTTGCAGATCAGGATGCTGTAGTTTTAAAAATATCTCTCCAACTGCTTTGAACCTAGATTTGTTTATTCATTTAAAAATGCTAATCTAATTCTACCCCTCTAGTTAAGCAGTCCAGATAATTGTAAAAGGGACAGATTAAGGAAAACAGAAAGGAAGAAAATAATTATTCAGAATAATCACGTTGTGTTATTACTGGGATAGAAAAGAAGGTTTTGGCTCACAGAACACTACATTATGCCTCAAGCCTCACTAGGAGGTTATAACCAAAGGAAAATCATGGAAAAAGCTATGTTATAAAACCTATTTCCTCATGGTTTTTATAAATTTTCTTAAAAAAAAAAAAAACTAAATGACCCATAATAAGCTTCTGAAGATTCCTGTTTTATTGATTGATTGTTCTTTTTCTAGTTCTGAGGGTCAAAACAGCATGTTGTACACAATACGTACTTATATCTGAGGTATCTTTTTTTTTCCTTTCTTTTGTATTCTTTTCTTCCTTTTGTTTATATTTTTTTTGAGTTTTCTTTTTGTTTCTTTCAACACCAGCTCCCTTTCTTCCCTTCCCTCTGCCTCTTCCCTTTCTTCCTTCTTATCACAAGACTGTTTCTGATCTTAAGAAAATCCTACACTACTTACGATGACTACACTAATCCAAATTCAGAAGGTAAAGTTGACCACATCACTAAAGAGACAGCTTTTGCCAGTGGGACTTTCCAAAGGCAGGAAAATAACTGTTCTAGAAGCTTAAGGGAGATAATTTTGTCACTCTGAAACTCTGTAAAGGTGATAAACACTACCCAAGAGGATGAATATATGATGTATTGTTTTATGTCCTTGCCCTTAGAAACAGCGATCACAAGACTTTGTTTATTGCCTTGCTTGTTCTTTGATTATTTGTGTTTATTGTCTTGCTTGTTCCTTGACTATTTGCATCTATTGTATTGCTAGTTCCTTTACCTAGAACTGACCTGAATACCTGCATGTAATTAAAACGTTCTAAAAGCAGATTGGAAAAATTAAAAAATATATATATCATCAAACAGAATTAGTCACATATAAGGAGGTATGGATTCAGAAAGCAAGAGTTCATGCATTATTTTATGACTGCCTTTGAGTCAAATACTACCATAGGTTTCAGACCCCAGATGAGTTAAAGATGTCTGTGCCTAGCTGCTGCTATTGTTGGCAAAGGTTCTGTTCATTTTGGTTTCAGAATGTGTATTGTTCATGTCTTAAGATTCTTTTAAATGGTATGCTTGAAATGCTTTGCACAATGTTTAGGAATATTAAATAAAAGGAAAAAAGATAAAACAGTTACTTGCCAATTTTATTTATTTTGTGAAAAGACTAGAAATTAAAAAGAAAATTGAATTCTGGAAGTAGCGTTGTTTAAAGCACTTGCAGTTCCTTTCTATGATTCAGTCTAGCCTGGAACCCTGGCAGCGTGTAACTCACCCAGATCTCTTTCACTGCTCTTGGGTAAATATGTACTTGAAATACTATTTAGGTCTTTATTTAAATATTTTAGATTAATTATGTTACTAGGGTAATATTCATTAAAATGTTTCCTAAAATATTTGTACTTAATACTCTTATGTGACATTAGATAAGTGTGACACTGTTGAAGTAATTCTTAGTCTGGCCTATTCAAGTTCACCAAATGAGCTCAGGCCTGAAACAGTCTGTGAGCCAAGGTCACCAGACTCAAGACCTCTCCTTTCAGTCTGATGTTCAAAGGGATTGCAAATGTGTGTGATGCTTACCATGCTCTCAATGAATCAGCTCTGAGAAAACAGTCCTTGAAATTACATATTTTTGCTCAATCTTTCTAAACTAAGAAAATTTGAAGACTTCCATGTGTAATGATATTTTGGAGCTTTTGTTGTTGTTTTTTTTTTTCTTCAATAATCTTAGGTTACATTTTCACTAGGTTTACCCTAAAAGAAAAGACTCCTCTTTAATGACATTCAACTGCTGCATAGCCCTGCTGTCAAACTTTTGTGGTTTTGGTGCCATTGTGCTTTGATTTAATACCATGGTCAATGGCAGCTTTATCTTAGCATGTAAGGCTACAGATCCAGAGAGCTGCTAATCTTAGACTTAAGAAAGTAACAAAGAAGCATTCTTATCAAGCCAACATGAATTGGAGCTTGGTTAATAAGTAAAATGAGGAAACAAGAATCTGAGTTTTATAACCAGGTTTCTCAATAGTACTACTTGTTTCTGCATGTGAACAGCTATCCTGGTCTGTTAAAGCTAAAAGAAAAAAAAAAAATCTATCAGAGTGAATGAGCTGGCTGAGCCTGAAGTGAACACCTTCTGATTTAGAGAAGCTATCTCCTGAGGAGTGGGGATTTTCTCTTCCTCTAAGATATTATCCTTCTATGTAAAGGGGGTAGTGAAACTTCAGGGAGGAAACCCTGAATCTTATCCATTGGACAGATACATCTGCAAACATCAGATTCACATCATTCTTCCATATTCACTTATAATTTCATATTATTCAGTATAATACAAAATAATTTCAATATAAAAAGTTAAAATAAAAAGTGATTACTAGCAGAGAGGAAACATTTTGCTTTATTTGTCTCCACTCGTCCCACATCTTTTTGCTCACCATAAAATAAATGCTAGTTATTTTGTTCTAAAACAGGTGAACCTATCTGAAAATGACCATGCACCATCCTGAGGAATCCCCACACTGATTTTCAAAGCAACTGTTCCAGTTTTTACTCTCATCAGAAATAAACACATGTTCTCCTTTGCTCACCAGGATGTGCTGTCATTTGTTTTATTGGTCCATTTGCATGTCCCTGATGGCTAAGGATATTGAACATTTCTTTCTGTGTTTCTTCGGGGTTGTGTTTCATCTTTTTAGAATAGAACTCTCTTAGTTCTATATCCCATTGTTTTAATTGGACCATTTGTTTTCTTGATATCCTTGTTTGTTGTTCTTTTTTCATATGTAGATACTAATTCCTCATTAAATGTATAGTTGGTGAATTTAGTCTGTTTTAGATTTTCTATCTTTTTTGAGAGAGGGGTTCAGAAGATATGATAGAAGTTGGGGTAGAGGAAATATATCACATATTTTGAATGGATAAAATTTGAAAGAAAAAAAATCAGTTACCCTAATGGAGCGGATCAGCTGTGTCTGGCTAACAACAACAAATGTTCATACAATAGTCTAGAAGGATGGTCATACATACACTATGTGCAAACACGTACATCTAAAATACTCAAAATACTTTAGGTTTTTATCTCTTCTTATCATTTTTGGGTTTTATTTTATTATTAAAATATTAATGCATTGATAAAAATCACAGGGCATTTTAAACAAATACATAGTATTTTGCACAGTTTCAGACATGCATATATATTATAGATGTTCATATATACATATATATCTATCTTGTTTGACTCACTGATTTATCAATTAATTTATATGCCTATTGTTTTATTATTCTTTTAAATTACATACATAATATAAAATAGCATATGCAGTAGTGGTGTCTTTACACAAGATTACTGATTTCTAGATTTCTAATAAGAAATCATTTTGGTGCCTGCTTCCTTATACACCCATTTCAGTATCAACCAAGTTCATATATATATTATGTATATATATATATATACACACACATTTCTTAAGTGTCTCTGTGTGAGAAACAACATATTCTAGTTAAATATATTAATACTAACCCTGTATTTCTTAAATCTTTTTCTCTCTTTGCTCACTATTTATTCACTATTTCCTTTCTAACAGCATTACTGCTATTCTGATTAAGATTGCTAGGTCAGAAACTAAGTTTTTTTTTTTTTAAACCAGAGATAGTTCTTGGTATGTGTACAAAGTGATGCAATCTCAAGATGTATAGTAATCATTGAAAGAAGAATTATATATATTCAGTAGTATAACCAGCTTTCAACGAATAGAAGCTGACTTAAACATGGCCGAATGGAGTTCAGTTCCAGAGAACACATTTGCTGAACAGAAATACTCTGTGTGGGTCATGGTTCATATACCTTTCTACTATGCGTAGACAGATCCACGTGCTATTCAGCCTAGTTATGACATATATTTATAACCTATGATTAAACTCATAATAGGCTGCCTAGAAAAAGGACAAGGTCGAGCTGAGAGTTGGAACTACTAAATTAAAGTGGGGATTTATGGCTATGTGGCTTGGATGATCCTGTTCATCAAATGTGTTCCTTTCAAATTAGTGACTCAAAGAGTTAATTTTTTACCAAATTACCTAAACTCAGTTGCAATTGTATCGACTTAACCATACTTTTAGCTTGCTCAAAAAAGTTTTACTCACACATTTAAGCAGACATTTATCAAATTTTAGCAGGTTTTAGTCATAAAACAACATGAAACCTAGTATTCTCTGAAGGAAACTGAAAGAATTTAGTCTACATATCATATAATTTAGAAGAATTTGAAGACCATATTAACAAAGACTCTGAAATAATTACAAAGACTTGGCCACTCTTAGCAGTAAAGAACAACTGACAATTATTTAAAGAGAAGACAATATTACAAAGCCCCAAACATATAGAGAAATATGTACAGTGAAGACTATATTCATTCATGATATATATATATTCATATATAGATAGATGATATATAATAGATAATAGATAATAATAGATAGTAGATAATGAGATTTGAGAATATGTCATGGAATTGTTTGCAGAAAAAACCCAGTACTGGCTTGAAAGCAAATGATTCCACTTTTCACATCCCAAACCCAACACCATACAGAATTATATCTACAAATGTCCTTGACATCTTTATATTTTGGATCAGAAAACAGTTATTTGTATTGAAAGTGTCCTGTAAAATGTCAATTTTAAGCTTATCTGTGAAGTCTATACAGTAAATACCCATAAGACCCACTCTATTGTGATAAACAAATATATATATCCAGACATTACAATATGTTGTTGATAGGCTGAAGATTACATGATTGATAATTATCTATTTCATTACTTATCACTGTTTAGAAAACTTTATGTAAAATTCTTATCTGTATATACTATACACCTATATAAGTACATTCTATCAGTGCATTGGTTGTAAAAAGATGACTCCCTTGTACAGGTAGACATAGTTTGAGATTATTTCCTTTGTACTCATAGATACAACTTTAATAACTATTATTCAGGATTTATTGAATAGGTATAAGTAATTATCACTTAAGATAATATTATATAAAATCATTATGTCAACTTCTGGAATATTACTTTTTCTTCCAGTACATTATCATTATACGAAGCAAAATTTGAATTTGAAGCCACACTTTTAGGTTTACTTGCTCCTCTTGAAGAATAGATATTTTGACAGTTACAATACTAGACATTACGAGAACAATGCTAACATAGGGGGTTAACAGCTTGCACTTGTACAAAATACTTGAAGTCACTCAGAAAGCCATTATTATGACCTTGTGCTGACCACATTCTATGAAGTGTTACATGATCAGGGACAGGGAAGTTGGCTAATGGAAGTTATATAGTAGCTAGATGTATCCTTGTCACACTTCATCTAAACTGATACATTGCAATGGTCCAAACTGCTCAGACCTGGCAATTACTGTCCAATTCCAATCTATTCCACACTGCCACTGTAATGAAAAATAATTAGGAGCCTGAAAATGAGTTTTCACATGAAATGGTTTCAGTGCTTGGACACAATCGCCTTTGGCAGATGGCTTTGGGTTTGCTTTAATATAATAAAGACAGTTAATCATCTCTAAAGAGTGCACTGAATGAATAAACTTTTAACACCATTTCTACAGAGAAACTCTTATATTGATCAAATGTTTAATGTTCATGGGTAGAGGTTGCCTTGGTTGAACTGCTGGGAATGAACATACAAATCACTATAAAAACTTCTTAGAAAAGGCAAAAATTGACTCAGATTGATTATCTATTATCGATGAAGAAAAATTAAATCTTAATACTAATCATGTTATTTTCCTACTGTTGTGTTATTGCACTAAAGATATTATATTCATATTTGTTAGTACACAAATTCTGGGAACATTGAAACAAATTTCTCCATATTTAAAAGGATGTGTATGCTATGAATACACATGTATATACTGATAAACAAGTATATATACATATACATATACATACACTACCATACACATACACATACACATACACATACACATACACATACATATCATATACATATACTACATATCATATATGTTTACATGTACATAACTACTCAAATATACTGACATTATATTAGAATCACAAAACACATTTTTCACAAAAGAAAGGAATCCTACTACTGGATTAAAATTCAAATTTTAATATGTAGTTATGTTTTATCCTGAGGAAAATTAGTAATTATTTTTATATTCTGAGTTTTCAAATAAAAAATCAAACACTAAAAATGTAAAAATTACTTAAAAATGAATTTATGTACTAATTATGTTCTTATGATTAAAAATGCAATAAATCCATTACATGAGTCTTTTTTATTTTAAGAATTGAGCTAAGATATGTTGTAAGTACTCATTCATCATTTTATCAGGCACTGTATTTATAAATTTATATTAATTAATGATACTTGCCAGCAGCAACTTTTCTTCCCAAAATACAAATTATTTAAAGACTACACAGAAATCATAATAGTTTCTGAAACTTAGCAATAATTTGAGTGTTTGTTTTTGGCCACACACTGAGAATTTGATCTAAATGAACTAGCTCTTATGTCTCAGCTGTGTTTAGATGTAAGTCTTTCATGTACTTCTGACCATATAAATTTATGGACTCATATTCAGAGTTTGGGATTTTATTTGTTTCAAGCTAACTTTTACTAGAAAATATCATCCTGAGTGAGGTAACCCAGTCGCAAAAGAAAACACATGGTATGCACTCATTGATAAGTGAATATTAGCCCCAAAGCTTGGAATACCCAAGATACAGTTCACAGTCCATATGAAGTTCAAGAAGAAGGAAGACCAAAATGTGGATGCTTCAGTACTTCTTGGAAGGGGGAACAAAATACTCACAGGAGGTAGACGGTGGGAGAGACTTGAGAGAAAGAGAGGATAAGGAGGGTGAAAAAGAGGAACAGGATCAGGGATGAGAGGAGACAGGGATGATATACAGAGGGTCAGGAACTTGAACATAGGTGTAGCAGAGGGGGATGGGGAACTGGGGATATCCATCAGCAAGTCCCAGATGCCAGGAAAGCAAGAGGCTCCCAAGACTCAACAGGGATGAGCTTAGGTGAAATACCCAACAAATGGGAGGGAGAACCTGTAGAGACCATATCCAGAGGTTAGGCAAGGCCCCTGGTTGGGGGATGAGGCCACTCACTCATGTCCAAATTTTTAACCTAGAAGGGCTCCTGTCTAAACGAAATATAGGAACAAAGTATGGATGAGATATTGAAGGAAAGGCCATCAAGAGACTGCCCCACCTGGGGATCCATCCCAAACCCAGACACTATTTCGCATGTCAAGAAGTGCTTGCTGACAGGAGCCCGTTATAGCTGTCTCCTGAGAGGTTCTGCCAGAGCCTAACAAACACAGAGGCAGATGCTTGCAGGCAACCATTGGATTGAGCACAGGGTCAAGAACGGAGGAGTTAGAGAAAGGACTGAAGGAGATGATCAAGCCAGTAAGCAGCACCCCTCCTCGGCTTTTGTATCAGCTCTTAGTACTAGGTTCCTATCCTGTTTGAGTTCTGCTCTGACTTCCTTCAGTGATTAATTATGATTTATAATTATAAGACAATTAAACAGTTTTCTTCCTAACTTGCTTTTTGGTCATTGTATTTCATCATAGCAATAATAACTTGTGGTTCTGTATTCTGCTTCCTCCCTCAGCATGTCCAACCATTGCTATATAAGGCATGGAAGGAAGAATTTAAGTCTGGAAGAGGAGGGGTCAGCAGGATCAGGTTCTGGGAGTGAATGCTAGGAGAATAAAGTCTTCTTTGAAGATTTCATTGTGACAGTTCTTCAGTGTTATAGCTTTTTTAGACAATATTGAATGAAACAGCTCTCTTAAAGCACAAGTCCAAGGGGATCAAGGGCCTCCACATAAAATCAGATACACTGAAACTAATAGAGGAGAAAGTGGAAAAGAGTCTTGAACACATGGGCACAGGGGAAATGTTTCTGAACAGAACACGAATGGCGTATGCTCTGAGATCAAGAATCTATAAATGGGACCTCATAAAATTGCAAAGCTTCTGTAAGGCAAGGGACACTATCAATAGGACAAAATGGCAACCAACAGATTGGGGAAAGATCTTTACTAATCCTACATCTTATAGTGGGGTAATATCCAATATATACAAAGAACTCAGTAAGTTAGATACCAGAGAATCAAATAACCCTATTTTAAAATGTGGCACAGAGATAAACAAAGAATTCGCAACTGAGGAATACCAAATGGCCGAGAAGCACCTTCAGAAATGTTCAACATCCTTAGTCATCAGGGAAATGCAAATCAAAACAACCCTGAGATTCCACCACACACCAGTCAGAATGGCTAAGATCAAGAATTCAGGTGATCATAGATGCTGGCAAGGATGTGGAGAAAGAGGAACATTTTTGGTGTGATTGTAAGCCGGTACAATGAGTCTGGAAATCAGTCTGGCAGTTCCTCATAATATTGGACATAGCATTACCTGAGGACCCAGCTATATCTCTCCTGAGCATATACCCAAAAGATGCTCCAACATATAACAAGGACATATGCTCCACTATGTTCATAGCAGCCATATTTATCATAGCCAGAAGCTTGAAAGAACCTAGATGTCCTTCAGCAGAGGAATGGAACAGAAAATGTGTTACATTTACACAACGGAGTACTATTCAACTATTATAAACAATGAACTCATGAAATTCTTAGGCAAGTGAATGGAACTAGAAAATATCATCCGGAGTGAGGTAACTCAATCACAAAAGAACACACATGGTTTGCACTCACTGATAAGTGGATATTAGCCCAAAAGCTCTCAATACCCAAGATACAGTTCACAAACCACATGAAGTTCTAGAAGTAGGAAGACCAAAGAGTGGTTCTTTGGTCTTTATTAGAAAGGGGAACAAAATACCAAGGGAACAAATATCGAGACAAAGTGTGGAGCAGAGACTGAAGGAAAAAACATCCAAAGACTGCCCCACCTGGGGATCCATCCAGTCACCAAACCCAGATATTATTGTGGATTCAAGAAAGTGCATGCTAACAGGAGCCTGATATAGCTGTCTCCTGAGAGGCTCTGCCAGAGTCAGACAAATACAGAGGCAGATGTTTATAGTCACCCATTGGACTAAGCATGGGATCCCCAATGGGGTCCTCAGTGTAGGAGTTAGAGAAAGGATGGAAGGAGCTGAAGGGGTTTGTAACCCCATAGGAAGAACAATATCAACCAAATAGACCCCTCCAGAGCTCCCAGGAATTAAACCAACCAACAAGTACACATGGAGTGACCCATGGCCCCAGCTGCATATGTAGTAGAGGATAGCCTTGTTGGATATCAATGGGAGTAGAGGTCCTTGGTCCTGTGAAGTCTCGATGTTCAATTGTAGGGGAATTTGAGGGAGGGAAAGAGGGAGTGGTTGGGTAGGCATGGGAACACCCTCATAGAAACAGGGAAGGGGGATGGGATAAGAGGTTTCCAGGGTTGGGGCAGGAAAGGGGATAACATTTGAAATGTAAGAAAAGAAAATATACAATAAAAACATTCAAAAGAAAAAAATTCAACCCAGCAGCCTGTGCTGTTTATTCTGATGAACAGGGACTATATAAACCTTGGAAATTTTTCTTAGGGTAAAGTTCCATTGACTGAGCCTTAATATTCTGGGGATACTTTATTTGATTGGAGAGGCTTTCCTGGAAGTTGAACCTGTAATTTCACCAAAGGTTACATGACATTCCTCTGGTAGAGTGTGGACGTTGGACTCCCCAGATGAAGTAGAAATCAGGAAGCCTACAGGAAAAAACAGAGTTTCTCCATTTTCTACCAACGAAGCTTAGGGGAACTGAAGAACATGGCACATTACAATCTTTAAATACCAAGATCTTCCAAAAGTAACCCTAAGATTGTCATCATAAAATTACTCATGATGGAAATGCGATCTTAAATGTGGGTCAAGTCCAAGATGGTATAATAGTTCAAATGAAGTTATGTTTGATTATAACTTTAGTGATAATTATATTTATAATAATAATAATGGTAGAGGTTATGGAATAAATGTTTCAGAATTTTCTTATCAGGAACTAAACTAGGCAGAATGAAATCTGTGTGTGCAACAAAGTGCATTTACCTTTAGTGGCAGGATGTATAATGATTGATATTTAAATCTCAATGAATTTCTACATGGGTAATGTTAGATAACAAAAGTATGAATTTTGTGCTGATTTTTAAAATAGAAAATTGTTTAGTTTCTATAAAACTCTGGAGAGTTATAGTCAGTAAAAAAGGAAAATATATGAAACTGAATTTCCTCTATCAAGAAAAATGATTAGAAATGACCGGTTGGTGGTAGGGTATCTAAGAGTTGAATGTGAGTGCAGGAGTGATGTTTCAGAAAATAAAACTTCTGCTGGTTAAAACCAGGTGAAATAGAGTTATCAAATGAAGGAATCAAGTTCACTTTGGACTTGAAACGTTTGTGAAGGCATTGGGGCCATCTTATGCAGTCATACTCACAATGACCCCAAGCACTAGAGATACGAGGAATATCTGTTGGCATTTTTGCTCATCTTTAAAAGTATCCAATCCTTAGACCTAGAACCAGTTTGTGAGCTGTAACCTGAATGTGGTATTATAAAGTCGTAAGATATTTTATATTACATACTACTATATCACAGCATAGTAAGACTGAGTAACATTCATTTTGAATAAAGCAAAATGATTTAAAACATTTGAATTATGCTTTTACACTATTATATACAAGCTGTAAGAATCCTTGCACTCACTGGGACAATCCTCCATCTTTAGCAAAAAAGTGATTGGACATTTTCCTTTTAAGTATGTAACAATGATTATTCACATTAGATCCTGCTTTTCCATTGTTTCTCCAAAATGGGAAAACCTTAGGGTAGTTTTATGTACTTTATCAGAAAACAAAATGCTTCAGATTCTGCACCGTGAGATACTGGCACAGTTTTCCTAGGAAGGATTAGCTTTATTTTCTTCTAATAACATTCATACTCATGTGCATGTAATTTATAAGTCATATAAAGTTAAAATATGTCTTAATCATGTATATATTACCCCAAATTGCTGAGCTTACTTTGAAAAATAGAAAGTGAGTAATAACTTCTTTGAGTGGATATATGAATGAAGTTGGAAAATAACTGTTTTTCTTTCAATCAGTGTGTCAAATTTTATAGAACATAATGACATGTAATGGAGTCATGTTTCTTTGCTTGTCACTTCACATACTAAATTCCCAAATGACACCATCCAGCCAACAGTGTTATGTTTGTATAGGAAGCAATGTGAGAGTTTTTACTGAGGCTTAAAAGGCAGCATAATTTTATGTTTTCTACATGCAATTTTAATACAAAAAATGGAGTTTGAATAGAAAAAGGTGGAATATCAGCTGTTGTTGATGATTTCTGTCACTGGGCCAAAGCTTTAGAAGCCTCTCAGTTGGACCTTTATCCTCACCTGCAGCCCCAAAGCATAATTGAATTGCCTGCTCAAGGTGTCACATACCATGCAACAAGGGGCAAATGAACAATTGAATTCATAATTTAACAGGTGTGCATTGCACCCTGTGAATATAATGA
Organism: Mastomys natalensis; assembly: GCA_021653895.1. Taxonomy (NCBI): domain Eukaryota; kingdom Metazoa; phylum Chordata; class Mammalia; order Rodentia; family Muridae; genus Mastomys; species Mastomys natalensis. The sequence goes on from JAJTUV010000483.1 coordinate 193,177, forward strand.
ATGAATTTATAACTAACTGCTAAAAGTCAAATTTTAGTTTCGTTCTTTTGTAATAATGTAACAAAAAGGAAAACTAACATATTTTTAAAATTATTTCATTTTAAATGAAGATATGAATAACTTCTAGTCACAAAAACATTTTTAAAATAACAGTTTTATTTTATTTATAAATGTTTCTATCTTTATACTATCAAGAATATGAATGAAAACATATTTCTTTATCATTAATTTAAGTACATAAAAATGTTTAAAAAGTCTGTCGTGTATATTATAAATTCATTTCTGCCATGATGTGATGGAGACATTTCTCATGAATTAAAATGCTTTAGTGATTCCATTTAGTGTTGAATGGAATGCATAGTAACCAGTAGCTGCTTACAATGTTATGTTTGCTCCAATAGAAGAATGAATGAATAAAACGATAGTTGCACAAACATGTTCTTGAAATGTTTGGAACGACCACCCCTGATTTGTAGTGATATTGTGTAAATTGTGCTTTTCCCCAAACCCATTTGCTATGATATATCTAGCTATTGAGAGTTTCAAGGAACAGCTGATTGTTAATTCATATACTAATAGATCTGTATCTAACTGTGCACTTAGAGCCATGTGAAGCTCAAGATTCATGATAGCATTCCATGGGCAAATGTTGGCATAGGAGGAGCAGCACTCTAGAATAAAAGAAATATATCACTTAGGGTTTGAATGGCTGAGATGAAACACATCACCAAAAGCAACTGAGAGACACCTTAGTTACTTTTCTATTGCCCTGATAGGATGCCATGACTAAGGCAACTTTTGATGAAGAGTGTTTATTTGGAGCATAGTGTTTCAGAGGACTAGAGACTATGATTATTGTGGTAGAGCACATGGGAATGCACAGGCATGCATGGCACTAGAGCAGTGGTGAGAGGAAGCATCTTGAGACATGACTGTAAAGAATGCTGCCTGGAATGGCATGGGCTTTTGAAGACTCAACACAACCCTAGTGAAATACCTCCTCCAAATAGGCCTGTTATATTTCCCAAACAGTTCAATTAACTGGGACCAAGTATTTAAACATATAAGTCTATGAGGGTCACTCTCATTGAAAGCATTTATTTCATCTTTGGACTCTCCGCTCCATTCTGTCCCTGTGGGAGGAAAGTCAGGACAGAAATTCAAGCAGTGATGGAACTTGGAGGGAAGAACTGAAGTCATAAAGGAATGTTGCTTACTGGCTCATGGCTTTCTCAGCCTGCTTCCTTATAATACTGAGGAGCATCAGACCTAGGTTAACACTACCTACTGAAAGTTGGGCCCTCCCACGTTATTCATCAACTAAGAAAATGTACCACAGGCTTGTATACAGGCCTGTCTTATGGAAACTTTTAGTCAATCAAGACTCCTTCTTTGTACATGACTCTAGATTGTGTCAAGTTGATGTAAAACCCCAGCATAGGAATTTTGATTTTATTGTACCATTTCTTTTTGTGCTGGATCTTTATCTACTATCTTAATCACAACAGGCTATTTTAAGCCTGTTTCTAGTTTCTTTCACCTTCTTAATTTGCTTATTTTTATAGTGAGCCTATCATTATTATGGTGGAAAATTATACATAAAATCCATTGAAAGTAAAGCTAAATTTCATGGTTAGACACTCTTGTGTTATACAGGGCTCCAGGAATAATGAGTCAATATCCTGAAGATGCAACTTATGATAGAAACAGGTACAGGACATAAACACTGCCCCTAATCCTTTAGTTCAGTGGTGACAGACTTCACATTCAGAATTGTTAAGTACAATTTAGACACATATGTCAGAATTCTGGTGTCTGAAACATTTTCCAAAGTTATTTGGGATTCCTAACCACTCTCCTAAAAATAATAATGATAATGATAATAGTAATAATATAATAATAAAAGTAAGTGAAACAAACCTGATAATTCCTTGGAAGTACATGGAAATCAGAAGAGACAGATCTGGTTTCCAAATTATTAGAGCTGACTCAGCATAATGAGGTCATAGCTGTGTGGCCATATGGATTGTCGTAGACATGAGACAAAAGAAATACCTTTTGTTTGGTTTCTTTCCCTTGGGAGAGTTGGTAAGAGGTCTGCCATCAGTACTCAGTGTTCCTCTTTCCTTCCTGACTACATGTGAATAGTCATAGTCCTTTGTCCATCTCTAATGGTACATGTGGCTTTGTTACCTCCTTCTGCTAGAAGAACAACTGTCTCTGTCCTTTTTAATTTTACAGGCACTGCAGCTCCAGAGACTATTACCGCATTCTCTAGATTGTGCTGAAGTTTTGTGAGGCCCTGCCTTCCCTTGAATGAGTATGTTTGAGAAGCTGGCCTACACATGTCAGTAAAATATAAGCCAAAGGCCATGGTATATAAATACAAACACACACATAAACACACACACACACTCACACACACACACACACAACACACACACACACACCATAGAGGGGAGGTGTGGGGAGAGAGCCTAAATTCTAGATGTCCTTTCAATGGGCCAGAAGGGAAATGATCTTTCCATTTCTGCTGAGAAACAGGACATGAATTTCTTCAGTGCTGAACCTTAACTTCAGGAACTAGTGATCCTCCTCACTTCCTTGTGGAGCTGTGTCTCTTGAGCTGATAAAAGCATGCTATCCTAGTTTCTTTGTATCTTTAACAATATCTGCTTCTCTGTCATTTTATGTTCTTGTTAGATCTTGAAATATGCCATTAATTAACACGTATATGGAGGTTACATTTAACTGAAACATGCTTCTCTGTCTTAGTAATATTTATAAAAAAAAAAATAAACATAAATATTTAACATAATTCCAAAATAATATGGTCCTGGATTCTTTTTTTATTATTATTTTGTTGTTTTATTTTTATGTTTTCACTACCCATGTGACAACATTTTAGGCTGCAAAATGAGAGAGACAGAACAAATGCAATTTGAGTAAGTAGTCAAAGATACCGTATTAGAAAGCTAAGTAGAAATACTAGTCTACCAAAAGTGCTCTGTCAGCATAGTTCCAGGGATGAACCTGCCTAGAGACACAGGGGAATGAAGAAAACACAAATACACAGCCACATGCAAAAGCTACATATAGGTGGACGGGAATCTCTGATGGAGAAACCATAGCAACCTCAAAGAGCCCCTTATTTAATCTACAGAGTTAAACAGATAGGTAACATTATTGCATACTCAAGAAGGAGGCAGAGTTATTATGTACTGATAAATCAAGAAGGTAAATTTATTATGGACAGTTGGATTAAGGAGACAAAGGATATGATTGGCTAATCACGATAATAGAAATCTCAGTAGGAAAGAGTCGTCAGATTATACACATCTTGGGGTGGGACTATGGTACACATTTTCTGAACTGGTTACCAATATTCAAACATAGAGCATAAGAAGTATCTAGTGTCCCTCTGGCCCTCACCACAATAGGAAAGGATTTGGCATCTTCCCATGAGTCTGGAGCTGTAAGGTTTTTGATATGCCCATGCCATGTCAACAATATTTAGGACTCCACTCAGTCAGGACTTTGCTGACTCCTCAAACAGAAGGATTTGGTTAACCAGACAGAAGAATAAAAATAGAAAATCTAGGATATAAAATCTTCATTTTACTCTATTTTGCATTTATTTCACAGTAGATGAACAATAAATAAAAGTAGCATTGAAATATGCACAGTAATATGTGTGATATTTGTACATTTGCATGTATTATCTAATGTTTAAATTAGGAGAATATATTTATCTTCTCAATTTTTACTTAAAAAAACATGTCAAAATCACTTCTAGTTTCTCAGACACAGGATATCCAATCATTTTATATTTATCTTAATATATAATCCAATATTGCATCAGAAATTGTTATAGTTGTCTGAAAGTAACAGTCTTCCCTTGCAGACCTGATCTCTATCCATTGGTGATCAGCATCATACATACAGTTCTATGACATTAGCACTTTAGATTTGACATAACTGAGATTGTCTGGTGCCTGTCCTTATTCATTGCACACCACAAACTCCAGTTCCTTCCAGATGGTTGCAAATGACAGAAGGTTGTTCATGTTTTGCTGCTGAATTTTCCATTATAAATATGAACCATATTTTTCTCTATAAATATATCCAGTAACAAGCACACATAGGTTGTTTTCTTTCTTGCCTGTTGAGTTCTGAAATAAATATGTGTACAGCTGTCTCTGTGATAAAGAAGATGGCATTGACAAACTGATATCAAAGAGGCTTATGCCAAGTGATACAGGATGATGACTTGCAAATTATTAACCTGATATTGAGTATTAAAATGTATAATTATGCAGTTCTTATATTCTTTGTTAAGAACAAGGATATAAATTTAAAGTTGAACAGGAAGATGATATTTACTGAGTTGGGTGACTTGATAAATTTTTATTTGACTATACTACTAGACTTTTTATGAGGTTTGATTTTGAGGCTAGCAGGAAAGATAATGTCAATTATTTTTCTAAGTATAATGAACTCAATAACCAATTATACTAATTCTAATATTAGATATAGAATTTTATATCCTATAGAACTTAGGAAGACATTCACGAATATAGCCTAGTAAATGTTTATGCTCCCTCCTTATAAATAGCTGCCAGCTCAGCAAGACCAGTTCTACATTTTGTTTACATTTGCCCAAAATCTGAAAGCAGAATAATCTACATTTTCAAGATTAGCCATTATAACAAAAGCCAAGTATACTGACTCCCCCAAAACAATATCTCAGATTTAAGCTTGTTGAGAATACAAAATCTCCCCTTAAATGCTGTGTTCGGTTCCTGACACAATTAGCAAAGAATTACTACATGAATCTGAAACTATGAAAACATGGCAGAGAAGAATGAGTGACATGGTACTTTTACCCCAGGTGTATCAAAAATGAGTGTTCACAGATTGAGCCTCGAAGATTAGAAGCACTGTGATAAATTTTACTGTCATAAGAAAGATTGATGATACCTTAATGATAAAGAAAATATCTCCTTTCAAAGATGAAGATGTGTGTAGATTTGCCCCTACACAATAACACACATGAAAAAAATGACTGAGACTCAGGTATAGATAAAATTGATTTATAGCTAGATCATAAGCCAAGAGATTAGTGTGAATTGCAGCAAAATAATAAAAGGTTGAGTCTAGGCTGGAATCCAGACTAACCAAATAAGAAGTCTTTGATAAATTAAGATAAATAGTTGTGGCTGATTTTATTATCAACAGAGATGATGGGTTTCATGACCTTGAGGTCAGTTTTAGTAAAGTTTTTTGTTTGTTTATTTGTTTGTTTTGTTATCATTGTGTTTTAAGAGAATACCTCAAACCAAGGATACACAAATATTCTCAATATTTGGCTGACCCCTTCTTTCTTATAAATGATATTTTAAATTAATATATCAATCCTCACTCAGTGTTCTAGGATGCTTAGCCTTGTTGACCTCAAGGCAGGGACTACAACACTAAAACAAAAACTGGCTTATTTCTTCATAAAGAAATCTTTGCTTCACCAAGACTACACATTGTTGAGTTATAGTTCTACTACTTACTTAGCTATGCCAAACTAACACTGGATCTCCACAGCTGTTTCTCATAAGAGAGCATGATTTGACATTTCCTTATTTAAAGAGACACTATTCTCACTAAAGTGGCTGAGCATCAGAAGGCCCATTCACAACCCACAGAATTTAACGTTTTCTGGCAAGTTTTAAGGATCCATGTTATTCCAACATTGGGTTCATGTCAGCAGTCATGTACCAAGGATAGACTGAAGTGTTTTCTAAGTAAACTATATTTCGTAGTTAATATAAACCATTAATATTTAAAGTTAATAACAAAGAAGTAATAAATGTATACAGAACTGTACATCTGTATGTTACCCAGTGCTAGTTAATATTGTGATGTGGAACCCTCCTGAGGCACCTTGCTGTTAACCCCAGACAGCAATATGGGAACTCCTGAGGGGCTTTACATTCCATCCCTGCAAAGAATTCCAATAAACATATGGAAACCACTAAAACCCCAGAATATAAAGCAGGTAGAGGGGAATGAAGGGGTCATATGACATATCCCTCATCTCTCAGTGCTTCATTTGCTTCACGTATAAAATGCATGAGGCTTAACAAACACACTCCACAGAAGGGAAGAGAGAATGGATGAAAGGAAGGAAGGAAGGAAGGAAGGAAGGAAGGAAGGAAGGAAGGAAGGAAGGAAGGAAGGAAGGAAGGAAGGAAGGAAGTCAAGGAAAGAAGTTATCAAGAGTGTAGGTTGGGACTTAAAGAAATAAATTCTCTCAAACATCACACATTTTTTTTTGCCAGATTCATCAATGAAAACACTGCAGATTTATCTGCTTGAATTTTAAAAATATGAATATTCTTTGTTTAATTTTAAAATTATATATACATAGAAAATTCATCAATTAAAAAACATACAGATAAGATGGCTGTTTGGTCCATTTGTTTAAACTTGTTGTCAGTCAGTAATATGGCCACAATACCTTTGACTTTGCTCTTAGCAAAATCCTGCTTTCTGGTTGAGAATTCTATATGGAGTTTAGCCAGAAGATGGGACAACTCATATTCGGATTTTATACTAACTTCAGTCATTTTAAAGCTGTCTCCATTGATCATTTACCTGAAAAGTAGTATGAGCTACCCCTAGCCCTATGACTAGAAATTTTGTCCTGTCTTCCCAATACTTCTCTTAATCATGACAGATATTCTGCAAAAGCCACAGCTTGCTGATTGGCAAGACATGCTGGGCAAATCTTTTTTCAACATCTTATTTTTTTCCTCTCAGGTTCTATTCAGAAAGCACTGAGATAGAAAATATAGTCAATTAGTTTGGAAAAACAAATCTGACTTTAGTGCCTGTTTTTTTTTTTTTTCTTCTTCTTCTTTACTACACACCTCTTGGATGTAATCCAGTTTTTAACCTTTCTGATCTTAAGTTTCAGTGTCTGAAAATTGTTATGATGGTGATATCAAGCTGTCAGTATAGTGGAGGTGAATACAAATAAACATACACACACACACATACATATATATTCTTTTCTCTTTTCTTTATATTTATTCTTCTCTTATACAATACATCCTGACCACAGTTTCCCTTCCCTCCATTCCTCCTAGTTCTCGCTCACTTCCCCTCCCTCACCACCCCAAAATCCACTATGCCACTACACACACACACACACAAGTACACATGCTATGCTATATAACTACACATTAAATAGTTGCTTGGAAATGTATGTAGCAGAGAGTAAGTTAATGGTAACAGAAAGCATCTCAAAAAATTTAAAGTTGTACTTTGGTGGTTCTATGTGTTACATTTTACCTTTGATCTTCTTTAGTCTAAGAATCTATGTGCATACAGCTTTATGTTTTGTGCTATAGTTTGAATTAAAAAGGCAACGATTGTATCCATTTTCTAGCTTTGAATTATCACACCAACGATTTCCCTTGAAAGTAATTTTAATTGTTATGCAGGTCTTCAAAGCAGACATGTATCATTTTTTTTCTATTGAAGGTAAATGTAAGCCAGAAACAGAGAATGTCTAGAGATTTTCAAAAGTATAAACATGTGTTTACTGTGTGCCATGTGTGGCCCTGATTAATTTTGATTATGTTTGGTTTATATCCTTTAGGGGCAATCAGAAAGGATTTATTTGCTTTTATGTGATTAAAAAAAAACCTTCAGAAAGTCTTTATTTATTGAAGTTTTTCCTTCCTTTTTATTTCATTATTGTTTAGTAGAGCAATCATGTCATTCAGAATGGCTACCAACCCTACAATCTATGAAACTTGTATGATGATATTACGATGTGTTGAAATTCAGAAAGAGATGAACTGTTTTAAGTTATCATTTTGTAGCTATTTTGGCACATTTATAAAGATGTGCTGATGTTTCTGATGCTATAAATATATAAAGTGACAAATTCTTCTTCACATTAGAGGCAAAAATAAGCAGTTAGTAAATCAGAATGAGCCCCCGGAGACTGCGAAGCAGAGATGTGTGTAAACATCATTTATGGAATTTTAAAAAGAAATCTGTAGTTTTTCAAACCCTTTTAGCTCTTTTTACTGATTTATTCCTATATTTTATTTATTACTTTCTCTTTAAAATCTGCTTAATTAGTTTATTTTAAATAAAAGGAAGTTATTGTTTATTTAGTATTGAGAAAAACCTGAATGTGTATGGATGGAGTGTTATTTTCACAAATTTGATGTTTATTTTCTAAAAGAGAGTAATATTTACAAGAAGTTATTAATGTGGGTGTTATTTCTGGAGAGCTTCTGAACATAAAAGTAGCACAAAAGTGAAGAGAGAATCCTGTGGCCTGAAGTAACATTCTAGAGTGTACCACCTTCCAGAGAGGGATGAAAGGCCCAACTGCTGTCCCTCCCTTGCAAGGAAGATTCTGACTTTAATATTAATATGCTGATCCATAATTTTTGTCATAATGAGAACATCTTTCATGTGTCTGAACAGATTTTGATTATAACTAAATAAATGAAAGCACAGATAGGTGACCTTTGTCATAAAGTTTGAGGTTAATTGCATACAGGGCTTTGAGAGTAGGCAACAACTGAATAGAAAAAATGCATTTGAATGCAAGATTAGCTGGTAGATAATTCTGATAATAGAAATATTTGCTTTAGATAAAAATTATAATTTCAAAACCTAAATTGACAGAATCCTACTAAAACCACATATCATTGTTTATATATTTTCCCCATGATAAACATAATCCAGATTATCATTTGACTAAGAAAATCCTTCATTCATTCATTCATAATTTTTTGAATATACATTCTATACAAAATAATTATTAAAATGACTAAAAGTTTATGGATATGGCACAAAAATCATTACTTATTTATCCTTAATTATTACTTGCTTCTATGGAATTACTATTTTTCAAGTATATCATTTATCTTCCAGGTTCAGTATAAATTTATAGTCATATAGGTATACATTTTGTTTGAATTTTAGATAATGTATTACAGTTTAGCATTATATTTGGAGTAGGATATTTTCAAAATGACTAAGTCCAGAAAAAATGGTCGCTAAGCATTTGTCAGAAGAAAATGATTCTAAAATATTCTAGCAACAATAATACATTTGGTGATCCCTATCTTCCTATTACTGGATTTGTTTTTGTAGATAATATGAATTTTAACATTAACCAGTCTCCCTCCCTGTATCATTTTTGTAATGTTATTATATCTGCTGGTTATGGTTTTCCCAACCTCTTTTTCATCCACTCTCTTTTGCTTTCCAATTTCCTCAATTTCATAAGAATAGAGTACAACGGTTTTATTATTTTCTTTCAACCTTCTATGTATGATTATGCTTGCTTATTTTAATAGAACTGTTCTATGTTTTTCATAGAAATCATAAGACTTATTTAACTGTCTCACAAGATAGTAGGCTCTCACTCAGTTCAGTGCACTATAGAAGAGAAAATGAGAATTTGCTGATTTCCCATAGTAGGAAATCAGAAATATATCTTGCTTTAGTTAGCGTTTCATTGTTGTGAACAGACACCTTGATCATGACAACTTTTATAAAGTGAAACACTTAATTGGGGCTGGCTTACATTTTGGAGGTTTATTCCATTATTGTCATGGCAGAGAACATGATATCATGCAGGCAAACATGTTGCTGGAACAGAGCTGAGAGTTTTACATCTTGATCCACAGGCAGTAAAGAGAGAGTATAAACCATACTGAGAGTGGTTTGAGCATAAATGAGACTTCAAAGCCCACCTCCACAGTGACAACTTCCACCAACAACATGGCCACACCTCCTACTAATGTCACTCCTTGTAAGCCAAGCATTCAAACACATGAGTATATGGGGGGCATTTCTATTCAAATCACCATGTTCCTCCTCAAAGTATTGACTTCATACAGCATATATGTAGCAATAACTTAAGGAAACATCATGCTACCTCTGTGTATTTATTGAAACAAATAGATACAGTTCTCTAACAAGGCTTTAATTTCAGGATCAACTAGTAATTATTTAGTTCATCCTTGAAACTAATAAAATTACTATTCTATCATCATATTTGAATATTTTATTTAGAAGTATACAATAGTTGTTTACAATAAATTTTGTGAAAATGAGTAAACACTCCCAGTATAAAAATGAAAACTACTGAATTTGCTCTATTCAGCATTATAATCCAAAATCTATGACAAACTAATGCAAATAGGAAACCACTATTTGTCCTCACCCAAATTTTCAACTGTTCTAAATAAATACTAATAGAATCAGAAAAAAATAAAATAAAAAACATAACTGTATATCCTGGTAGTTAACAATCTATTTCAAACTGTCCCTTCTTTAGCAATTCAATATGATGTGCTAAATTACAGTCTTCACCCAGAATCACAATCCAAATATAACTCTTGCACCTAAGGTACAGGGAATTTATCACAAAGGAAAGGACAGAAAGCTTGTAAAAGCTAGAGGAATCTGCTTTGAGACAGTATCTCTTAGAAATGACATGGAAACAATACCCATGGTCCTGTAGCAATTCTGCTGACTAAACAAGATTAAAACAATACCATTAGACATGTTAACACAGAAAAGGGAAAAATCTAGGAGCTCAACTCCTAGACAAAGTACTATAGGCACCTTATGGCTTCACATAGAGGGAAATTTGTTCTTCTCGAGTTATAAGCCACCTAATTATCCAATATCAAGTAAGTGATCAACTCTGAAATCACAAATATACAGGCAATTCTGAGTGAATTCTGGAGATTGTATACATGTACAAGCACACACACACACCAGAGAATCATAATATTGACTATAAAAATAGGTCATAAATTTCAGAGAGCATTGTGAGTGAAGGGGCATAGCAAAAGTTTGAGGGAGAGAAAGGGGAAATGATATTATTACATTTACTTTTAAAGATTTGTGAATTGAGTCTTTAACTATATGGGTGAATTATTCAGATTATTGGTTGGCTTAATATTTCAATATTTCTGCAGTACTTATTACATAGTCACTGGCAACATAGAACTTTTATTTCTATGAACATGTGATCCATTCTTCATTCCTTCCAATTAGGCAAGATTACAAGAGCCAAAATGAGAAAATATTAAAGAAATATCCTTATACAAGAACAAGGCTCCTATCTCTTAGTACTCTCTTCATCTGAAGTCACAGATTATATTCTGTATACATTATATACTGCAATTTACAGAAGCTGCAATGCCTCTGAAAATGTTACCACTAGACATGGGGAAAGAGAAAACAGCATAGGCTCCTCCACTAAATCATCTGCTTTCAATAAATATTGAGGCAAATTCTTGTGTTATTTTTTCTTCATGACAAATACACTTAAGTAATTGGAAGTTTCCTTTTGTGAAACCAGACCCTTCAGTTCTATTGAAGTCAGGGAGTGAGTAAGGCTTTTCATATGGAAATTTCTATTCCTTAAGTACACCACATAGAAGTCTAGCCAATAATACTACAGGCTGTGTAAAAAGAACCAGATCTTGCTGTCACATAATGTATAATGTATCAATTAAATGATAGAGTTTTCATACTGGAAAATGTTATTTATCAAAAATATGATACCGGTTTCTTTTAAAACAAGTGAACTATTTAAAAATTGAGTAAGAAGATCAATCTAAATATTTATAAAATATACTTAAGTACTATGCTCACTCTACAATATTACTATTAATTGTATATATCTTTTGAATGGCTTCTTACATATGACTGCCTAGTTTGTCCAGGGTGAAGCTTTTGTCACACTATGTCACAGCGTCACTCACTATTTTATGGAAGTAACTTATTAAGAAATCAAAGAATGGCCAGTCAATCTTTTCACCTGCACTTTGAAGTCAGGCACTCACAGTCTGGTCACATACAGTTTTAAATACAAATTCTTATAAGATTCATCAAGTCTAGTGAGCTGTAAATGTATTTAACCAGCAGAATTTTTCAAATTAAAATGTATATGGAACCTAGAATTAAAAGGCAGATGGAAAATAAAACAGCCATGTTTTAAGAATATAGAAGTTCAGACATGCTCCACAGAGAGCCTGAAATTCCTGAGTACTTACTGGTCGCTGTCTGGTTAATTTGCTCAGTCTTCTCAAAACCAAGAAAACTCATTTTAAAAAAGATCAGATTTTTAAAAACTTTCAGAAACTGGAAAGATAGTAACTTATTCTCTAAACAATGCTTTTGCTATTATTCTTTTCCTTTTTAGGCAATATTTTATGAAATTTTATATATATTTAAAAACAATTGAACCGTAGACCAACAACCATAAAAGTATTTTCACTGTTACTTCCTGTACTGTAATTCTGGTACCAGTTGTGAATCATGTTGTTAATATCTGTGATTTCCAGTGGTCTTAGAGACCCCTGTGAAAGAGTCAGTTGACCTGATAGCCAGGTTGAGACCAACAACTGTGGAGCAGAAATAAATATTTCTAAGTCTATGCAAGCTTCTCAGAGGAATGAAGTCTGTTATTCTTCTTCACTGATCTCTGAGATTGGCACTGTTCTTAAAACACAGAAAGCACTGTCCTTTACTTTTGGACAAGGACTAAGGAGGAATCAAATAGCAAGAAATGAAGAAAATTTGGTTTTTGATAAAAGTGGACCATTCTTAGAGACATAATGATACTCAGGACTGTTTAATAATTCCATAATGTTTAGTAAGGGAAATTCAAATAATGGAACTAAGTATATCTTCTTTTATGAGATTTCTAAAAATTTATTTATTCATTTTATAACCCACATCCTTCAACCATTCCAACTTCCCCTTCTCTTTTGAGAAACTGAAGCCCCCTTATCTGGTTTGACCTCCAACTAACACACCCCATACCTCCAACATGAAGTAGCTGCAGGATTAAACACATCCTCACCTACTGAGACCAGACAAAGCTGTCCATTACAGGCATGGGATTCACCTACAGGCAGGCAACAGGCTCAGGGACAGCCCCTGCTCCAGTTGTTGGAGAACAGACATGAAGACCAAGCTGCTAATTTGGTACAGAGAGTCTAGGTCTAGCCTGTAATTGGTCTTTGGTTGGTGGTTCAGTCTGTGGAAAACTCCCATGGCTCCATGCTAATTGACACTTTTGGTCTTCCTGTGGAGTCCCTGTCCTCTTCAGATCTCTCAATCCTTCTCCCAACTCTTCCATAAGACTACCTTAGCTCCATCTAATGTCTGGGTGTGCGTCTCTGTATTTGTTTCCATTGACTGCTAAGTGGGGCCTCTCAGAGGACCTTTATACTAGGTTCCTCTCTACAAGCATACCAGGGTATCATTAATAATGCCATGGATTGGTTCTTGCCTGTGGGTTGGGCCTAAATTTTGCCTGTGGATGGGTCTCAATTTAGGGCAACATTGGTTGGCCATTCCCACAGTCTCTGTTCTTTGTTCCTAAATGTTTTGTAGGTACAACACATTTTCTTCGAAGATTTTGTGGGTGGTGTGATTTCTTTTTCCCTTCACTTCGAGTCCTGCCTAGTTACAGGAAGTGGCCACTTGAGGATCAATATCACCCATGGCTAGGAGTCTCAGCTACAGTTGCCTCACAGACCTCTGGGACATCCCCCCTTTCAGGTCTTTAGCATGTCCTGGAGATTGCCACACTCCACAGAGATGTCCGTTTTCTCCCTAATTCCTTTCTCTGCCCTTCTAGCATGTATATGAAGGAGGTTTACTACATTTTTTTGGGTTAATTTTGTATGTAGCCACTTTGCAACAGGTGTTTATCAGTTTTAGGAGTTACCTGGAAGAAATTTTTGGGGTCACTTATGTATGCTATCATCATCTGTGAATAGCAATATTTTGCCTTCTTTCTTTCCAGTATTTGTCCCTTTAATCTCCTAAGTTGTTTTATTATTCTAGCTAGAACTTCAATACTATATTAAAGAGATGGGGGAGAGTGGGCAGCCCTGTCTTGTCCCAGATTTTAGTGGTACTGCTTTAAGTTTCTATTTATTTTGATGTTGGCTATTGAATTGTTATAAATTGCCTTTATTATGTTTAGGTATATACATTGTATTGCTTCTTTTCTAAGAATTATTATTATTACTATCATTATTATCATTATTTATTCTTTTTTTTTATAGTCTGTTATCCTTGTCTGCCCTCTAACAGATGCAAATACTTACAACCCAACCAGTAGACTGAAGCTGGAGACCTCTGTGGTTGAATTGGGGAAAAGCATGGAAGAACCTGAACAGGAGGGTGCCCCCATAGGAAGACCAGCAGTCTCAACTAACCTGAACACCCAAGATCATGAAGGGATATTGGATTTTGTCAAATGCTTTTGCTTTCAGTGAGATGATCGTGTGTGTGTGTGTGTGTGTGTGTGTGTGTGTGTGTGTGTGTGTGTGTGTGTGTCTGTGTGTGTGTTTAATTTTCTTTTAGTTCATTTGTATGCGATTATGTTAATGGAATTTTTTATATTGGACCACCACTTCACCCCTTGGATGAAACTTTCTTAATCAGAGTAGATGATGTCTTTGATGTATCCTTAAATTCAGTTTACAAGTTTTTATTGAGTATTTTTGCAACAAAACCCATAAGGGGTGATTTGTCCATTGGTAAGACTGGAGTGTTGCATTCTCAAGCTATGAATGTGTCGGGTTAGATGTGTAATTTAAATGTTAATGGTGTTTCTTTTATGAATGTGGGTGACCTTGTGTTTGGACTATAGGTGTTCAAAATTCAGATGTCCTCTTCATATATTTTTCCTTTGATGAAAATGAAGTTTCCTTCCCTGTCTCTTTGGATTACATTCTTTTTTTATATTAGATATTAGAATGGCCACCATAACTTGTTTCTTGGGACTGTTTGTTTGGAAAACATTTCTCCAGCCCTTTTTACTGAGACAGTGACTATCTTGTTGCTGACAAATGTTTCTTGTATATGGATGAGTGAAACATTCTGTTTATGCATACATTCTGTTCTCCTGTGCCTTTTACTGGAGAATTGAGTTCGCTGATGTTGAAAGATATTAATGATCAGTTTGTTACTTCCTGTTATTTTGATGTTGGCAGTGTATTGTATGTTTCTCTTCTATTGGTCTTAATTGTGTGAAATTATTCATTTTTTTTCTTGCGTGTAGTTAGCCTCTTTGTGTTGGAGTTTTCTTTTAGTATCCTCTGTAGGGTTGTGTTAGAGGAAAGGTATTATTTTAATTTCATTTTGTCATGCAATATCTTGGTTTTTCCACCTATGACTATTGATTATTTGCTGGGTATAGTAGTCTGGGATGGTATCTCTGGTCTCTTAGGAACTGCAAGACCTCTGCCAAAGGCCCTTCTAGCTTTAGATCCTCTGATGAGAAATCTGGTGGAATTGTTATAAGTCTGCTTTGTATGATACTTTATACAGATAACCAGACTTTGGCAGTAATGTATTGCCCTGGATCTTGTTGATTGTGTTTTTATGCAGTCCATTAGGCATCTCATTTTTCCTGGTGTTTTCTGGGCAATTCTATGGCAGCAGGACTTCTAAGAAGGTTGAAGGAGCTATTGATTAGACAATAGAGTTCAGGGTACAGGACTCTGCTCTCTGTGCCTAAGAGAGACCCCCATTCTGCAGGCTATGTCCATGTCTGATCCAATTGGCATGGCAAGCAGAGCCTACTGGGATGGTATTGGTCTGGCAGGGTCCTAATTTGGTTAATTTTGGGGCCCTTGAAGGTTTCCATGGCTAAGTATAATGTTCTTAGAGTCTCACAGGCCCTTTTAAATGGAAGACAGAACACAGAGCTAGACAATGGGGCTCAGGGGACCATGTGTAACTCTCCTTTATAGGCTGTCCCAGGCTGACCAACAGGGATGGCAGGCAGATCCAACTAGGATGGAATTGGTCAGGCAGGATTCTAAGCAGGTTAGTTTTAGGACCACTGAATGTTACCATGGTGAACCAGGATGCTCTTGAGGTCCCACAATGTTCCTCTGAACCAAAGGAAAGCACAGAGCTAGACCTGTATACACATTCTTAAAAACAATGACATTGATCAAAGGTCAATTATTTTGTTCAGAAATATACAATGAATAAGAATTACTTAAGACTGTATTCTTCCAGGGTTTAGTTCGTTCAGGAATGTTCTTGTTAATATTATACGTATTATATGTATTATACATATAAAAGAATCAATTTTATTCATTTAATTTTCTTTATGTGGCTTTATTTTAATACAACAATCATCTGATTGTAGCTTCTTCCTCTTGTTTCTTTACATCATTTTCCAGTAGTTATTTCATTCAAGTTATTTTCTCAACAAACTGTAAAAAATTATGATTACTTGTATATTCCTATTAATAGCCAAAAAAAAACCCATTCAATGATCTACTAATATTCTAGTCGCAAATGTGAAAACTAATTTAATTTTCTTTTTTGTGATGTCTTAAAAGGTATAATGAGATTTTTTAAAAGCCTTATAGTTGATTTACATGAATTTGGAAGAAAAACAAGTTAAATATTTTCAGTGGAATGCAAACTAAAGCCAAACAGAAATTTTGCTTTAAAATATCTATGTTTAATATTGGCAAGACCATTCCAAAATGAACTGTCATTTATATATTTAATATAAGTGTATCAGTCAGCTCTTTTGATTATTGCTTTTGTAAATAAACTACAATTTTGTGGCTTATAAAATTTATATTATATGTGCACTGTGTCCTTTGTTAAACAGGGTGACTACATTCTTTAAGCAGAATGAAATATATATTGTGTAGGATAAACAAACAAGGAATTATATACCTACCCACTGCACTGGAGCCTGGTGGACTAAACAGTAACTACACAGTTGGAGCCAGTGACAGCTTCTTCCAAGAAATCAATCTGCAGTATGGGCATGGTGTCTGAACATTGTCCTAATGCACGCAGGCCTTGAAATAGTCTTCTGTGCATGCAGCTCCAGGGACCAGAAATCATAATTGCAATGGCTGGGTCATGCTGAAAAGATAATATTACACAATGTTTCTCCTTAGTTTCCAGCTCTTAAAGTCTTTCTTCCCTATCTAGACTGTGTTCCCAGAGCCTTAAAGGAAGTGGTTTAAATGTGTGACAACACAAATATCACTTATTCTAAGCACTTTTATAAGCCACGATTCTTTGCATACTCTACAGTTCACTGCCAATAGATGCTTCTCTGATTAAAGCTAAGTGTAGCAATTGTCTGTCAGTTCAAACATAAATACTTAAAAAGCAGTTTGGGACCATATAATTTTAGCTAAATGGTGATAGTAAGTACCATCTCTATCCTCAGACTTCCAGCCATAGACTTTTGTTTTTAATGTGTTTACAGTACCAAAGACTTAAATAATGGAATATTATTCAGCTGTTAAGAAAAATGAGATTACCAAATCTGCAGGTAAATGGATAGAACCAAAAACTATCATCCTGAGTGAGGTAAAACAGACACAGCAAGGTATTAATCTTTTCTCTTTATTGTAGATATTACCTTTATGATTCAGATATGCATTTTGTTTAGAATATTCAGAGTTTAGGTAGCTAGTAAGGGACCAGAGACAGGGGGACAACTTCAAAGTGAGAGAAACTAGAGTAGACTGTTCTAATTGTATAAATTGGAGATTTGAATAAAAAACTTATTGGGGCTTACAAATGAAGGTCAGTATAAAGAAAGATTTATGGGAAGGGATAACTAATACCACATGCCTTTTGAAAGGCCATATTAAAACCTGCTACTATGGAAGCCCCCTAAAGTATATATACACATAGTATTTACACGAAGTTACCATATATTGCGGAGACAATACCCAGCTAGGCATCAAATGCTACCAAAAAATCCTCAGTACCATAAATGGGCTAACTAAATCTTTTTAAAAATACCATTTTTATTTATATTTTATTATAATATATCACTACCCCTCCCTCCAAATATTTCTATATAGTTATAAGATTATATTTCTATATAATCTTTCAAATACATGGCTTCCTGTTTTTAAAAATTTGTTATGTACACATACATATTCACACACACACACACAAAACACACACCTAAGTAAATTTGTTCAGTGTATATAATATTACATGTAGTATGTTTCAGGGGTGACCATTTGTCACTGAATAATTTGTGAGAAAACTTTCTTTTATGTTCCCACATTTCTCTAGTACCTATATTTCTTTGTGTACAGGTGAAGCCACTTTTCCCTGTCTAGTTTGATACTTCCATTGGTTTAAACCTTGTTCAACATTTGGACACTCATGTTGGTGAGACTTTGTGAGTGTAGCTTCTGACATTACTAGGAGAAACAATCTCACAGCAAACACCTGACCCGTTGGCTTTTAAAATTTTTCTACCTGTCTTCCATAATGTTCCCCTAGCATTATGTGCAAGAATGTTTTATAGATGTATTAAATGGGACTAGGCTTCACACCTCTGTACTTTGGTTCTGATTTTCTGTAGTGGTCTCTATGTGTTGCAAAGAAACATTTACTTAGGAAGGAGTGAAGACTATACTGAGCATATAAGGAAAAACGGTAACATCTTTTTCAGTCAGCAGGCAAAGGGGTCCCTTTAGCCTACCCACCCTGTCCAAAATTACAGAGTATTGCAAATATTAATGTTGCTTTACACAAGACACTGCTAAATCTGTTCCTGAAGGCTCCACATATTTACAACATAGAACATGAAGAAAAATAACTCAATAACAAAGTTTTGTTCCTACTGGTATCATTCAAAAGCTAGAAAATTTATACATGCTATCAGAGGAAAAAGTAATTGTCAGTATTACCCATTACACTGTGAACTATAATAATGGCCTGACTGCAGGATAACTACTGAATACGGCCATGGATGTTTGTATAGTCATCAATTACTTTTGCTTGGCTTTCAAGCCAGGTCTGTGAGATGGAACTCGTAACTGATACTGTTAATGAGCCAAAACCTGAGACTAAATAGTCTTGCACTCTCTGTGAAACCATTATTTTGCATATTGCACATAACAATAAAATGATTCCTAATACCATGTTGCTATCCATGTAGATCGCGAATCTTTCAGTACTCATCAGAATACCTGATTCCTCTACTATACAAAAAATAAAACACAGAATCACAATTGGAGAATGTGTAGAGAGTAAGAAACTTTGAGGTATCCACCCTTGAATGGGATATTTTTATCACACCTCTCCCTTTTATCATAATGCTCTTGGATCTATGTGGGAGAGGAGTCAAAATATTTTAAGAAGCACAGTAGGTACATAAATTTTAAGGAAACAGTATTTTTCAGTCAAAACAGAGAAGAGACATATGTGAATTCACAGAGAATATGACAGTATATACAATATCTAGAGAAGATCAAGCCAAAACAAGAGAGAGAGAGAGAAAGAGAGAGAGAGAGAGAGAGAGAGAGAGAGAGAGAGAGAATAGACAAGGGGAAATAAGCATAAATTCTTACTTTTAGTCAAGAAGTTATTTGCAATTGATATCTCATGAAGAGAGAAACTAAATTCTCTACAGTGGAGGGAATTCTCTAAAATGGAGGAACACTGGGTATATCCACTGCATTCCTGGCCAAACCCCATTCTCAAGAATGATTGGTCAACATAGTCAGAAATGGTGAGATTTGGTATATTTTTCTGTCTTTCTTTCTTTCTTCCTTTCTTTCTTTCCTTCTATTTTTCTTTCTTTCTTTCTTTCCTTTTTCTTTCCTCTTTTCTTTTTAATTTTCCACTTAATAGAGATAAAAATCATGAAGTTGGGTGGCTAAGAAGTAAAGAAACTATAATAAAATTATAGCATATGAAATTCTCAAATAATAAATAAAAAAGAAAACAAAGTAATTGTGCATACATTTTAATTCAACTAAATACTAATATATAAATTTTATAAATGAATGGCTTCTGATTATAAAAGAATACAAGTATCTAGACACAGTATTAGTAAATTATTTTAATTTCTTAATGTCATTAACTTTAAGTCATTAAATACTCATTTGCTTTTACAGAAAGGGTAATTTTTTCAATACACACACTCACACACACTTTCTTGAAGTTCCTCATAACTATTCAGAATATTCTCCACATGATTCCATTTTTAGACTGTGTTCCAGAGAGGAAGATACAGATAAATAGACAGAGAATAAGGTAATTTAAATACAAAGAAATTTTAGGAATTACTAATGCAAAACAAAATATTTAAATGATTGTATAATATAGCAAATTTATAATTTCTGTACAAAATAAATAAAAAGAAGCTGATACAAAATAATACAATATTAAATTTTGGCAATGATAAGAAGGAAAAAAAAACTTTATAGATAGTTGTTGGAGATGTAATTTAGTATAACCAGTTTGGAAATCTGTATGGAGGATTCTGAGTGAACTAAAAGAAGAATTGCCATGTGGTCTGGCTGTAGCATTTCTGGAAAAAACCAAACAAATCAAAGTAAGCACACTTAAATTGATATCCTATATTTCTTTGTTGTTATTTTATATATTTGTATATGTATATTTGCATGATGTATAAATTCAATTTGCTAAATTTCATTTATCTGTCTGTGTTTATCTGGTTTCAGGTCTGACCACTGCGTATTGCATAACCAGTTACTCGACTGATCTCTCAACAATCATTACTTCCCTGTAGTTTTTGTGTCAGGATGGATCCTCAAGTGATTTTTCTCCCATCTGCATTAACACATTTACTGATATTGACATTCTTCCAATCTTGTGGATGCAAATATTTCCAGGACAGACTTTTGAAAAACTGATCATCTTTAGAAATCATGGAGATACATATTAAAACTTCCTTTGGGCTTCATCTTACTTCAGGATGACTGTATAAAATCAACAAAACAAGTTGTAGAGAAGGAAGAACTATCATTCACTTTGGATGGGATGCAGATTAGTTCAGCCACACTTGAATCATCACAGATAATTCTCAAGAAACTAAAAATGACTCTATCATATAATCACCAGCTGCACCACTACTTGACATAATCCAGAAGGAACTGACATACTACCTCTCAGGCATTTTGTCAGCAGTGTTCATTTATACCATATTTATGATATATATAATATCTTTAGTGTATATAATGAATATAATATGATGTGCTATGACAATAAACAATTGTATAATTAGTATAAATTATGAATAATAAAATATTGTTTAGCTATATAGAAAAATTAAAATTTCAGGTAAACAGAAGAATCTAGAAAGCATTATATTTAATGAGGTAACCCAGACCTAGTCAGACACTGTCTATTGTCACTCATCAGTAATTTGTAGTTCCAAAACTTCAGATGTGGGTATCATATAGTAACTACAGAAATCAGGAAATGGATTCTAGATGAATGAAGACCTTGGCAGGTATCATATATCATAAGTAATAGATGATATAACGTGGAAAACAGAAAAATTAGGGAGGAAGGAAAGAAGTCAATACTGAAATAGAAGGACAGAAAGAAACTAATAGCATTAAGGTGGTTTAATAAACCCTCTAGAGATTATATCATTTTATATTTACCCAAAAGCACAGAAAATACATATGTAGGGGTGTGTGTGTGTGTGTGTGTGTGTGTGTGTGTGTGTGTGTGTGTGTAGACAAGGTCCTACTATTCAACATGGTCTGTCTGTCTTAGACCTTGATATTTAAAACAGGCTGGCCTTGAACTCACAGAGATCCAAATGCCTCTGTGTCTCAAGTCTTAGGACTAAAGGTGTTCACTACTACTGCTGGCATATTTATCAATATAATTTATGCCATTTGTACTGACAATGCTTTTTACTAGAAAAATGATGCTGAGAGAAGCAGATGACACTACTAGTTGTCCTATATATAGTGGTCAGCCCTGAAGCCATATAAACACAGAAAACTAAATAAGATTCAGTAGATTGAATTATGTATCATGCATATGTATACACACAAGTAAGTAAACATAGCAAATGAAAATGAGATATCACTGTGAAAGGGGAGGGCATTGACTAAGTTGGAGGGAGGGGCTTTGGAGTGGTTGGAGGGAGGACAGGGAAGGAAGAAAGGGACACAATCACATTTTTTTTTAATTTATTTTTTATTGGAAATTTTTTTACATTTCAGATATTCCCTCCTTACCCCATTTACCCCCCTCCCTCCCAGGAACTAACTATCCCTTCCCCCATCCTCCTGCCTCCACGTTGGTGTACCCCCAACCACCCTCCCCCGTACCTCACCTCCCCACCCTCGAATATCCCCACCCTCGAGTATCACACCCCCACGATGTCCAGCCTTCATGGGACCAAGGATCTCTTCTCCCACTTATATATAGCTCCCTTGCATATATAGCTGGAGCCATAGGTCCCTCCCTAAGCTCTCCCAGGCTGGTGGTTTAGACCCTGGGGGCTCTGGTTGGTTGGGATTGTTGCTTTCCTCATGGTATCGCAAATCCTCTCAACTCCTTCAGCCTTCACTCTATCTTCTCCATTGGGAACCCCATGATCAGTTTAATGGTTAGCTGTGAGCATCTGCCTCTGAGTATGTCAGACTCTTGCAGACTTCTAAGGAAACAGCTATATCAGGCTCCTGTCAGCATATACATCCTGACATCCACATCAACCTCTACCTTTGGTGACTGCACATAGGATGGATATCCAGGTGGAATGGTCTGTCTCTCCTTCAGTTTCTGTCCTGCACTGTGTCTCCATATTTGCACCCTTGAGTATTTTGTTACTCCTTCTAAGAAGCATTGAAGCCCCCCTACTTGGTCATCATTCTTCATGAGCTTTATGTGGTCTGTGAGTTGAATCTTGGGTATTTCAGGCTTCTGGGCTAAAATCCAATAATCAGTGAGTGAATACCATGTATGTTCTTTTGTGATTGGGTTACTTCACTCAGGATGATATTTTCTAGTTCCATCCATTTATATAAGAATTTATCAAATTCATTGTTTTTAATAGCTGAGTAATATTCCATCGTATAACTGTACCACATTTTTTGTATCCATTCCTCTGTTGAAGGGCATCTGGGTTCTTTCCAGTTTCTGGCTATTATAAATAAAGCTGCTATAAACATAGTGGAGCATATGTCCTTGTTATGTGTTAGAGCCTCTTCTGGATATATACCCAGGAGTGGTATAGCTGGGTCCTCAGGTAGTGATATGTCCAATTTTCTGAGGAACCGCCAGACTGTTTTCCAGAGTGGTTGCACCATCTTGCAATCCCACCAAAAATGGAGGAGTGTTCCTCTTTCTCCACATCCTCGCCAGCATCTGCTATCACCTGAGTTTTTTATTTTAGGCATTCTGACTGGTGTGAAGTGGAATCTGAGGGTTGTTTTGATTTGCATTTCCCTGATGACCAAGGATGCTGAACATTTCTTTAGGTGCTTCTCGGCCATCCGCATTTCCTCAGTTGAGAATTCTTTGTTCAATCACATTTTAATTAAAATGTAAAGACTAATGACATGAAATCAAAAGGGAGGTGGAATGAGGAAGGAGAAGAGGATCTATGTGAACCAGTATGCATTATATAAGCATGGAAATGCTATTTAAAAACATTACTTTACCATGAAAATAAATTAATAAAAACTCGTTAGCTGTGAACTTTGGCAGTCCTTTGGGGTTATTTGTTCATTTCCATTGTTTCATGTTCTCTTTTAATGCTAACATCACAATGTCATGATTGCCATAGATTTAAAGTAGAGAGAGCAACCATGTAAACTCTGGAAATAGAACCCAGGTCCTCTGAAAGTGTCAAATGTTATATTTTGATGAGATGTCCTAAGTCTGTTCACTCCTTGGTTAGTATGAACATTTTATCTATATGGAAGCTTCCAAATATCATAAAAGTCCAAACTGATACTTCTTTCAAGAAAGCATCAAATGACTCAAACTTAAAAAAAAAAAAAAAAACCTGCTAAAATATTACTAAACGTTGGGTGAAATGCAAATTAAAACAACTTGGTGTTACTATTTCTCTATACTTAGAAAAGCTAATAACAGAAATGGAAAAATAACAGATAATGGGGACTATAGAGAAAGAACTGTTATATATGGCAAAAAAACATACTACTGTAATCATAGAAAATACTACCAATATCTCTGCAAAAACATAAATATGCAAAACTATGTGACTAAAATGATTCAATTTAGGTAACTTTGATAATTTTTTATGACCTAATTTTAAATAATAAGTCCAGAGAAATGATAACAGCAGTTAATTTACTACCCAGCATGTGTATTTTCTGGCCTAAGAATAAAGCTTTATTAAGGGAATAATTGATGATTTATTTTATTATTTTAGGTCTATAAAGCTGAGTCTTGTCTATATTTTCTTCAAATCCAAAAAAGCTTTTTTGTAAAATTACAATATAATTTGACCATGATATCTTAAACTTTGTTTCTTCTAAGAGACAGAAAATAAATAAAAGCTATATAACATCCATTAAAGTTAGTCATAAACTGTTTAAAAATTCTGAAGTTATAAGCAAGAGTAGAAATCGTTAATTACAATGCACATAGATAAAATATTTCTGTGAGTGTATTAGGAAGTGCTTCACATTAAGATACTAATATAAGAGCATCAAGAATTAATACATGATATTTCTTTTACTTATTTAAATTAAATTGAACTTGACAACTTTAAACATGTATGTAATGCATTCTGATTTTTTCAGCCTTTTTTTAGGGGATATATTATTTACATTTCAGAAGTAATCCCCTTTTCCCCCCAACCAGGAACCCCCATCACATCCCCCATCCTCCTCTATGAGGATATGCCCCACCTACCCACCTACTCTGACCTTCCCACCCATGATTTCCTCCAAACTGGGGCGACCAGCCTTCACTGGACCACGGATTTCCTCATCCACCTTGTCTGACACTGTCATCCTCCCCTACACATACAGCTGGAGCCATGGATCCCTTCCTATGTGCTCCCAGGCTGGTGGTTTAGACCCTGGGAGCTCTGGATGGTTGGTATTGTTCTCCTCATGGGGCCACAAACCCTTTCAGCTCCTTCTGTCTTCTCTCTCACTCCTCCATTGGGAACCCCATGATCAGTTCAATGGTTAGCTGTGAGCATCTGCCTCTGTATATTTCAGGCTCTGGCAGACCTCTAAGGAGACAGCTATATCAGGCTCCTGACAGCATGCAATTCCTGACATCCACATCAGTTTCTACCTTTGGTGACTGCACAAGGGATGGATACCCAGGTGAAGCAGTCATCGGACGGCCCCTCCTTCACTTTCTGTCCCTCACTTTGTCTCCATATATGCTCCCATGTGTATTTTGTTACTCCTTCTAAGAAGGACCAAAGCACCCACACTTTGGTCTTCCTTGTTCATTAGTTTCATTTGGTCTATGAGTTGTATCTTGGATATTGCGAGATTTTGGGCTAATATCCAATTATCATTGAGTGCCTACCATGTGTGTTATTTTGGGATTGGGTCACTCAGGATGATATTTTCTAGTTCCATCCATTTACCTCAGAATTTCTCGAATTCATTGACTTTAATAGCTGAGTAATGTTCCATTTGTAAATCTACCACATTTTCTGTATCCATTCCTCTGTTGAAGGACACTTGGGTTCTTTTCAGCTTCTGGTTATTATAAATAAGGCTGCTATGAACATAGTGGAGCACATGTCCTTGTTATATGTTGGAGTATCTTCTGGATATATACCTAGGAGGGGTATAGCTGGGTTCTGAGGTAATGCTATGTCCAATTTTCTGAGGAACAGCCAGACTGATTTTCAGAGTGATTGTACCAGCTTGCAATCCCACCAACAGTGGAGGAGTGTTTCTCTTTCTCTACATCCTGGCCAGCATCTGCTATCACCTGAGTTTTTGGTCTTGGCCCTTCTGACTGGTGTGGAGTGGAATCTCAGGGTTGTTTTGATCCTGATGACTAAGGATGTTGAACATTTCTTAAGGTGCTTCTCAGCCATTCGAGTTTCCTCAGCTGAGAATTCTTTGTTTAGATCTGTGCCCCAATTTTTAATAGGGTTATTTGGTTGTCTGGAGTCTAATTTCTTGAGTTCTTTGTATATATCAGATATTAGCCCTCTAAGATGTAGGATTAGTAAAGATCTTTTCCCAATCTGTTGGTTGCCGTTTTTATCCTATTGACAGTTTCCTTTGCCTTACAGAAGCTTTGCTATGTTATGAGGTCTCATCTGTCAATTCTTTATCTTAGAGCATTAGCCATTGGTGTGCTGTTCAGGAACTTTTTCCCTGTGCCTAGGTATTCAAGGGTCTTCCCCACCTTCTCGTCTATTAGTTTCTGTGTATCTGGTTTTATGTGAAGGTCCTTTAACCACTTGGACTTGAGCTTTGTACAAGGAGATAAGAATGGATTAATTTGCATTCTTCTACATGCTGACCTCCAGTTGAAGGAGCACCATTTGTTGAAAATGCTGTCCATTTTCCACTGGATGGTTTTAGCTCCTTTGTCAAATATCAAGTGACCATAGGTGTGTGGGTTCATTTCTGGATCTTCAGTTCTATTTCATTGATCTTCCTGCCTGTCTCTGAACCAATACCATGCAGTTTTTATCACTATTGCTCTGTAGTACAATTTGAGGTCAGGGATGGTGATTCCCCCAGAAGTTCTTTTATTGTTTAAAAGAGTTCTCACTATCCTGTGTTTTGTGTTATTCCAAATAAATTTGCAAGTTTCTCTTTCTATCTCTATGAAGAATTGATTAGGAATTTTTATGGGGATTGCTTTGGATCTGTAGGTTGCTTTTGGCAAAATGGCCATTTTTACTATATTAATCCTACCAATCCATGAGCATGGGAGTTCGTTCCATCTTCTGAGATCTTCTTCGATTTCTTTCTTCAGAGACTTGAAGTTCTTGTCATACAGATCTTTCACTTGCTTGGTTAGATTCACCCTGAGGTATTTTATATTATCTGTGACCATTGTAAAGGGTGTCATTTCCCTAATTTCTTTCTCAGCCTATTTATCCTTGGAGTAGAGGAAGGCTACTGATTTGTTTGAGTTGATTTTATATCCAGCCACTTTGCTGAAGTTGTTTATCAGGTTTAGGAGTTCTCTGGTGGAAGTTGTAGTGTCACTTATATACACTATCATATCATCTGCAAATAGTGAAATTTTGACTTCTTCCTTTCCTATTTGCATTCCTTTGACTTCCTTTTGTTGTCTAATTACTCTGCCTAGGACTTACAGTACTATATTGAATAGGTAGGGTGAGAGTGGGCAGCCTTGTCTAGTCCGTGATCTTAGTGGGATTGTTTCAAATTTCTCCCATTTAGTTTGATGTTTGCTACTGGCTTGCTGTATATTGATTTTACTATGTTTAGGTATGGGCCTTGATTTCCTGGTCTTTCTAAGACTTTTACCATGAAGGGATTTTGAAATTTGTCAAATGCTTTCTCAGCATCTAGTGAGATGATCATTTGTTTTTTTTCTTTGAGTTTGTTTATATAGTTGATTACCTTGATGGATTTCAAAATTTTGAACCTTTCCTGCATTCCTGGGATAAAGCCTACCTGATCACAATGGATGATTGTTTTGATATGTTTTTGGATTTGGTTTGCCAGAATTTTATTGAGCATTTTTGCATTGATATTCATAAGGGAGATTGGTCTGAGGTTTTCTTTCTTGGTTGTGTCTCTGTGTGGTCTAGGTATGAGCATAATCGTTTCTTCATAGAACGAATTGGGTAGTGTTCCTTCTGTTTCTATTTTGTGGAATAGTTTGAAGAGCGTTGATATTGGGTCTTCTTGGATGGTCTAATAGAATTCTGCACTAAAATAATCTAGTTCTTGGCTTTATTTTGGTGGGGAGACTGTTAATGACTGCTGTTATTTCTTTAGGAGTTATGGAACTGTTTAGATGGTTTATCTGCTCCTGACCTGGTATCTGTCTAGAAAGTTGTCCGTTTCATCCAGATTTCCTGTTTTGTTGAGTATAGGCTTTTGTAGTAGGATCTGATGATTTTTTTGAATTTCCTCAGTTTCTGTTGTTATGTCTCCCTTTTCAGTTCTGATTTTATTAATTTGGATACTGTCTCTATGCGCTCTGGTTAGTCTTTCTAAGGGTTTACTTATCTTGTTGATTTTCTCAAAGAAAAATCTCCTGGTTTTCTTGATATTTTGTATAGTTTCTTTCTGTTTCTACTTGGTTCATTTCAGCCCTGAGTTTGATTATTTCCTGCTGTCTACTCCTCTTGGGTGTGTTTGCTTTTCTTTGTACTAGAGCTTTTAGGTGTGTTGTCAAGTTATTAGTGTATACTCTCTCCAGGTTTTGTTTTGTTTTACTCTGTTTTTGTAGGCACTTAGTGCTATGAGTTTTCCTCTTAGCACTGCTTTCATGGAGTCCCACAAGTTATGGTATGATGTATTTTCATTAAATTCAAGAAAGTCTTTAATTTTTTTCTTTATTTCTTCCTTGACCAAGTCATCATTGAGTAGAGCGCTGTTCAGTTTCCACGTGTATGTGGACTTTCCATTGTTTTTGTCATTATTGAAGACCAGCCTTAGTCCACGGTGAGCTGATACAATGCAAGGGATTGTTTCAATCTTTTTGTATCTGTTGAGACCTTTTTTTGACCAATTATATGGTATATTTTGGAGAATGTACCATGAGGTGCTGAGAAAAAGGTATAATTTTTTTGTTTTAGGATGAAATGTTCTATAGATATCAGTTAAATCCATTTGGTTCATAATTTCTGTTAATTTCATTGTGTCTCTGTTTAGTTTCTGTTTCCATGATCTGTCTATTGCTGAGAGTGGGTGTGGAAATCCCCCAATATTATTGTGTGAGATAAAATGTGTGTTTAGAGCTCTAGTAAAGTTTCCTCTATGTATGTTGGTGCCCTTGCATTTGGAGCATAAATGTTCAGAATTGAGAGTTCATCTTGGTAGATTTTTCCTTTGATAAGTATGAAGTGTCCTTCCTTATCTTTTTTGATTACTTTTGGTTGAAAGTCAATTTTATTTGATATTAGAATGGCTACTCCAGCTTGTTTCTTGGGACCATTTGCCTTTTTGTTTGTTTGTTTGTATCCTATCTCCCATCCCTATTAACTCTTATCCTTTTATCTCCTTTCTTTTAGAATCCATTTCTACATTCATGTCTTTATGAGTGTGTGTGTGTGTGTGTGTGTGTGTGTATCACACTAACTTTTAAATTAAGTGTATCTGTAAAATGGAACTATTCATTTGGAAAGGAGTTTATTTTTTCCTCATTAGTCTAATAGCTACATAAGTGAAGACCATGATTGCCCCTGCCCTAGAATCCATCAATATTCAATAATTCTGTTACGATGGATTAAGCATCATAGATTTGTGGGTGACAATTACAGATTCCTGACTGATTATTTAAAGACCCACTGTATAGTAAATTTAGTTTCCTAGATTGCTTTACAATTGTTGTGATAAAATACTGACCAAGAACAACTTAAAGAAGAGAAAAAGTTATTTGCTTACCTCACCATAGAGGATGGAAAATGAAAAACACAGAGTAGAAACTTGAAGCAGAAACTGAAGTAAAGATCGTGGAATAGCACAGATTATGAATTTCTGCCAGTCTCACTCTCAACTTTCTTATACAATACAAGACTTTCCCCAAGTGGTACCACTAATGTAGGTTAGACCCAACTCCATTAATTAGCAGTCAGGAAATACCATACAGATATAGCCATCATTCTTCCTCCTTTTGCTTCAGAAATGTTGAGGCCTTCTATGGAGATCAACAAATATGATCTATCAGGTTACAATTAGACTAGGATCACCACCTCTTTATATCTGGACAAGGCAATCCAACAGGAAGAAAAGGGTCATATAGCACACAAAAGAGTCAGAGACAGGCCCCTCTCCCACTGTTAGGTGTCCCACAATAAGGACAAACTATACAACATGAACAAAAGTGACCTCACATGCTAGCAAGACTGTGGAGCAAGGGGAACACTCCTCTATTGCTGGTGGAAATAAAACTTTGTATAGACACTTTTTGAAATCAATATGGGAGTTTCTCAGAAAAATTGGAAATTAATCTACCTCAATTCCCAACTATACCAGTCCTGTACACATACCCAAATGATGTTACATCCTACAAGGATACCTGCTTACCTATGTTTTTAGCAGCCTTATTTATAATAACCAGACACTAGAAACAACCTAGATGTCTCTTAACTGAACAAGAGATAAAGAAAATGTGGCATATTTATACAATGGAGTATTACTCAATTGTTTTAAAAAAAAAACTTTATGAAATTGGAGGCAAATGGAGAGAAATAGAAAAAAATCATCCAATACATTTCTGAATTGAGATTATCTCTTTCCATTGGTCTTTAGTTCATATAAATTTGACAAAAGCTAATCAGCATGTGCAATGCCATATCTGCCTTTGGATAATTTCAATGGCTGTGTTGTCCCCAGCCAATGTGATTCCTCAGACCTTTTTTTTTTTTTTATATCTTTTGACCCTTCTGCTTCTGCTTTTGCAATGTTCTCAGAGCCTTAGTGAGTACAGCACAAATGCTATATTTAAGATTCAGTCTTTAGCTCTGTTTTTTTTTCCTCACCACCTTGAACATCCATGATTTGTTGCCTTAAATATATTGCAAAAGGTTTTGTTTGTTTGTTCATTTGTTTGTTTGTTTGTTTTTTCTGAATAAGGCTGAGCATTATGAGTTTAAACTCAATAAATTTAAACACAAAAATTGAAAAGGAAGTTTGATTTTATGACAATCTAGCTAAACAATTGTATATAGTTTCTCCCTCTGTCTTATGGTTTCCAAATTTGAAGAATAGAGTAGCAGGCATAGATTAAATCATATGAAATCCAGAGACCAGTTTATTTTCTCTGTAACACTTTGTATCACTATTCCACCAATGGAACCATACAGCCTTAGAAGTCATGTTAGCTGTTCATAGGGTTAAAATCTGAATAAGACCATTGGAGTTTTTCTTCCAAAATGTGTTCCTATCTCTTTGCACTACTATGAAAGCTAGGCAGCATGGGTAAATATTCCAACTCACTTCCAGACTTATTTCTCTATATCATGAAATCAAAATATGTTTTACATACACCGTTTTGGTCTTCTCATTTAGTTCTCATGGGTAGTCAAAAGGAATATCAAGATCTGGTATTATTTTAGGAGCTGCTAAGACATAGATTATGTAGCATATATCCTTGACCAACAACTCATAATGAGGTATCACAATCCTGGCTCTAAGATTTTCTTTGGTTGTTGCTG
The DNA here is from genome assembly GCA_021653895.1 of Mastomys natalensis. Lineage (NCBI taxonomy): Eukaryota > Metazoa > Chordata > Mammalia > Rodentia > Muridae > Mastomys > Mastomys natalensis. The sequence goes on from JAJTUV010000483.1 coordinate 224,357, forward strand.
TTCTTGTTGTTTAGTAACCAATGACTTTATGGAACAGGAGTATCTAGTCATACAATAATCTCTATATCAACTATAATTAAATTAAATTTTAATTGAATTACAAAATAATAGGTTTCCATATGACTTTTTCACAATCATTCATTTTTGTTATCCTGCTCATCTCCTCTTCTTTCCAATCAGTGTTTCTGTTTATCTCTAGCATGGACATTATTTACTTTCACAAATCTTCTACTATACCACAACTATTATGTTGCCCCAAATAGCTTATATTTCCTTTATTTGCTTCTGTAGGTACACTAAATTATGTGCAATAGCAATGATTCAAAGCCAAGATTTACACCTGAGAGAACATATTATGCTTGCTCATCCTTCTTAGCCTAGGTTACCTCACATAATATATAAATATTTTTATCTAGTTCCATCAACTTGCCTGTATTAATGATTTCAATTTCATTTTCAGATGAACAGAATTTCATAATGCATGGGTACCACATTTTTATATGTGTTCATTATTTTTATGTAAAGGTGAGAAATTATTGGTTAGTGTGAGTAGCCATTGAACATCAATGAACATAAATTACATCCTGTACAATGGGCCCCAAATCAATTGACCAACACTCAAATATCAGTATTCAGTATGCTAGTATCTCTGAGGTAGGATATATCTGATTAATATGGTAATTCTACATATAGCTTTGACCATCACACAGGATAGTTTTCAAAGTTGATGCACTGACTTAACTCCCCTAATAATGACTAAGTGTTCACAGTTCTTCATACCCATTCCATAACTAATATTCTTGATAACAGCCATTCTGGATATGATAAAATTGAATATTAAAATTCTTAATATTTATTTCCCAAATGGTTAAGGTATCAAACTTTTTTTAAATGTCGCTCCTGGCTATTCATACTAATTCTTTTGAGAAATTTCTGTTCAGGTTCATAACCAATTTTAAGTGAGTTGTTTATAATGCTTTCTGGTTTTCTTTATATATATTTTAGATTCACAACCTATGTCATTTCTGTAGCTGGAGATTTCTAGTGATTGTGTTTCCTCTTCATTTAATTTTGATTACTTTTTGTTTTAAAATACTTGTTAGACTCACAGGATCACATGGGTTGGTTACTGATTTACTTCCTGATCTACTGTGTCATATTCAGAAACACTATATCCATGCATAAGTTGTTTTACATGCCTTACATTTTTTACAGGGGTTTCAATCTACCAGGTCTTATTTTGACATCTTTGAACCATGTGAAGTAGAGCTTTATAAAATGTGAGAGTTAGAGTATTTAGTGCCATTCTTTGACAATTTGGCAGCCAATGTTCCAAGAATTATTTGTCATTATTGACTCTTTCCCATAAACATATGGGATATATCTATATTTATATTTCTTTGCAACACTTAAATATTCATAATTGCATGTGTTTATGCCTGTGCCTTTATTCTATACTGTTGACCTAAAAAATCTGGTTTTGTGCTACAACTGTTGTTTTATCTTATTCTTTTACTAGGGAGCTGTAGCATAATATGATATCTTTTATGACAATATCTATTAAACTGTTCTTTTTTGTAAGAACAACTTTAAGTTGCCTTATATATATTTGCTCCTAAATATATATATTGTTTATTTAAACTAACTCTTGGGTGTGTTAAAGTTTTATTGTAGAATTTTTTTATTTCTGTAGATAGGTATTTTATTTTATTTTATGGTCATCATTGTGAATAGGATATATTTTAAGTTCTTTTTTAGTAAGGTTTTGGTTTGTTCATTTATTTATTTATATTTACTTTATTTTGAGACCATATCCCTCCCCTTTCCTCCCAGTCCCTTACTCTCATCTCTGTTCCACTCCCATCCTCTCATCCTCCCTTTGTCCTCAGAAAATGGGAGGCCTCCCATGGATATCAACACACCTTGTCAAGTTGCAGTAGGAATAGGTGCATGTTCTACTCATAGAGTTAGGCAAGGTAGTCCAGTGTGGGGACAGAGATCCACAGGCAGGCAACTGAGTCAGAGACAGGCACTGTTCCTACTGTTAGAGGTCCTACAAAACCATCAAGCTGCAAAACTGTTATATATGTGCTGAGGGCCTACATCCATCCCAGGATTGGTAACTAAATGGCAATTCCGTCTCTGTGGGTTCCTATGGTACCTAGTTAGTTGTCTTTGTGTGTTTTCTTGTCATGGTGTCCTTAACTTCTCTGGTTCCTTCAATCTTTCTTCCTCCACTTCCATAGGATTCCCCAAGTTCCATCTAATGTTTAGTAGTAGGCCTCTGTTTCCATCAGTTGCTGAGTAAAGCCTCTCAGCTGACAGTTATGCTAAGAACCTATCTGAAAATATAGCATAATATCTTTAACAGTGTCAAGAGTAGGCTTTCTCTCATGGCATGTGTCTCAAGATGAACCAGTCATTGGTTGGTCATTTCCTGAAGTTCTGTTCCATCTTTACTCTTGCATATCTTATAGGCAGGACAAATTGTGGGCCTAAGGTTTTGTGGTTGGGTTGGTGACCCTGTCCTTGCATTGTAAGGCTTTTCTGGCTATAGGAGATAGCCATTTTAGGTACCATATTTTTATTTCTTACATTTTCTTCTCTTACCTCATTGCTGTAGCTATGACTTCAAATGCTGTCTTAACAACAACAAAACTGAAGCAAAACAAAAATTACTCAAGTAAAAAATAGTCCAGAAGTGTCGCTGTAAATGTCCTACCTGAACAAGACCAGTAAATGAAAACACAACTCAATAACTGCATGCCTAGATTGGGCAGATTTACTACTACACTACTCTAATCCCCGGCTAAGAGAACCCTTATAACTTGCGGTTTATCCAGGCTGTGTGCTTGTCCTCCCAGCTCCGGCTTCTCCTTTATAGGCTTCCTACTCCTTCCTCTGTCGACTTCCTTCTGCTTCTACCTCTGCCTCTGCCTCTGCCTGTCCTTTATATCAAATTCTTCTCACTCTCTCCTCCCCTAAGCCTTTTACTCCGCCTTCCTTTCTACTGCCTAATCACTGGCTCTAGCCTTTATTTTACAAGTTTAATTGGACAGAAGGTTCACAAGACGTCACTGTGTTCAGATTCAATCATCCTCTGCAGCCCCTCAGAGGAAAGTGAAATTAGGATCAAAATACAAAGCTGAGGCTATCCACAACACAGAAGTTATAGACTTACCAAGAGTTCTACCAGAATTTTTCTAGAAATATACTAATAATGCTCAAGTATTCCAAAAAATATAAAAAATAAAAAATATAAAAAAAAAATATAAAAGGAGAAAAGATTGATCTATTAGATTATTCATTTTTTGAGTTTATAATTAATAAACTGCATTATTTCTCTCTCTCCATTTTCTCCTCATAGCCCTCCAAGGTACCTTTCAGTAATATGTTATATGCATGCCTTATAATAAAATATAATATTCCTAATATATTAAATATAATCATCTTAGTCAATATAATGTGACTTGGATATATGATTTGAGTGGCAAAATTGGCTATACTAAAGTGCTGCAAAAACAAAACAAATGCTGAAAGTCATAGAGATGCTAGGGATTCAGGAATCATTCCTCAACATAAGATGTTTTGTGTGACAAACGTGTCATACTAAGTGAAGAAAATCATTTAGGTCATTTGGATACCATCCTTCACAGGTTTATGTTGGGAAGACTGTCGTTTATGTGAAAAGTTTCACACTTTCAAAATCTGGAAGTATATAAGAAGTTTATCGCTTCTTTATGGTTAAGGCTTCTAAAATCACTTCTGGACCTCTGGTATGGACAGTGCCTTATTTTATGGTGATCCTACTCTATAGGAGCACATCAGACCTAGATATTCCTACTATAATTGAGTATATTTTTATCACCCCATATCTCATTCCTCTTACTTTTAACACTATGTCATTGATAAGATTTTAATTTTTTGCTAACCTCCATTTAAGTTTAGTAACGGGGGTGGTGGTGACTATAGCATACTTGGTGATAATTGTATAATTTGAGCTCTAACATTATACTCTAACAACAACGAAATGAACAAAAATGAAAAAGAAAATTGAATAAAGCAATATTTATTTAAAATCCAAACTATGGGAAAGAGTTCCAATAGTGAAAATGAGCATTGAGCATAATTAGTAAGTCTAAAATAATAATAGTAGACTTAAAATCTTCAGTTTCATGAAAAGATAGAAATAGTAAATGGTGCATATAAGTATAATTATCTGGATATATATATATATATATATATATATATATATATATATATATGTATATCATGACTAAATGCAGTCTGTAAACTCTGAGTAGGAAAAAATTCAAAGATTTGTATATTTTGGCACATCCTAATAAATTTAGAATTAAAACATCAAAAAAGGCAAATTTTTTAAAAACTATTTTAAGAAATAATATTAAATTGATTACTAACTTTTCAATAATACATTATAAAAACAAATTATAATGGGTCTCTTGTAAAATGTTGGAGGAAAAGATAACCAAATCCATTCTTCTTTAGAATCCTCTGCCTACTTAATAATTCTTTGATGTGAAGGAATTTTAGGAAGATTTTCACATCCATACAGTCTTCAAGTTAAAATAAAAAAAAAAAAAAAAAATAATGAACATCAAGAGTCTATGGAAAGAACTGAACAATATATGGATGAAGATGGCTTCAACTAAACAAGTTCAATCTTCAAAATAACAATAGTGCAATGTATATATATGATTCCAGTTTAAAAAGCCATTTGCCTATTGTGCTCAAGGCCTTGAGATTGAAATCCAGCAACACAAACAAACACACACAATCAACTAAGTAAAAATAACAGTGATATTATTGTGAGTTTACTGTATATGAAATATATAAGATAAGTTTAAAGCTACTACATAATTAAATGCCTGTGAAGTACTTATTGTAAGAAAGTACTTAAAAAACTAATTTAGTGTAGATTGTAATAAGTCAAGGATGCACACTGTAATCTCCAGGGCAACCATTAAAAGAATAACACAAATGAGAGTCAAACAGCTGGCAGTGGAAAAAACAGAATAATTATTCATCCTTGATAGCTTTTCAATTTACAAAGGTGAGAGATGGAATACTTCATTGATTTAATGAGTAATACATAAAATATAGTTTATTTTCCCTAATAATGAAACTATAACTTGAGTAAAATTGTGCATAAAATTTTAAACTGTATGTGGCTATTTAAACCTTTTAGATGAATTGGTTTGAAATACTTTATTTTACCTTACAGCAAAGTTAGCACTAATAATTACAAATACTTTTATAGTTAAATTACACATTAAATTCATTAAATTGTATGTATATTCTTGAAAAATATGAATTTACCTAAAATTCCATGACCCTATTTGTTTATATACCTCTCAATGTAAACTTAATTATGATATTTTAAAAGTATTATCAATAATTTTCACAGAACTTATATTGCAATTTAATTAAAAATAAATGAGAAATTTATGTTGTCAATCAATACTGGGAAATCAGTAACTCGTTATTTACAAGAGACTTATTTTATTCCCACACTTACTAACAATATGAAGTCATCATAAACTACATAGTAATATCTTTTAAATATTACAAAATATTAACACAAAATAAGAAAAGCAATAAGAACTACAAATTCCATTTACTGAAGTCAACTTACTAATATCCAAAGCTTACTATCCTAACTTCAAATCTAAATAACCACTATATTATTAACATTAGCCAAAATACTTCCTGAAAGAAAATTTATTTTCAAGTTTGATGTAGTTACATATGACCAAATTACAGCATTTAGGAAGCAGAGTCGGGAGTTTCACTACAATTTTCAGACCAGCCTGATACGCATAATGATTTCTAGACTGCATACTAAGATTGTTACCATTTTTTTATGTAACAGCAACGTAAATGATAGAAAAACATGCTGTGTCCAGGTGAAATATGGGTTATGTTTTATAGTTTTAACTTCAAATAATTATATTTATATAATAATATATCTGTATATTTTTAATAGTTTATAAGCCATTACAAAATCAAGGGAACAATTCTATTCCAATTGAAAGCATGGAAGTTTTCTGACTATCCCAGCAACAACAGCGTATGTACAAACCATTCAGAAGTCATGCAGTATTTTTCTATAGTTTATTGATGAAACCCAAGCCTATCCAGATGCTACCTGAGAACATAATTTCCAAATATTTTTATCCTCATAATAAGCCAAACATCTAAATACCCAATTCCACTCATTGAGTTAATAATGAAAACAATGGCTGCTGGCGTCCCTTTCTTCCATTCACTTACAGAACCATTCATTTTAATCTCATTAGGATAAATTTAAGTTCTTATTTAATCTTCCTGAGATAGTTTTTGGCTTTATTGGAAGAAATACCTTTCAATGATTAGGAAGATGAGTATTCAAATAAAACAACTTCAGTTTTGTTTTGGCATTGGCTCTTTTGGAAAAGCTCTGGTTATACTGAGACCAGATCCTTCCTGAACAAGCACTGCCCTGCTCCTCACAGCTATTTTTCTCTTATGCTACTATAATTTATAATATCAATTTGGTTTACCTGTCTTTTGGGGATAATAAATGCTTTGAGAAAAGCATGATAATTCCAGGATGTTATGTAGTTCTCCATAAATACTCTCTCATGAACCTTCACAGCACTTACAATGGTCACATTTGGAATTTATCATTGCATTGTCAAGAAAATGAGATTGGTATTAGTATAAGTAGATATTTAACTGTAGCTCACAATTACATCATGCATAGAAAGACATTGTAACTACTCTTTATATTATTTATTTTCTACTTGATTCTCTTCTTCATATTGTAATCTGTATTGGATAGGTTTTATTTATTCACGTTGGTAATGCAACAGCTGGTAGGAGGAAACAACCAGCCTCAGGGGTCTCTAACATAAGTACCCTTACAGAATACCATGAATCACTGTGAGCTGAATGTAAGCTAACCCATGCTAACAAGGACAAGGAAACAAACAAAAGACAATTAAAGCAATGCTTTAGTGAACTATGATAAGTAATGTTAGTTAATTGAGTACTAATTGGACTGTAATGAATTCATAAGTAAAATTCAATTATGCAGCAAAGAAAATATTTAAGATTGCATTTTATCATAGTGAAAACAAGACCAAATCAGATATTAGCATCATTTAAAATCTCAAAATAATTAGACTATATATTTGACAAAATAGTAGAACAAATATATTGTAATCAATGAAGAATATAAAATAGATCCTTTAGGAAAACAGCTTACCCAACTGGACACTGAATTTCTTTTTAATTTACATTATCAGAATAATTTTGCTTCAGAGAAAGGCAGGAAGTACAAGCAACCTTTTTAATGCTATCTCCAATATACTCTCATTTCAGCTCTCACTTCACTTATGTAACGTTGAAGCACTGAGCTTAATGCATTGAACCTTGACACACCCTTATTGAAAATCTATGGAACATTTGGTTCAGTCTTATGTATTCTATATATTTGTCATATGTGCTATATATATTCCACAGCCATATAGCCATCAATTAAGAATTTTGAAAAATAGTCACGAAGCTCTCTGTACTGTCTACTTATATTTCCTATCCTGAAAATCCTAATACACTGAGCTTTTCTTATATCCATAATTTACTCTTGCCAGTAAGAATTGGGATAAGACTAGAGGTTTTTTCATTCTGCCTTTTACTTAGTAATTTTACTTACTTTTCTTTTCTAAATGTGCCATCCCATTGTTTGTTAGTATGGAATAACATTCATTGCATTTACTAAATCTCTTATGTCCATTTACCTATTGAGTTTGCTCACAACCACTATAAATATGAATAACGTTTTACAGATAGTTTTCTACTTTGTACAAACACAACTTTTCAAATCCTTTGATATATGTCTAGTTTGAAAGAAAATTTTAAACTTCCAAAATTGGGTTCACACTTTATATTCTGATCATCATGAAAGACATGTGGTTTTTCAATTTATAGATAACTGATATTATATAATACATGCTATTTTAAATGTCTATTTATTATTTATAGATTATATTATTTAAGATATGATATTTTGATTTTTGTCTCAAATTTAAATCATGCAACAATACTGAATAGGTGTAGTACAACTAGCTTCACAGGTTTATGTTTTGATTACTAATTTCACAGCATAGAAAGATCTATAATATCTTCATTTTATTTTATTTTATTTTATTTTATTTTATTTTTTTTATTTTATTTTATTTTATTTTATTTTATTTTATTTTATTTTATGTTTATAGCTGCAAGCATCATGTGGCACATTGAAAGCTAGCCAGGAAGGATATTTACAGCTTGATTTCTTTGTATTAGCAAGTGAGTATGTTGATCTTCCTTACCATGATTTTACTACCCAATTACAAGCAATGCTTCTGATGTTGTATCTAAAAGTTATCATCAAACCCAAGGTCATCTATGTGTTTTTCCACCTTATTTCTTATAAGTTTTATGGTGATTTTATTTTGTTCACTTTGTTGGGTTTTTATTTTTTATTTTTTATCTTTTCCCAATCTGCTTTTATACCATTTTAATTACATGCAAGTATTAAGGTCAGGTCTAAGTTAAGGAACTAGCAATACAATAGATGCAAATAGTCAAAGAACAAGCAAGATAATAAACAAAAATAATCAAAGAAAAAGCAAGTCAATAAACAAACTCCCAGTGATGACTCCTGTGATCACTGTTTCTAAGGGCTTATCAGATGACCAAAATATCTGAAGCTTTCCTGTCCTAGCCCAAAGTCATTTTCATGCCTGAAGCCTACTTCTATATTCTAGCCTATATTTAGATTCTTGAGTGAAATTACTTCTTTGTTCTAGCCTAATGTCAGATTCCTGCCTGAAGCCCATTTGGCTTGTCTTTAGCCAATGTCAGATTCCTGCCTAGCAGCCAAAAAGCTCTCCAAACTTATCAGTTTTTTATTTCATAAACAAGACTGAGAATGTCTTAGATCATTCTGACAAGAAGGCCTTCCCTACCCTTCGTGGAATATACATTATCAAAAGCAATGAATTTCTGTCTTAGGTTGGAAAGGCTCTGTGCAGAATCTTACCTGTCCTTGGTTTGTCAGCCTGTTAAATTAATAACTCTGGGGTTGATTTTCAAGCCATGTCCGTTGGCTGCCAACATGTTGAAGTTGTTAAAGACAAGCTTTAATATGATGAGCAGGAATAAAATTATTCCCAGGACAAAAAAAGGCTAGCATTATCAAGCTACATATGCCATTCTTGAAGCTTGACCAAAATGGAAATATCACCCTCAGTCCATGGATATTTTTATCAGTAGTATCTGTAGCATCAAAGCTAAGCAGAGTAGCATACTTTAAATTCATAATCATACTATGCAAAATTAAAACATCCAGAGAGGTGTTAGAATTATGCAAAATACGCTGCAAATGTCTTTAAAATTTTTCCTAGTTATCATGACTATCATTGTACATTTTAGAAGTAACACGCAACCAATGGTATTTGGCATGACACTCGATGACTCCTTACTCTTAAATTCTGAACCTCCTTCCAACAATTTAAATAGGATAAAGAGCATCAATCCATTGTTCCAATTGTCTATCTAAATCCTTATGTATACTCAATACATTAGTAAAATTGTCTTGCTAAATGATTAACAAAAGTAGCTGTCTTAATTTCTTGTGTCAAAGCAATTGCAGAAGCAGTAGTGCTAGCAATGAATGTAATTAAAGCTGTTGTACCAGCAATAATCAAGTCCACTAACCTCTTGCTTCTGCTTAAAGCCTAACTCATTTCTTTCAATACTTGCAAGCTTTGTTTCAGAATACCAAGATCCTATAATACTCAGAGCAATAAAACAGTAGCTGGTTGATAGACCCCATAACAGACATGGCAAGTTTCAACACACTAACAAAATTAAAAAGTGTCCAATCAATGCAACTTACATTAAATACTGTAGTAGAAACATAAATAATTTTAACATGACAATTAAAAGAGCTTTAACACATGCACTGACACGTGTTTGAAATCCAGTTCCTGTCCCAAATTTATTTCTTGCCTACATAACATCATAGAGAAATTCAATAACTCCCAAATATGTTTCTCAAAATGTCCTAAACCAGCCTTCCAAATGAAGACTGTTATTTCCAATGTTGGATTGATTTCTAGACCAGTCCATGAATGAGTCAGAATGGCTGGTTACATTTAAGAAAAATACAGGAGTCATTATAACTTACCTTTATAGATTCTCTGTCCCACAAGGTCTAAAAACTTGAAGCAAGGCAGCTTGTTCCATCTGGGATATAGAAAGCAAAGGAAACATACATCTAATACAGCTTCCAAGTTACAATTGTCAGGGCAGTCAGCAAGCTCACAGGTCAGCATCCTTCTTTGTTCCAGCATCAGCATGTCTCACCAATCACTCTAGCAACCACCATACTCCTTCAGCATCCTGCAGAAAGAAAACACAAACATGCCCTCTTCCCCATATTAAATACCTGATTGGGATCATGCCATATGCCAGTAAGTGGATTTTTCCTTTTCACCTAGGCATACATATGCCTAGTTGTACGGTGCCATAGACACTCAGCAGAAAGTTCCTTGACATTCAAATTTGTTTAAAAAATTTTAAATAAAAAGAACATGATTTAAATAAACTTGTGGTATATGGGGATAAATTTCCACCTTTTTAATTTTAAGAAGATATTGTTTTAAAGTTCCATGTGTCCCTTCTTCAATATCTTGTCCTTGAGGATTATAAGGAATCCCAGTCATATGGGTAATACTAAATTTTTGACAAAAGATCTCAAATGCTCAACTACAATATCCAGTTCCATTATCCGTTTTTTTTATTGTATGTTTTATTTAAATTTCACATGTTATCCCCATTCCCCCGCCAAAAAAAAAAAAAAAACCACTTATCCTATCCCCCATACTCCTGCTTCTATGAGGGTGTCCCCTCACCCATTCACCCAATCCTGCCTCCCCACTCTCAAATTCCTCCAAACTGGGGCATCCAGAATTCGCAGAACCAAGGACCTCCTCTCCCCTGATGCCAAAAAAGCCATCCTCTACTACATATACAACTGGAGCCATGGGTTCCTCCAGTGGTTCCCAAGCTGGCTGTTTAGACCATGGGAGATCAGATTGGCTGGTATTGTCATTCTCCCATGGGGCTGCAAGCCCTTGACCTCCTATAGTCTTCTCTCTAACTCCTCCATTGGGGACCATTTTCAGTTTCCGTGGTTACATGGGAGCAACTGCTTCTATATATGTCATGCTCTGGCAGAGACTCTCGGAGACAGCTATATCAGGCTCCTGTCTGCATGTACTTCCTGGCATCCACATCAGTGTCTGTTTTTGGTGACTGCACATGAGATGGATCTCCAGGTGGGGTAGTCTCAGGACAACCCTTCCTCCAGTCTCTGCTCCACACTTTGTCTCCATATTTGCTCCAGTATTCTATTACTCCTTCTAAGAAGGACCAAAGTGCCCACACTTTGGTCTTCCATCTTCATAAGCTTCATGTATTCTGTAAGTTATATCTTGGTTATTGTGAACTTCTGGGATAAAATCCACCTATCAGTGAGTACTTACCATGTGTGTTCTTTTGTGATTGGGATACCTTACTCAGGATGATATTTTCCAGTTCCAGACATTAGCCTAAGATTTACATGAATTCATTGTTTTTAATAGCTGAATTTAATAGCTCCTTTGTGTAAATGTACCACGTTATCTATATCCATTCTTCTGTTGAAGAATATCTGACTTCTTTCCAGCTTTTGGATATTATATATAAGACTACTATGAACATACTGGAGCATGTATCCTTGTTATATTTTGGAGCATATTTTGTTGTATATGCCCAGGAGTAGTATAGCTGGGTCATCAGGTAATACTATGTCCAGTTTTCTGAAGAACTGCTAGATTGCTTTCCAGAGTGGTGTACCAGATTAAAATCCCACCAACAATGGAGGAGTGTTCCTCTTTCTCCACATCTCACCAGCATCTGCTATCACCTGAATTTTTGATCTTAGCCATTCTAACTAATGTGAGGTGGAATCTCAGGGTTGTTTTGATTTGCATTTCCCTGATGACTAAGGATGTTGAACATTTCTTTGGATTTTTCTCATCCATTTGAGTTTCCTCAGTTGAGAATTCTTTGTTTAGATCTGTACCCCATTTTTAATAGGTTATTTGATTGTCTGAAGTCTAATACTCAAGTTCTTTGTATATTTTGGATAATAGCCCTCTATCAGATGTAGGATTGGTAAAGATCTTTTCCCAATATGCTGGTTGCTGTTTTGTCCTATTGACAGAATCCTTTGCCTTATAGAAGATTTGCAATTTTATGAGTTCCCATTTGTCAATTCTTGATCTTAGAGCATAAGCCATTGGTGTCCTGTTCAGGAACTTTTCCCCAGTGCCCATGTGTTCAAGGCTCTTCCCCATTTTCTCTTCTATTAATTTCAGTGTATCTGGTCTTATTTGGAGGTCCTTGATCCACTTGGACTTGAGCTATGTGCAAGGAGACAAGAATGGATCAATTTGCATTCTTTTATTTGCTGACCTCCCATTGAACCAGCACCATTTATTGAAAATGCTGTATTTTTTCCACTGGATGATTTTAGCTCCTTTATCAAAGATCAAGTGACCATAGGTTGTGGATTCATTTCTGGGTCTTCAGTGACATTCCATTGAACTTCCTGTCTGTCTCTATACCAATACCATGCAGTTTTTATCACTACTGCTGTGTAGTACAGCTTTAAATCCAGGATGGTGATTCCTTCAGAATTTCTTTTATTATTGAGAATAGTTTTCACTATCGTGGGTTTTTTTGTTAGTGCAAATGAAGTTCCATTTTGCTATTTCTAACCCTATGAAAAATTGTGTTGGGGATTGTATTTGATGGGGATTGCATTGAATCTGTAGATTGCTTTTGGCAAGATGGCCATTTTACTGTATTAATCCTGCCAATCCATAAGCATGGGAGATCTTTCTATTTTCTGACATCTTCTTTGATTTATCTCTTTAGGAACTCGAAATTCTTGTCTTACAGATCTATCACTTGCTAGGTTAGATTCACACCAAGATATTTCATATTATTTGTGACTAATATGATGGGTGTCACTCTCCTAATTTCTTTCTCAGCCTGGTTATCCTTTGAGTAGAGCAAGGCTTCTGACTTGTTTGAGTTAATTTTATATCCAGCCACTTTGCTGAAGTTGTTTATCAGGTTTAGGAATTCTCTGGTAGAAGTTTTTAGGGTCACTTAAGTATATTAACATATCATCTGGCAATAGTTATATTTTGACTTCCAGTTTGTATCCTGTGGACTGACTTTTCTTGTCTAATTGCTCTGGCTAGGAGTTTTAGTAAAATATTGAATAGGTAGGGAGAGAGTGGGCAACCTTGTCTAGTCCCTGATTTTAGTGAGATTGCTTCAAGTTTCTCTCCATTTAGTTTGATGTTGGCTACTGGTTTGCTGTGTATTGCTTTTGCTATGCTTAGGTATGGGCCTTAAATTCTTGACCTTTCAAGACTTTTACTGTGAAGAGGTGTTGTATTTTGTCAAATGCTTTCTCAGTATTTACTGAGATGATCATGTGGGTTTCTTTTCTTTGTGTTTGTTTACATAGTGGATTACATTGCTGGATTTCAAAATATTGAACCATGATGTGTTTTTGGATTTGGTTTGTGAGAATTTTATTGAGTATTTTTGCATTGATATTCATAAGAGAGATTGGTCTGAAGTTCTCTTTCTTTGTTGGGCCTTTGTGTGGTTTAGGTATGAGCATAGTTGTGGCTTCATAGATCTAATTGGGTAGTGTTTCTTCTGTTTCTATTTTGTAGAATAGATTATAGAGAATTTGTATTTGGTCTTCTTGGAAAGTCTGATAGAATTCTGCACTAAAATTATCTAGCCCTGAGCTTTTTTTGTTGGGGAGACAGATAATGACTGTTGCTATTTCTTTAGGGGTTATGAGGCTGTTTAGATTGTTTATCTGATCCTGATTTAACTTTGGTAACTGGTCTAGAAAATTGTTCATTTCTTCCAGATTTCCCAGTTTTGTTGAGTATAGGCCTTTGTAGTAGGATCTGATGATTTTTTTGAATTTCCTTGATTTTTTGGTTATGTCTGACTTTTCAGTTCTGATTTTATTAATTCCAATTCTGTCTCTGTGCCCTCTGGTTAGTCTGGCTAAGGGTCTATCTATCTTGTCAATTTTCTGAAAGAACCAGCTCCTGGTTTTGTTGATTCTTTGTATAGTTATTTTTTTTCTACTTGGTTGATTTCAGCCCTGAGTTTGATTATTTCCTGCCACCTACTCCTCTTGGGTGTATTTGCTTCTTATTGTTCTAGAGCTTTCAAGTGTGTTGTCAAACTGCTAGTGTATACTCTCTTCAGTTTCTTTTTGTAGGCACTTAGAGCTATCCTCTAAGTTTTCCTCTTAGCACAGCTTTCATTGTGTCCCATAAGTTTTGCTTTGATGTACTTTCATTTTCATTAAATTATAAAAAATCTTTTGTTTATTTCTTTATTTCTTCCTTGACCAAGTTATCATTGAGTACATCATTTTAAAGTTTTCATGTGTCTTTGGACTTTGATTTGTTTGTTTGTTTGTTTGTTGTTTGTTTTTGTTATGGAGACCAGCCTTAGTCTGTGGTGATCTGATAGGATACATGGGATATTTTTCAATTTTCTTGTATTTGTTGAGGTCTGTTTTGTGACCAATTATATGGTCAATTTTGGAGAAGGTACCATGACATGCTGAGAAGAAGGTATATTCTTTTGTTTTAGGATTAAATGTTTTGTAGATATCTATTAAATCCATTTGGTTTATAACTTCTCTTAATTTTACTGTGTCTCTGCTTAGTGTCTGTTTCTATGATCTGTCCATTGCTGAAAGTGGGGAGTTGTAGTCTCCCACTATTATTGTGTGAGGTGCAATGTGTGCTTTGAAATTTAGCAAAATTTAGTATATGTTCAGAATTGAGTGTTCATCTTGGTTGATTTTTCCTTTGAGGAGTATGAAATGTCCTTTATCTTTTTGAAAACTCTTGGTTGACAGTTTTATTCAATATTAGCATGGCTATTCCAGCTTGTTTCTTGGGATCATTTGCTTGGAAAATTGTTTTCCAGCCTTTTATTCTGAGATAGTGTCTGTCTTTGTTACAGAGGTGTGATTCCTGTATGCAGCAAAATGCTGGGTCTTGTTTACTTACCCAGTCTGTTAGTCTATGATTTTTATGTGGGAATTGAGTCCATTGATGTTAGGAGATATTAAGGAAAAGTGACTTATTTTTGTTATTAGAGATGGAATTATGTTTGTGTGGCTATTTTCTTTTCAGTTTGTTGGGAGATTACTTTCTTTCTCTTTCTATGACATAATTTCCCAGGTTAGGGAAATTTTCTTCTATAATTTTGTTGAAGATATTTACTGGTCCTTTAAGTTGGGAATCTTTGCTCTCCCCTATACCTATCATCTTTAAGTTTGGTCTTTTCATTGTGCCCTGGATTTTCTGGATTTTTTGGGTTAGGAGCCTTTTACATTTTGTATTTTGTTTAACAGTTGTGTCAATGTTTTCTATGTGTATCTTCTGCACCTGAGATTCTCTATTCTATCTCTTGTATTCTTTTGATGGTGCTTGCATCTATGACTCCTGAACTTTTCCCCAGGTTTTCAATTTTCAGGGTAATCTCCCTTTATATTTTCTTTATTGTTTCTATTTCCATATTTAGGTCCTTGAAGGTTTTCTTCAATTCCTTCACCTATTTGTTTATGGTTTTTTTTGTAATTCTTTAAGAGATTTTAATGCCCTACCTGTTTACTTGTGTTCTCCTGTATTTCTTTAAGGGAGTTATTTATGTACTTCTTAAGTCCTCTATCGTCATCATGAGAAGTGATTTTTAAATCCAAATCTTACTTTTCCGGTGTGATGGGGAGTTCTGAACTTGCTATGGTATAAGAACTAAGTTGTGATGATGCCAATTTACTTTGGTTTCTGTTACTTATGTTCTTGTTTTTGACCTTTACCATCTGGTTATCTAATGTAGTATCTGAACTCACAGTTTCTGACTGGAGCCTGTCTCTCCTGTTATCTTGGTTGTGTCAGAACTTCTTAGAGATCAGCTGTCTCTGTGATGCTGTGATCCTGAGATACTGGGTGTAAGAGCTCCTGTGAGTCAGGCTCCTTCTAGGATCCTGAAATCCTGGTGTGTCCAAGATCCTGAGATCCTGTGATCCTATGATCATTAGAGATCCTGGAGCCCAGCCACTTCTGAGTGTTCTGGAATTGGGTGCAGAGCTGTCTCTCAAGGTCTGCTCAGGGCACTAGTTTAGACCAGAAGGAACCCATGCCATTGGCCAGGAAGGTATTGTTGTTGTTGTTTTTAAGTTAGTTTTTGGTTTTGGTTTTTAGGTTTTTTTTGTTGTTTGTTTGTGCTTTTTGGTTTTTGGTTTTGTTTTGAAGCTAAAGGATAATTTTATTAACTCCAGAGAAAAAGGTAGTAATGGTTTAAAGAAAATCTGGTAGACACTAAGAGAGATAGAGTAAAAGACATGACTTTAAATATAGACATGAAATAGTATAAATAAGCTTTTAAGAATGGGAACTTATAGATCATATGAAGCTCAAGAAGAAGGAAGACCAAAGTGTGGCACCTTAGTCCTACTTCGAAGAGGAAACAACATACAGGAAGAGGGTAGGAGGGACTTGGGAGGAAGAAAGGAGGGAGAGTAAAAACCAGGGGACAAGATCAAGTGTGAGAGGAGAGATGGGAGCTATACAGGGGGTCAGAAAATTGAACAGAAGTATGTGTCAATGAGGGATGGGGAGTTGGGGGCAGAAAACAGAAATTTCCAGACTCTAGAAAAGCAAGAGATTCCAAGGACCCAACAGGGATGACACTAGCTGAAATACCCAACAAAGGGGAGAGGAAAAATCATAGAGATCATATCCAGAGGTTAGTCATAGCACCCTGTTGAGGGATGGGCCACTCACCCTTCTCAAAAATTTTAACCAAGAATTGCTTCTGTCTAAAGGAAATACAGGGACAAAGGAGCAAAGACTGAATGATAGGCCATCCAGAGACTGCCCAACCTGGGTATCCATCCCATATGCAGCCTCCAAACCCAGTCACTATTGTGGATGCCAAGAAGTGATTGCTGATAATAGCCTGATACAGCTGTCTCCTGAGAGGCTCTGCTAGAGTCTTTCTTACCAATACAAATGCAGATGATTGCAGACAACCATCAGACTGAGCATTGGGACCCCAATGGAGAAGTTAGGGGTAGGACTGAAGGAGATGAAAGGGTTTGCACCCCCATAGGAAAGCAACAGTATCAACTAACCAGATCTCCTAGTTATTAAACCACCAACCAAAGAATACACATGAAATGACCAATGGCTCAAGCTGCATATGTAGCAGAGGTTGGCCTTATCTGGCATCAATGGGAGGAGATACCCTTGGTCCTGTGAGGGCTTCATGGCTCAGCATAAGGCAATGCTAGTGTGGTGAGGCAGGATTGGGTGGATAGGGAAGCACCCTGAGAGAAGAAGGGATGAGTCGGGTGGGATAGGGGTTTTGAGGAGTGGAAACCAGGAAGGGGGATAAAATTGAAATGTAGATAAGTAAAGTAACCAATAAAAAATTTGAAAAAATAAAGGGAATATGTATTTGATATTGTGCATACTTCTCAAGAAAGTATGTTTAAGTTCTACATCAGGGATATATAATAATTACAGATAATATAAATATTTTATTAAACTGAAATGTCCCCTTCAGGAAGAACCTAGACTTGGTGCCATTCAAGTAGATAACATAAAGGAAACATTCTAAAACAAGACAACTAGAGTCATGACATGAAATACTCTATTTCCAATACAAGAAACCTGTGAAAAAGATCTCTTCTCCACCTACCACGCTCCAATTTTCAGACTTGGACTGAATTGTGAAACTCAATTCTTCATTTGCCTTTCCTTCTACATTTGGTATTAAAGTATTTATTTATACATTTAACATTTCTATAAGATCATTACACTGAAGGTAAAGATCATTGTGATATTTGTAAGCAGTATTGCCTCTTTGGCGATCTCTTCACAGAAGTAATTCATTATGCCAGTCTCTTGACTTAAGGAAATAGAAAACATTTCTCCAATTGAAATGACTAAACTGTTGCAATTTATCATGACCAGAATAGGGAAGGGGTTGTCCTGGTGCCAAGTGTGGAGTGAGGGAGGGAATGTGTCCTGGCACAGCAGATGATTAGTAACATTTTACTGACATAAATGCTTTATTTTGTTTCCTTTTTTTCATTTGATATTTAATTTACATGTCAGATATGATCCCATTTCTCCATTTCCTCATTTCTAACCACTCAGAAATTCCCTATCCCATCAACCCTTCTCCTGCTTCTATGAGGATGTGCCCTCACCCCCCCCATACACATCCTCCCCACCCTCGAATTCCCCCATAATGGGGCATCCAGCATTCATGGGACCAAGGACCATCTCTACCACCTATGCTCAACAAGGCCATCCTCTATGACATATACAGCTGGAGCCATGGGTCCCTCCCTATGTGCTCCCAGCCTGGTGTTTTAGATCCTGGGATCTGTGGTTGGTTGGTATTGTTGCTCTCCCCATGGGGCCTCAAACCATTTCATCTCCTTCAGAATTCTCTCTCACTCCTCCATTGGGAACCCCATGATCAGTTCAACGGTTAGCTGTGAGCATCTGCTTCTCTATATGTCAGGCTCTGGCAGATCTCTAAGTAGACAGTTGTATCAAGCTCCTGTCAGCATATGGTTTCTGACATTCACATCAGCGTCTACCTTTGGTGACGACTGCACATGGGATAGATACACAGGTGGGACAGTCTCCAGATGACCCCTCCTTCAGTTTCTGTCCCAAGCTTTGTCTCCATATTTGCTCCCATGAGTATTTTGTTACTCCTTCTAAGAAGAACTGAAGCACCTACACTTGGATCTTTCTTCTTCATGAGCTTCATGTGGTCTATGACTTTTATCTTGGATATTGAGAGCTTTTGGACTAATATCCAATTATCATTTAGTGCATACCATGTGTGTTATTTTGTGATTGAGTTACCTCACTCAGGGTGGTATTTTCTTAGTTCTATCCATTTGCCTAAGAATTTCTCCAATTCATTGTTTTTAATAGCTGAGTAATACTCCATTGTTTAAATGTATCCCATTTTCTGCATCCATTCTTCTGTTGAAGGACATCTGGGTTCTTTTCAGCTTCTGGCTATTATAAATAAGACTGCTATGAACATAGTAGAGCATATGTCTTTGTTATATGTTGGAGCATCTTCTGGATATATACCCAGGAATGGTATAGCAGGGTCCTCAGTTAATGCTATGTCCAATTTTCTGAGGAACCTCTAGACTGATTTTCAGAATGATTGTATCAGCTTGCAATCTCACCAACAATGGAGGAGTGTTCCTATTTCTCCACATCCTTGCCAGTTTCTACTATCATCTGAGTTTTTGATCTTAGCCATTTTGACAGGTGTGAGGTGGAATTTCAGGGTTGTTTTGATTTGAATTTCCCTGATAACTAAGGATGTTGAACATTTCTTTAGGTTCTTCTCATCCATTTGAGTTTCCTCAGTTGAGAATTATTTGTTTAGATCTGTACACCATTTTTAATAGGGTTGTTTGGATTCTAATTTCTTGAGTTCTTTGTATATATTGGGTATTAGCCCTCTATCAGATGTAGGATTAGTAAAGATATTTTCCCAATTTGTTGGTTACTGTTTTGTCCTGTTGACAGTGTCCTTTGCATTACAGAATCTTTGCAATTCTATGAGTTCCCATTTGTCAATTCTTGATCTTAGAGCATAAGCCATTGGTGTTCTTTTCAGGAACTTTTCCCCTGTGCCCTGGTATTCAAGGTTCTTCCCCACCTTCTCTTCTATTAATTTCAGTGTATCTGGTTTTATGTGAAGGTTCTTTGTCCACTTTTGGTTTTCAAATTAGTACATGAAAAGCGAAGAGGCAGGGGTTTGGAGGAGCAAGGGAAGGGAAGCAAAAGTGAGAGAATAAAAAGGAGGTGAAAAGAGGGGAGTAAGGAGCTATCTAAGTCTTTGTGGCCTCAAGGCTTAGCAGGTGGTACCTTTAATTCCCATGTCATGGCAGGAGCAGATGTTATAGAAGGCAGCCTGCTATAGGGGCTGAGATTTTGCTTGAAGCATTTAAACTTTCAATTACATTCATGTAAGTGTGGACTTTCAAAGGAAATCTGTAAAAATAGTTTTCTGACTATTGCACTTAAGATACATACATATATAATATATATTACATATGCATATATTATATATATCTTACATATGTATATATCTTATACATATACTATATACATATACTATACTATATACATATACTAGATAGATAGATAGATAGATAGATAGATAGATAGATAGATAGATATACACACATATATATATATAAACACACACACACACTAAAATGGAGTTATTTGTAATTGTGTACTGCATTCCACCTTCCTGTTTTATTGCATTAAGGCTCACATATTTCATGCATAAATAATGAAAATATCAGTTTTTAATTATGAAGTTGTAAAGTCTATGTAATTTGATTTTTGTCATTAATCTCTGGAAATTCTTTCTTATTCAAAAAATGTACTTTCTTCTTCAATTTTATCTGAAGTATTCACAGAAAAAATCAATAAATTAACCAATTTTTGCTTTATATGTACAAGTAATGTAAATTCACAGAAAATTTAAAGTATTAACATATATTCATCATTTTCTTTTAGTTTAACTGCAGTGTCAAAATAGCTGAATAAGACATTTCTACAGGCACAGTCAGTCAACCTCAACAAGGCTTATTACCTATATTTGGTTCTGTATCCTCAGGGATCATATAAACCACATGAACAGATGATTGAGCAGGAAAAATCTGCATTAAGAAAAAATTGAGATTTTGGTTTCACCTGCCTGTCCATTAATGACATAAAGTGCTGACAAGCAGAACAAGTACTGAGCAGCGTGATGCCAGGGCTTCTGTGAGAAGTCTCACCACTGCACTGAGGTTGATTGATGAGCGATAATATTTTCAAGTGTAGAAGTATACATTATTAGGAATGCCATATTGGACTTTTTCTGCATATAGTAGTTGTTACAGCATGATTGCCCTGGAAAGATGATTCTTTGGAGCTAGAAAACAGTCATTGCTTATGACTACTTAACCAAGTAAATATTCTATGTTTTATCATTCCAGTGAATATCACATATTTAGAGTGCAATGGTTTAGAAAAGAATTTTCTTGGGTAGTGAAAAGAGGTTATCAGATTATAAAATATCAAACACTCAACAAATATGCAAATATTTGAAATTAATAACTGTAATCAATT
The DNA here is from genome assembly GCA_021653895.1 of Mastomys natalensis. Classification (NCBI taxonomy): domain Eukaryota; kingdom Metazoa; phylum Chordata; class Mammalia; order Rodentia; family Muridae; genus Mastomys; species Mastomys natalensis. The sequence continues at coordinate 245,758 of JAJTUV010000483.1, forward strand.
CATGTACATGTTACCAATTTTAAGGGGAAATACAAATAATATTGCTGAGGTTGTCCCATGAATAGAACACAGTCTTTTAGGCTTATGAAAACTGTGGTCTCCCATATGCTTTAGCAATTAAATCATAAATTTATCCCTCATATTTCAACTGATCAACTGAGAAGGAACAAATTTCCCTAATTTATGTCTTATCATTTGAAACCTTTTTATACTAACAGGATGAATGATGTTAGATGTTTTAAATACTAACTGGATTGCAGTTATAAAGGAAAATCAGGTATTCATTCTATATCAAACACAATTCACCAGAAGTTAATAAAATAATGATTTAAAAATCTATTTCCTAGAAGTATAGAATGCCTTTCAAATATAGTTGGTTCTGAGAATATCCATATATATATGAATGTATATATATATATATATATTCAACAAAAATGCTAAAGGCATTTATAAAGCTGAAATAAAAATGAAATAATTGATAGTGCCTTTTCTAAAATATAAATCTTAAAATTTAAGTTTTATTTCACTTTATTTTTAACAGATTGTATTATACAAAACATTTTATTAAATAAGTGAAATATGGGACTGTCTGCTGCTCCCCCTCCCTGTCAGATCTCTATTTCCTGTCACCTCTTTGCATACCTTCATCAGCCTTGTTGATTTGGAACAATACAGGTTAGACTCTCTGTCTGCACCCCTTTGCCTGCCCTTCAAGTCCTCTGGGGCGCATCTAGTGGCCCAGAACAGCATACTGTCCCATAGAACTACATTGTTCTGCCATCTCTCTGCCTGACCTCCACCCATCCCCTAGCCACTATGTTTCTAGAAGCACACTGAACTTCTGTGAGACTTGTACTGTCTTCTGAGTTCCATTTATCAGCCCTAACATACCCACCACAGGCCTTCCACACAAGGATCATCTAGGTTAGGCCCCCTCAGAATACCTGTTATAATAATAACATCCTGGGACTATCAGATGGTTAAAGGCTAGCTTAAGAATTCAAACAAAAGCCAGGGCAACCTTGAGAGCACAACAATCTTACCATGGCCAGCCTGGATATCCTAACACAGTCAAAGCACAAGAAAATGACCTTAAATTCAATCTTAAAGAGATTATCCAGAGGCCATTAAAAAGAAATTTAATAAATCCATTAAAGAAATACAAGAAAATACTATTAAACAGATGAAAGAAAGAAACAACACTGTTCAAGACCTGAACATGGAAATAAAAGCTAAGAAGAAAAATATAAACTGAGGGAAATTTGGAGATGGAAAAATGTGGGAAGAGAACTGAAACAACAAACAGAAGCATCAGCAAAACAGAATATAAGAGGTAGAAGAAAAAATTTTAGTTGTAGATGATACAATAGAAGAATGTGATACATCACTCAAACGAACTATAAATTTTACAAAATTCCTAACACAAAACATCCAGGAAATCTAGAATACCATGAAAAGACCTAACCCAAGAATAACAAGAATATAAGAAGGTGAAGTATCCCAGCTTAAAAGACTAGAAAATATTTTCAACAAAATCATAGAAGAAAATATTTTTAACCTAAAGTAAGAGATGCCTACAAGAAGCTTATAAAACACAAATTAAACTGGGCCAGAAAAGAAAATCCTATTGGCACATAATAATCAAAGCACAAAGAACAAAGAAATAATATTGAAAGCAGCAATAGAAAAAAAGGCAGGTGACATACAAAGGAAGGTCTATAGAGTAACATCCAATTTCTCAACAGAGACACTAAAAATAGAAGGGGCTGGACAGATGTCTTAAACCTCTAAAAATTCTCAGATACCACCCTATACTACTACACCCAGAAAAAACCTCCATCACCATAGATGGAGACGACAAGATATTTTAAGACAAAACCAAATTTAAACAATATTCTTGCAAAATCCATTCCTACTGATAATATTAGAAGGAAAACTCCAATAACTCCAGTCCCAGGAGGATAACTATACCTAAGTGGGGTTAAAAAACAGGAAATAAGTTTATTACATTTCAGGAGAGAGAGAGAATGAGGGGGGGAGGGAGGGAGAGAGAGAGAAAAAGAGAGAGAGAGAGACTACCAATAACAAAATATCAGGAATTAACAATCACTTACCATTAATCCCCTCCAAAAGACACAGGCTAACAGAATGAATATGAAAACAGATCCCATCATTCTCCCACATACAAGAAACGCACTTCAGCAATAAAGGTAGACTTTACCGGAGAATAAACAGCTGGAAAAACATTTTCCAACCCATCCAGAGTTACCATCAATATGTAATAAATAGACTTTCAAACAAAACTAATCAAAAGAGATGGGGGGAAGAACTCTTCATACACATCAAAGGAAAAATTTATCAAGATGACACCTTTAAATTCTAAACATCTATGACCCAAACATAATGACAACTACATTTGTAAAAGAAACATCGCTAAAGCTTAATTGCACATGGAAGCCCACACACTGATAGTAAAGACTTCAATACCCAATTCTGACCAATCAGCAGGTCAAGTAACAAAAAAATTAAACAGAAACATAATGAAACTAACAAACATTATGAATCAAACAGACTTAATAGATACCTACAGAACACTTCACTCAAACACAAAAGATAAACTTCATCTCAGCACCTCATGGAAACTTCTCCAAAACTGACATATTGTCAGTCACAAAGCAAATCTCAAATGATACAAGAAAATTGAGATAACCCCTGCATCTTATAAGACCACCATTGATTAAAGCTATACTTCAACATCAGCAGAAATACCAGAAAGTCTGCATTGTCATGGAACCTGAACAACTCTCTACTCTGTGGTTATTGGTTCAGGGCAGATATAAAGGAAGAAATTGTAAAACTTTCTAAAACATAGCCAAACTTGTCGGACACTATGAAAGCAGTTCTAAGAGAAAAGTTCATAGCATATGTACCTTCATAAAAAAAATTGGAGAGGTCTCATAATAGTTACTTAAAACTACATCTAAAAGCTCTAGAACAAAAGAAACAAATACATCCAAGAGAGTAGACAGCAGTAAATAACCAAACTCAATAACTTAGAAACAAAGGAAATCAATAAATTAATAACAAGGAGAACAGTACAAATATTCAACAAAACCTAGAGCTGTTTTTTTTTTCTTTTTGAGAAAATCAACAAGATAAAATAAACCCTAGCTAAACCAACTAAAACACAGAGAGAAAATATCCAAATGAACAAGATTAGAAATGAAAAAGGAGACATCATAACAGACAATGAGTATATTAAAAGAACAATTAGGTCTTACTTCAAAAGCCTGTACTCCATAAAATTGGAAAAATCTAAATACCACCGACTAAAGGTATATCAAGATCAGCAAACTATTTAAACAGCCCTATATTCCTCAAGGAAATAAAAGCAGACATTAAAAATCTCTCAATCAAAAAAAAAAAAAAAAAAGCCCATGACCAGTTAGATTTATTGCCAAATTCTACCAGACTTTCAAAAAAGAGCTAATACCAATCTCAAACTATTCTACAAAATAGAAACAGAAGGAATAAAAACACCCAAATGAATTATATGAGGCCACTCTGACTCTAATACCTACACCACACAAAGACTCAACAAAGAAAGAGGATTTAAAAGCAATTTCACAAATGAACATTGATCCAAAAATACTCAATAAAATACTTTCAAGCCAAATCCAAGAATACAACAAAACAATCTTCCACCATGATCAAGTAGGCTTCACCTCAGGGATGCAGGGATGATTCATTATATGTAAATCTATCAATGTTATTCACCATATAAACAATCTGAAAAGAAGGAAATCACATGATCATCTCATTAGATGTTGAAAAAGCCTTTTATAAAATATAACACCCTTCATGTTAAAAGGCCTGGAGAAATCAGGAATACAAGGCACATACCTAAACATAAAAGCAATATATAGCAAGCTGACATTCAACATAAAATTTGTTAAATGTAAATTAATTGTAAATAAAAACATTAAATTAAATGGAGAAAACTTAAAGAAGTTCCACTAAAAACAAGGACAAGACAAAGCTGCCTTCTCTCTCCCTATCTATTCAATATAATACTTGAAAGTTCAGCTAGAACAATAAAACAACTTAATGACATTAAGGGATGAATATTGGAAAAGAAGTCAAAATGTCACTATTCACAGATGATATTAAAGCATAAATAGATGACTTCAAAAATTCTACCTGATAACTTCCACAGCTGATAAGCACTTGCAGCACAGTGGCTAGATACAAAATTAACTAAAAAAAAAAAAAAATTCAGCACATCTCCTTTATATAAATGATAAAAGACCAAGAAAGAAATTAGGGAAACAACAACCTTGGCAAATAGCCACAAATAATTTAAAATATCCTGTTGTAACTCTAACCAAGAAAGTGAAAGACCCCTGTGACAAAAAATGAAGTTTCTTAAGAAAGAAACTGAGGAAGATACCAGTAGACAAACACATCTTCCATACCCATAGATTGGTAGGATTGACATGGTCAAATAGGCCATTTTCCCTAAGGCCACCTGTAGATTCAATGAAATTCTCATTTAAACACCAGCACAATTCTTTACAAACCTTGAAAAAGCAGTTCTCAACATGGAATGGAAAAACAAAAACCTTGGGAGAGCTAAAACAACCCTCAACAATAAAAGAACTTCTGGAGGTATCACCATTCCTGATATCAAACTGTACTTTAGAGCAATAGTAATAAAAATTGCATGGTGTTTGTATATAATCAGACAGATTGATCTGTGGAATCAAATTGAAGACCCAGAAATAAGTCTATATTTCTACAGACACTATTTTTGACAAGGAACTCAAAAAGACAATGGAAAAAAGACAACATCTTCAACTAATGATGCTTGTCTAAATGGAGAGAAGAGTTTAAACAGAACCATATCTGTCATTCTGCACAAAACTGAAATCAAAGTGGATCAGACCTCAATATAAACCCAGGTACACTAAATCTAATAGTACAAAAAGTAGGGAATAGCCTTGATTTCACTGATATAAGAGACAACTCCTGAACAGAATATTAATGGCTCAGGCTCTATGATCAACAATTAATAAATGTTTCATTTAACTTCTTGAAACTGCAAAGCTTCTTTAAGGCAAAAGACAATGTCAATAAGACAAAACAGCAACCTATAGATGGGAAGGGAACTTCAATTACCCTATATCTGAGAAAGGGTAATGTCCAAAATTTAAAAGGAACTCAATAAATTAGACAAAAAGAATCCAAATAAAACATGGGTACAGAGCTAACAAAGAATTCTCAACAGAGGTATCAAAAATAACCAAGAACTACTTAAGGTCAGGGATGGTGATTCCCCAGAAGTTCTTTTCTTGTTGACAATAGTTTTTGCTACCCTGGGTTTTTTTCTTATTCCGAATGAATTGGAGAGTTTCTCCTAACTCCGTGAAGAATTGAGTTGGAATTTTAATGGGGACTACTTTGAATCTGTAGATTGCTTTCAGCAAGATGGCCATTTTCACTATATCAATCCTGCCAATCCATGAGCATGGGAGATCTTTCCATCTTCTGAAATCCTCTTCAATTTCTTTCTTCAGAGACTTGAAGTTCTTGTCATATGGATCTTTCACTTGCTTGGTTAGATTCCCACCAAGGTATTTTATATTATTTGTGACTATTGTGAAGGGTGTCATTTCCCTAATTTCTTTCTCAGCCTGTTAATCTTTCGAGTGCAAGAAGGCTACTGATTTGTTTGAGTTGATTTTATATCCAGCCACATTGCTGAAGTTGTTTATCAGGTTTAGGAGTTCTCTGATGAAAGTCTTGGGGTCACTTAAGTATATTAACATATCATCTGGCAATAGTGATATCTTGACTTCTTCCACTCCCTGTAGCCAGGCAGGAGTTCTAGAGCAGGGAAGAGGACATCAATCCACACAAAATTTGTCTTCTATGCAATATGCAGGGATAAAGATATAGTACAGACTGCGAGAACAGCCAACCAATGACTGCCCTAACTTGAGACTCATCCTGTGTGAGAGAGCTAACCACTGACACTATTAATGATACTCTGCTATGTTTGCTGACAAGGACATAGCATGACTATCTCCTGAGAGGCTTGATCTAGCAGTAGATGAATGCGGCTGCAAAGACTCATATCCACACATCAGGCAATCCTTGAAGAATTTTGTGCAAGAATGGGAGATAGAAGTGAGCAAGTTATAGTGGTAAGAATACCATAAGAAGACCCAGAGAGTCAACCAACTTGGGACTATGGGGGGCCCAAAGATAGGCTACCAACCAGGGAGCCTGCAGGAGCTGGACTCAGACATCCTACACATTTGTAGCAAATATGCATCTTGGTCTTCATGTGGGTATCCTAAAAAGTGGAGAAAGGGCTGTCTTGATCTCTCTTCCCTGCCATTTGAATCCCATTCCCCTACCTGGACAACCTGATTGGGCCTCAGTGGGAGAGGATGGGACTAGATGCCCGGAGATGCAGTGCTACACAAAGCACGTCTTATGTTCTGAGGAGAAGGGGAGAGACCAACTGGGGAAGGGACTTGTAAGGGTGGGACTGAGAAGGGTGACAGGGACTGTGATTGGGATGTAAAATGAATAAAAAGGATAAAGAAAAAGAAAAAGAAGTAAAGAAATGGAATATGTCTGAAATGTAACACAGACTAACATTTCTAACTCATCAGAAGTTTCTTTGTCTAAACAATTTTTTGAAATAGATGTTTTTAAATTTGAGTGATTTCTTGAAAGGAAGTTGTCCAATTACTTTACTTACTTTATAAGTTTAAAAGAACACAACTATCATTGAAGAATATTTAAACCATTGTATCATCTGTTTATTCCTCCTGTACTTGCCTTCTTCCTTTTCTCATTTTTTTTCTAATTCTACCCCTCTACTGTGAATGCAAAGTTTATTAGATAATGCCTCTATGAACTCATTACAATTGCAATGAGAAGAAAAACATAATCCTCTCAATGATGCCTCTGAGTTTTGACTGTCTTCCTCTGTTCTGAACCCACAAATGTTAGCTTCCTATTGAACTTAATATTAATGTTTAGGATCTTCTGAGGTTTTAGTTTATATTATATATTGATCCAGTGGTGCTGTGTGGCATTTGCCTCTATTGTTTTCTATATTGCAGAACATGTCGACAATGCAGCATTTCTCAACACGAACAGTATTCTCAGGAGGAATTTGAGACTGAATTGCCTAGAGTGTAGCAGGCAAAATTTTCATTGGAAGGGAAATGAAGCAAAAACAGTTGCATTGCCTAAATAAATTAATTGATTTAAGACATGGTGTTGGGGAGGAGAATTCCATTACTATACACTACTTAACTCAATTAAAGTGTGGTTTGTGGCAGCAAGTGTTTTATCCTCCATCGTATGTCTTTCTTGTTCTTCATTTTACCCAGGGCGATTAGTGTTAGCAGCCTGCGGGCATGAGCTGATTTCTCTATACTCAGGCAACTATAGGTTTTTTTCAGCATTTATTGTGAAATTTTACACTCTTATTTCCTTATCAGGTTCCCAGACTAATTTCTTGGAAATGATTCTTCGAGTTACTTTTACAGAAAGAGCAATTTTGATCTACAGTTGGTTTTTAGTAGGAGATGAAAATCACAAGATATGCCTTGGGGAAATCAATCTTCTTAAAATCTGTTGGTATTGACTACATGTCTACAAATGTCTCTTATACTACCAGCTGCTTCTCAGATGTCAACTATGAAACACCTGCAAAGACTGTAAGAACATTTCAGAAGTATTAGTGAGCACTGTGTATCAGAGTATTGTGTGATGCTCTAAAATATCCCTTTCATGAAAAGATAGACACAGATTATTCCAAAGCTATATATTTCATATATGTTAATATATATTTTAATATACATTTAATTACATTGTTAAATGTATAGTATTAGGTGTATATTTTTAAAACACTTTGACCTAAGTCATTCTGACATCCAGCTCACAATGAAAATGATTAGGAAAATCATCATTAATACATATAAACGTGATATAAGAAAATGCCAGATTATATAAAACTGTGCAGATCAAAATAACCTCTCATGTCTATTAAAACTATGTTGTGTTTAAATAGAGCAAATTCAAATTAGTTCAAAGGAAAAATGAAGCACAGTTGAAGTAATAACTGATTTCAGGTTTGAAGATCTGGCTTCAGATTAAATGTCTCAAGGGTTGCTGTGACTCCAAAGAAGAGGGACAGGGTTCTAGAGAAGAGAGATTGGCAACACTCAAAATTATTCACCCAATACCCACTGTTGTCTCTAAAGTAAGAGATGATCAGTCCTGGAAGAGCACGTTGAATGTGGAAAACATGTGGCATCTGGATAGGAGCAGCAAACATCAAGCTACACAGACTGTGAAAATGGCAGGCAGATATATGGTTAGGTACTGTGAAGTTAAGAGATGCCCAATATTTCCCTCACCACCCATAAGATAGAGGAGTTATTTGCAGCAAGACTGAGCCAGAAGTTGTATCCTGAAGGACCTACTTAAGGAAAACACAACTGGCTGCGGGAGTGCAGCGTGAAATGGGGGTGGGGGTCTCTTCCCCAAAAGGAAAGAAGGACCAACTGAGAAAATACTACCTCCTAATTCATGTAATTGTTCATTTATATTGGATTTTATTTATTAGCATTTTAATTATTCATACATTATGATTTGAACATATTTTCCCTCCCTCAACTGCTTTCTGATTCTCCATATCTCCATACCCACCCAATTCAGTGCTTTTTACTTCTCTCGAAAATAAAAAAAGCCAGACAATACAAAGTAACAAATAATAAATCCAAAATAAAAGAAAACCACAGAAAAACATGCAGTTTGTTTCATGTTGGCCAACTACTTCTGAGAATAAAGTCTTCCCTGGAATGTTGTTGTTATACACAGTATAACTCTATGGAGCAAAATTAATTTTCCTTATTCTCACAGGTATCAATTGCAAATAGTTTATTGGGTAAGTGTGGGACTTTGGATCCAGTTCCTCTCCTATCTACTGGGATTGTATCTAGTCTGACTTTCTGTAGGCATTGTTTATGATGTCAGCTGCTGTGAGTTCATATGTGGATCATTCATGTTTTGTCAGGAAGATGCTGTCTCTTTGGAGTAATCCATTCAATCATTCTGTTTCATCTTCAGGACAGTTAACTCAGCCTTTAGGGGAGGAATTTAATAACGACATCTCTTTTGTGACTGGTTCAAAATATTGGAATAGGTAATGACTATAGGGTTCTAGTAGAGCTTGAAGAATGACTAACCATGAGTAAAAGGAATTTCCTTAAACAAGTTTCTTCAAAGAAAAGAAAACTGACAGCCAAGTTTCTGAATATGAGCAAAATATTCGCAACCTTGAAAGATGTAAGATATATACAGGAAAATATTAAGAAATGGGTTAAAAACTTAGGAAAGTTTTCAAAAATGAAACACATATGGCTGGTAAAGACTTTAATATCTTACCATTATGATGGCATAAACATAAACAGAATTGGTTGACACCAATAGACATGCCAAACATTATGGGAAAAGTCCAAGATGTCTCAGCCCTACCCAAAGAAATAGAGGCAACTAAGGAATTCTGTGAGCAGGAGAAATAATCATCTTCTTTAGGTAAGAGATAAGTAACTGGTATTAAATACCCAATAGTCAGCTGTAAAAACATACATGTGATAGCATTATGCAAATAGAGAAGGTTATATTTGGGAGTACATGTGAAAATAATAAATGCATGTAAAAACAATGAATGAGAAAGAAGGCCATCAATTTGAAAGAGACAAAGGTGGGCTATATAGGAACATTTGAAGAAAGGGAAGGGAATGGATATACACACACACACACACACACACACACACACACACACACATATATATATATATATATATATATATAATATATATATATTAAGCTCATGAGTCTTGTGTCTGTAAAAATGTTCATTATCTTTGGCTATAATGAAAATACAAATTAAAATTATTTTAAGTTATTATTTAACTCCACTAAGAATGGCCACCATCAAGAATAAGATTGACATCAACCACTGTGCTTAATATAGGGGAAAGAAGTGTGGGACTGCGTAAGGATATCCTGGTTCTTGGCTGGTCATGGGCCTAGAATCCCGAGACTCCAAGGGAGTTCAGCCATGTCCCCAGAACCCAGGGTCCTGACAAGCAGTCTAATCTCCATAGACCTACATTGTTCAGTCATGTAGGCCATTACAGCCCCTCCTAAAGTGCACAGGTAGAGGGTGTAACTGCAGGCCTCAGGCCCTAGAGATTTACATACCAATGAAGGTCAGAGGGTGGAGCCAATTAAGCATTCCTTCCCAGACCCTTCCCACTTCTCCCTCCCTATTTAACTCAGGTCTGCCCTGAGTTTGGGGGAGTACATCCAGATCCATCCACCATCTGCCATGACAATAAACCCTTTTGGAACCAAGGACTTCCTTGTATCATTGGGGCCTGCTGGGCCTGCAGTCACCAAAGCTTCCAGCCTCCTGGAACTCCAGACTTTCTTCTGTATGAGGGTCCCCCACCGCATGGAAGCCTCCAGGCAGCCTTCCCCGGCTGAAGCCCCGTTGACCCACAAAGAAGCACTTTCATACTTTTGCTGTGAGTTTGTGTTACTGTGACCACTTTGGAAATAAGTATGGAATTTTCACAGAAAACTAGAAAAGTAACTTCATATGACCTAACTCTACCATTCCTGGGTATATATCCTAATGACTTGATAACTTATTACAGAGATAATAACCTATAGTAGGGATACTTGCTTATTCATGTTCTGTTAGAATATCAAACCATCCTAGGTGTCTATCCACAGGTAAAAGGATAAGGAATAATGCTGTGCATATGCACAATTAAATTTTGTTCACCTATAAAGAAAAATTGTACTAGGTAATTTTAAAGTAATTGGCTAGAATGGAACAACTATACTCACTGAGATAATTGAGATAATTTCGGCACACACATACACAGACACACACACACAGAGAGGGAGATAGAGAGAGAGGGGGGGGTAGGGAAGGAAGGAGGGAAGGAAGGAGAGAGAGAGAGAGAGAGAGAGAGAGAGAGAGAGAGAGAGAGAGAGAGAGAGATTTCTGCAATATGTTGGTCCTAGCTTCTAATTCTTGTGTGAGTTTGACTTGGAGTGCCTGAAAAAAACAGGGAATTAGGAGACACTGGGAAGAGAGCCCCATGCTCTCTGAAATAAGACTCAGACTCAAAATATATTTATAAATACCTTGGCCATATAGCTAGGCTCTTCTCCGACTAGATCATAACTTAAAATAACCCATTTATTATAACCTAGATTTTGCCATGTGGCTGGTTACTTATGTCTATCTTGTCACATCTTCCAGGACAAATCTCTTGAGGGTGGCACTGTCCCAGAAATATTTCTGCCTCTAGATTTTCCAACTCCTATTCCCTGTCTAGGCCATAGGCCATCAGACTTGTAATTGACAGGTGATGCATCCATGCAAACACAAGATATTCTCTCTACAGAATACTGTTCTTGGAAGGGCACATTATCATGCCTTTTTAGTTATACCTAAAAGTGTATGATTACCTAAGCTTTTCTTCAAATATGCTTAGTACTATTTATCCTTTCTCTCTTTTGATATTCTCCTCTTTTGCATGTCCCAGTTAAAGACTCTCATGTGTTTTCCCCAGTTCCTCTTTTACAGTACCTATGTACTACTTCCCCTCTCTTCCTATTATTGTTTCCCCTTTTTACTTGTCTTTTATTTGTGGTTATTCCATGTTATTCACTAACACACAAGAAAGAATATAGGATATTATTTGTCTTTTTGAGTATTGTTGGACTCAGTCATAAGAATATTTTTGTTTATTTGTTTATTTGTATTCTGAAAGCAGTTTACCCTCTCTCCTTTCATCCTAGTCCCCCATCACCCTCGACCCCTGCAACTCCTTTTAAGTTTCTTGAAAATGGCAGGCTTCCCATGGATATCAACTGCCCTTGGCCTGTCAAGTGGCAGTAAGAACATGCACCTTCTCTCTTATTAAGGCTAGATGAGGCAACCTAGTAGAAGAAAAGGGTTCCAAAGGCAGACAACAGAGTTAGAGACAGTCAATGGTCCCACCATTAGGAATTTCACATGAAGAGCAAACTACACAACTGTAACATATGTGCAAAAGACCCAGGTCAGTCCCATATAGTTCCCCTGTAGTTTTCTCAGTCTCTCTGAGGTCCTTTGGGCCTAGGTCAATTGACTGCATGGTTTTTTGTTTCATCCTTGAAACCTCGGCTTCTACAGCCTTTCCTCCTTCTCTTCCATAGGATTCCCCAAGCCTGGCCTAATGCTGGACTTAGGTCTCTGTTTTCATCAGTTTCTGGATGAGGCCTCTCTGATGACAACCGGGTAATCTATGCATATAACAGAATGTCATTAGGAATCATTTTATTGTCCCATTTTTTCTTTTCTTTGTTTTTTGCCAGTACATTTGGTTCTATCCTAGGTCTCTGGGATATCCAGCTTCTGATTCATGGCCCTCCAGGCTTCCTCTCTTTGCATGGGTCTCAAGAGGTACCATCCACTACTTAGCCACCTCCACAATTTCTGTGCCACTTTTATTTATCCTAGAACATCTCACAGGCCAGACAAATTGTAGGCTGAAAGGTTGATATCACAATATTTTCTAGTTCATCTATTTACCTGCTAATTTCATTCTTGTTTTAGATTAATAGAATTCCCTTGTTAAATACACATCACATATTCCTTATCTATCCACACAGTGAAAGGTATTTAGTTTCTTTTCATTTACTGGATATTATGAAGAATATCAATCAAAATGGCTGAACAAATGTCTTTGGAGTAGGATTTATAGTCCTTTGGCCATGTGCCAAGATGTGGTACATCTTTGTAATATAATAGATTTATTTTTCCTTTTCGTACTGATTTGCAAAGTGGCTGTACTAGTTTACAATCCTATCAATAGTGAATTAGGGTCCCTGCCTCTTCACATCTTTTTGCCAGCGTTTGTTGAAAGTTGTTATCTTGGTCATAGCCATTCTGATTTAGATATCAAGGGAGAAAAATAATCAATTCTCCTACCCAGAAACAATGCCTATAAACCACAATCATCACTAGCATAACAATGCATCAATAAAGGTTCATTAATGGCTCTTTTATCTTGAAGATAACTAAAAGGTGTCTAATTAGTTTTAGGACCTGTTCAGTCAGGGAGAATTAATGCATGATGCTGTAACCCTTGAGCGCTCTCCATGACTGGTGAAGTCATGGGATAGACTTAGAGGAAAACATACTACTACAACTTTTCTAAATGTGTAAAATTTCAAATTCTGTTTTGAATTCTTATGTACATACTCACTGTAAAATGTAGCTCTCATCCCTCATCAAAGAAGCTTCTTTGTTCAGCAGGTGGTGCCCATTATAGAAAACTACACATTGTTAATTTGCAGAAGGCAAGTGACTGAAAAGTGCCTCCCCCAAACTGATACCTCTAAAACACACACAGCCTCATCTAAGGCTCAGAGAACATCACAGAACGAGGTGGAAGGAGTGTAGGAGTCAGAGGACCAGGATATTTGATATAAGATTTTTTATTTTAAATAGAACAGAGAACCTGCACCCACATAGTCTAAGCAAAATGGTGATCAAAATAAAACCTGAACAGAAACAACATAAGTTGACATTTCAACATGGATGAGAGAAATCTCACAAAGCCCCACACTTAGAACAGCTAAAGACAATGAATGCTGAGATACATATGTGTGTATATCTACATGTCTATATATATGCATATAGTATACATATTTGTGTATATTCATATGTACATATATATCACTATGCCCAGTATTATGTTTAAATATTATATATATACATATGTATATGTATATATATATATGTATATATATACACACACACACACACATATATATAACTATAATAGTTGACAAAATAGGACAAATGAACATCCTAGGATTAAATCCAAGACATGAATCTTAAAAATATACTGTTATACAAAATATCCAAAAATAAAAATGGAAACTCAATTTTGTGGAATTATAATTTTAATAACTATTTAAATCCAAATAAAATTTAATTCAGAGTAAGTGTTAGTTTGGAGACTGAGGGTGCTAGCTATATTCTCTTTCTCAATTTGGACAGAAGCTTCACAGGTATTCACAATGACAAAACTCACGGGTTGGCCAACAGGATTTTCAGCAGATTCTGAGGCTTTTAAAAGGAAGAAAAGTGTAGTGGGATATAACTTTTCAACATCATTGTTTCTTTTCTCATGAGTTTGACTAAAGTCAAAGATGAAACAATGTATTTTATAAGACGAGTGAAGCTACTATAGACTTTTCTGGATTTAATTGGATGATATCTAGCAAATTTTCATGAAGTAGTTTTCTGGTAAAATATCCTGATTTTAAAGATTTTGCCAACTGAAATAATCAGAGATAAAACATGTTCTCAAGTATTACATAATATTTCCATATTTTAATATCTCTATATATACCAAAATAAGCTAATTATTTAAGAATGAAAATATATCAACATATTCTGGAGAAATAAAAATAATTTAAATTCAGGCACTAAAGAGAGCAATTTCTTTCCATATTTCTATTTACTTTTGTGGATTTATTGAAATTTTATTATTTAAATTACAAATAAAAGCAGTATGCCATTGAGATTAACCAAACCCAAAGCCTATATATATCATTATTTTTTTACACAATTAGAATAGTGACTCTGAATCTGTGGAGTTTCAAAATGAATTTTAAACTTTCACTACCAACTAAGTTTTTGTGTACTTATCCACCGCTAACCTAAAATATCCATAACAATTTAAAACTAAAAACAATTAGCTTCATATCTTCTTTCAAAACTCATGAATACTTTTCACTATATTTCTTTCTTGTCACCTAATATTTATTCTTCTTTCTACATGTGTATTGTGCTCTTATGATGTAATTCTGTTTTTGCACAAACAAAGAGAGAGCAATCTGCATATAGAGGAATATATTTTTTTGGTTCTGAGATTGTATGACAGATATCCTTTAATACTATACACCATAACTTCATCCATTTTACTGTACATGTTTGAATTGATATTTTCTTAGAGCTGAATAATATTGTAATTTATAAATACCTTATTTTTATTATCCATTCTTACATTGAATGACAAAGAATTTGGATTCATTTTCTTGCTGTAGAAAATAAAACAGTAATAAATATGGGTTTGCAGATTCATCTAGGATATCATACAGAGTTCTATGAGTTTATGATCAGGAGTAAAACATCTGGGTCACATGGTAGCTCTCTTTTTATTTTTATGAAGAAACTCCAAACTGATTTCCATAATAGCTCCATTACATTACACTACTATCAGAAGTGAATTAGGTTTTCTTTTTGTATCCTGTCCAAGACTTGCTGTCGGGTTTCTTGGTGTAGTCATTCTGGTTAGAAAGAGGTAGTATGAGAAAGTTATTTTTATTCGCATATTTATGATGGTTAAAATATTTAACACTTTTGATTTTCTTGCTTGTTTGTTTTGGTTTTGTTAGTTTTGTTTTTGTATCTCTGTGTAGCCCTTGCTGTCCTGGAACTCACTCTGTAAACCAGGATGACCACATACTCACAGAGATCCACATGCTTCTGGCTCCCTAATTTTGGAATTCTGTAAAATTTAAAATATATGAACCTAATTTCCTTATTTTCAGGTTGATATGTAGTTCTTCCTGCCTTTCTATTATATTTTTTCTTTTCTTTTTTATTTTTTAAATTTCCGATTTTATTCCCACCCCATCCACTGTCCAACTGTTCCACACCCCATACCGCCTCCCCAAACCCCTGTCTCCATGAGGATGTCCCCACCCCCTACCACTCACCCCACCTGACCTTCAAACAACCTGTGGCCTCCAGTCTCTTGAGGATTAGGTATATCATCTCTGATTGAGCAAAGCCCCAGCAGTCCTCTGTTGTATATGTGTTGGGGGCCGCATATTAGCTGGTGTATACTACCTTTTTTTTAACCTATCACCTACTGTGTGGGTTACTCAAATGCTCTTCCTTGTGGAATCTTCCCTAAAGGGAAGTGAAGTGAGCATGGTTCACCTAACAGACTGCTATCATTCTCTCCTAGGAGCTATCCAAAGCCAGTAGCTCCTTAACTATACACCAAACTCTGGAACTAAATCTCATAATCCATGCTCAAAGTTTCAATCAGTTCTTTTATTTTTCATTAGTTCTTTGACATTTCCACAAAATATACTTTGGTCCCATTTGTCTGTTATTCCAACTACTCTAAGATTCATTTACAATTCACTCCCTTACTTTTTGCTTGGATGTGTAGTCCACCACTACAATCGTTGGCCTACCAATAGCAACAACATTAAGAAGAATGACTCTCCATCTTCCTGCACTTATCAGTTAATAATAGTTTCTGACCTAGTGGTGTAATTTCCTATTCATCATCCAACTTTTGTGGGATTTTGTTTATCACGAAACCTGATAAGCTGACCTGTGCAAGCTGTCATAGCTGTTGTGAGTTCATGTCTGTCACTACCTGGCTATGTCTATAGGACACCATTTTCTTTTACTCATACACCTATTCTGTTTCCTACACTCCTCTCTCTTCCTTCGCAATGATGTATGAGCATTTATAGGTGGGGGTATAGAATCTATGTTCCATTTAAGCCTGAACACCACACAGTCTCCCATTGTCTGAACCTTCACCAGTTGTGAGTCTCTTTGAAAATCAGCATCTACTGAAAATAGAAGCTTCTCTGGTGAGAATTGAGAAAGGTATTAATCTATATGTACAGCCATATGTCACTGGAGATGAGTTGTTGTACATGTCTATTTAGTGGAATAAGAGTAAGAGATTATTGCTGTTGTTCTTTCTATGGGATTGCAAACTTCTTCAGTTCCTTTGATCCTTGCCCTAAATTCTACATTGGGGTCTACATGCTCAATCCGATGTTTGGCTGTGTGCATATTGGTCAGGCTCTGGTAGAGCCTCTCAGGGGACAGCTATACCAGGCTCCTGTCAGCAAGTGCTTCTTGGCATCAGGAATAGTGTCTGGATTTGGTGTCTGTAGATGGGATGGAACCCTAAACCGCCAAACAAAGAGTTCACATGGGGGTACCCATGGCTACATTTTGATATGTAACAGAGGAAGGTCTTATCAGACATCACTGGGAGGGGAGCCCCTTGGTCCTGTGGAAGCTCGATGACCCAGGGTAGGAGGATGCTAGGGTGCTGAGGCAGGATTGGGTGGGTAGGTGTTAGAGAATCCACATAGAGGCAGGGTGACAGAATAGAGGGTGTTATGGAGTGGAAACTAGGAAGAGGGATATTTGAAATATTGAGTTGTCTCACTGTTGTCCCACTACTGTGCCATTATTGTACAGTGATCATATTTTGTCAGACTATTACTGTGGCTCATAGGATTCATGGATGGGTAATACTGATGATTATTTTCCTTTATGGTGGGATGCATAGCACTTTCCATCAGGGATGAAGTTTCCAGATGGGGACCAGCTTGTTTTCTTCCATTTCCAGTGACTCAAGTATAATGTGATGTCTTCATCACTAGAGTTTTATAATCAAGTGCTAAAGCGTAAACAAGATGGCTAAACAATTGTCTATAATGTCTTGAGGTATATGGAATGTCATTGACCAGTAACACCAAAGGAGGTAACCAATATCTGTCACTGGGTTATTTCCCAGAAGGAGGACTTTTGCCCTTTTAGGGTATCTCCTACTAAACTCTTTCTGCAAAGGTCTATGTGGATATTTTGAGTAGCTTCTACAGTAGTATGTTTACATATAACTTTCCAAAATATTTTAAGTGTTACTTATCTATCACTGTATTTTGTCTTCTACCCTGCCTTTCCATTCCTTGCCCATTTAACCATTCATGTTATGGCATAGTATAGTTAGGTATCTTCCTTTAATACCTATATTCTTTTAGCCCCTTATTAATTTTCTCATCTCTATGGATATTTCAAGTGAAACATACAAGCCTGAAGATTCAAAACTAACATCCACAAATGAAAAAAAAATCAATGTTTCCACAACCAGAATTTTTGTTTTGAGTTTTGTCCAATTACTTGTGATTTTTATAACTTATTTTCAATAATAGCTGAATAATATTTCATTGTATAAATATATCATATTTTCATTATCTATTCATTATCATACAGCATTTTCTTGTCCTTTAATTAATATATGTACCATATGGAGTGTTCTCATTTATATTTTATTTTATGTATGCATACATACATATAGATATGCATATGGTGCACACACAAACACACAAACAAGTAAATAAAAATACTACATGGAGGGGTAACAGGGAAGAAAGATATTATTTGCGATATAAATGAATGGAATTATTACTAATTAAAAAGAAAATAAACCAATACTAGTAAATTTGAAAATAATTTTAAAATATGAAAATATTAATATTATTAAACAATATTATATTATTCGAAAATAAAGCATATGTAAACATGCCACCTAGACTCATGAACATTATTTTTAGTATTTTTTATTAGTTTTTATTTTCTACTTTTAAATAAATATTCACTTCTATATTTTAATTTTTTTGCAGCCATAACATAATAAACTAATCCTTAAAATTGGTGTTTATTATTGAGATCATTTTTTACATTTATACAACACTATACTAGATATTTTCAATATATGTAATAGGAAACTACTTGCAATAGGAAATTGATAATTTACTTACTTATTATAGTTCCCTGATAACAAAATGCTGAAGTATACAGATAAATATCCATCAAAATTAAATTTATTAAGTCTATCAATTCAATGTTTAAGAAGTGTTTATATTCCAAAATCTAATTGTTTTTATGCCATAAATAAGAACACTGAAGTCTAAAATTAATCTGGCTACAAATCTTAGGAGACCATAATCCTACAGTTTTTATATTAGAAATCAACAGACATTCAATGTATATCAGTTAATTAAAATTGATAACCACAGCCACCAGTGTCATTTCTAGATAAAGCTTATATAGCCCATCACTCTGTCTCTGCACATGCCACACTTAGACATTTGTCTCCAGGTACTGATGAAGACTTGATTCTAATACGTGTAGAAAAATCTTTATAGGAAGCTCCTGCCATGTTAAGTCCCAATTGCAATCCTTTTTTTCACCTTGCATCATTTCCTTCAGATTTGCTATCAACAATTCCCCTGCCTTCCCTATATAGTTATATATCACTCAGTTCCAACCTCCCAGTTTAGCACTTTCCTTTAGATCATTTTTTCCCAAGTGTATTACCTCGTGCTTCCTAAGCTGTGTCTAATTTGGTTTTAGCCTTTTATGCCTTACGCTAGCTGATCGCTCAATAAGTGTAACATAATTGTGTGAAATCTGCTGCCATACTTTGTTTTGGAATAGTTCCCTGAACTCTAAATACCTGAGCATGAAAATAATTAAGGTGATGTATTGAATACATTGATTTTCTTGTACAAAATATTCAATATGTTCTTTAGATTTAGGGCACTCCAAAGGCTTCCTCTGAATGATATTAAAGCCCATTTAGTTGCTTATGCACATTCTTTAAATCCCACTGCTTACACATTTCTTTCCATTGACAATAGCATAAGTTATTCTATGCACGTTGCCCAGAGCTCTTTTAAGCTAGCACCAAAATGGAATTGTCTAGGAAGCTGAGTTTTGATGGAAACACACAAGAAGTTGGGGAAACACCCTGATAATTAAAGTATTTATGTCAATGTGAAAGAAAACAGTGTTGTCAGTGCTCTGGTCCTACACCTTTGACAAGTGCACAGTTATATTTCAACCAAATTGTTGAGTTTGTGACATTGAAATCATTTACCAGTTTTCTACAGGGTCAAAGAGAAGCTCCTACCTTAAATTTGAAATTGCTACCAGCATTTTTTGGTCAGTACAAAGGACAGTTTTGTTTTGTTTTGTTTTGTTTTCAGAACAGAATATTGTATAAAAATTAAGGGAGTTATGTATTTCTTAGAGACATACTCTTAACACTCTTGATTTGATTCCAACAAGATATATATTAATAGGAAAAATAAGGTGAGATATTATAATAAAGATAATAAACACTGATGAGTGTATGACTCATGCCTTTCTATCCCCCCAAAACCTAATATCTTAGGCACCTGGTATATATATGTGACCAATTATGGCTATATATATATATATATATATATAT
Source organism: Mastomys natalensis (assembly GCA_021653895.1). Taxonomy (NCBI): domain Eukaryota; kingdom Metazoa; phylum Chordata; class Mammalia; order Rodentia; family Muridae; genus Mastomys; species Mastomys natalensis. The sequence continues at coordinate 265,992 of JAJTUV010000483.1, forward strand.
ATATATATATATATATATATTTTTATATATATGCTACCACCATGGCCCATATCTAGAGTGTGAGAGCAGGAGAGTTGTCCCTGCCCCTTTTGAGTTGCAGCACTTAGGTGCAGATCTGGCTTTGGTGGTATGGATTCAGGAAATCTGGCAGGCTAATGAACCCAAACCAGGATCCAGGTCTTGAGTTGGCCCACCCCCAAAATATCCCATCTATGAACTGTCATCACAAAGGGCAACAACAGGATGTCCAAGATGAGTTCTGGTGTGGTTCTAGTATTGATGGTATAGCATAAGCCAGAGGCCTCCAACCGGACCAATGACTCATTGCAATGAACACTTGCAAGTAAAGCTGTATAGAAAAAAAATAGGAGGTTATACTGTGTGACACATCGTGATAAACTGCAGCTTCCATGGTGATTTGCTTTTTTATTTTTTTTTAATTATAATAGTTTTTTTTTTTTTTTTCAAGGGAGGTTGAAGGAAACATGCAGATGAGAACGGATAGGAGAAATGATGTCCCTGATGTGAAATTCATACACACACACAAAAAAAAAATCAATAAAAGGTTAAAAAAGTATTTCTAATTAAAAATGAGTAAATTAAGTAAGGAATAATTTAATCTACGGGAAAAGACGAACTTTACACAATAAAGTACATCATGTTTCTGTAACAGCATACAGTCCACTGCCAATTTAAGACATGCTCTTAACTAACAACTTTCAAAACAATGTGACCACTTACGAAATTCTTGCTTTCTGAGTTTCATGTGTTTCTCATTATCAAAGTGTTCCTATGAGAACAGTCAAACCTTACCTTTCAGTACCTCTAGTCAGTGATCTCCCAATAGCTTCATTCTGGTTACTACAGCTTTCTGTCGTAAATGAAATGTGGTATGAGGTATTGCTCCATGGCATCAAAGGGCCAGAAGACACCTGGGGCTCTAACATCTGTCTCATCACCTGAGATCTGTGTGGATGTAGTTTTGTCAGTTGTGGTCAAGAAAACTTGTTGCATCATTACCATGACATCCAATGGCTTCTTTGAGTAGACAGCTAGATTACTTGGATCTGGAAAGTACTGATAGATGGAAGTGGAATTAATGCTGTCTTCTCACACTGAATTATGTTAAAGTAAGTACTCTGTTTTATATATGTACCCAAATATTAACACAAAAAAACACGAAGGAAACTAAAAGTATAAGATGTTCATTTTACATAACTTAATAAAGCTATTAGTACAGCTTGTCTTACTTGGTTTGGTTTTGTTTGTGGGAGGAGAGATTAATACAGCATCTTACACTGTAGCTTACACAGTATGGAACTCCCTCTGCAGCATGGATTAGCCCTGTGTTAACATCAACCATCCTGTCTCAGCCCCCAAAGAGTGAAGGTTATAGAGTCAGATACCATGCTTGGATACAACATTCTGAAACATCAAAAAAATCTAGAGGGATTGAAGAGATGGATCATCAGTGAAGAGCACTGGCTGCTTTTCCAGAGGTCCTGAGTTCAATTCTCAGTAACCACATGGTGACTCACTATCATCTATAATGAGATCTGATGATTTTTTCTGACATACATGTGTACATGCAGATGCAGATAGAATATACATACATGTGTATATATATATATATATATATATATATATAATTTTTAAAAGTCTTTTAAAAATCTAGAAAAGTTATGAATAACATAGGAAAGAGGGATAATAAGAATTGACATAATCATGTTGTAAAAATAAACATTTATTAATCTGTCCAATGTCCACAATGTAGCATGCTTATTAAGTAATGATTTTCTTTAAAGCATGGTGTAGTAAATCTTATTTCCTTTCATTCATTCTTTTCTACTTACCAGTATTATCAGTATTCCTTATTAACTTCTCTAGACTCTTTTCTTGTATACTCCTGATTTGATCCAGAAATTACTATTTCCTATTCTCCTGAGTATCTATAAATTTGTAATCAATTCTCGATCCCTTCTGTTTAAGTTTTTTCCCTTGCCTTACACATGCTTAGCAATCCCTGTGCCTATTCTCCTTGAAGACTCCTAGATTAAACATACATTTACTTCTTACTTTCTATACAGAAAAATTGACAGCTACTCAGATTGCCGTCTTTTTCTCTGTTAAAACAGTATTTCTCATCAATTTTCCAAGGAACTGCATACTTATTTTAGTGTTACAACAGCAATCTGTGCAACTACTCTCCTATTTTCTTACCCATGCCAACAGTTGTACAGGAGGCCTGAGCCTACTCTTTGCTACTTTGATAAGATGAAGCTAACAATGAAGACCTTACATTTTAAGAATTTTATTGTAAAAAGGAAAGTTTGTGGGATTACAAGCTTTCATATTTTTAACTTTAATACATTTTTATTTTAATCTCACATGTTACATAGTTCTTATATTTTTCATTCTTCAAATTATTTTAAAGATATCAGTCTTAAATTTCATGGAATCTATATTACAGAAAATTTGTTATTAAATTATTTCTGACTGCCCGTAAAAATATATGACTGTTATATTGTGGTTCATTTGCATGCATAAGGCCCTGAGTTCAATCTCCTATGTTGAACAAATATAAAATAAATAAATGAAAGCAGTTGTGCCAGCTTGCAATCCCACCAGCAATGGAGGAGTGTCCTTTCTCTACATCCTTGCCAGCATCTGCTATTACCTGAGTTTTTGATCTTAGCCATTCTGACTGATATGAGGTGGAATCTCAGGGTCATTTTGATTTGCATTTCCCTGTTGACTAAGGATATTGGACATTTCTTTAGATTCTTCTCAGCCATTTGAGATTCCTCAGTTAAGAATTCTTTGTTAGCTCTATAGTCCATTTTAAAATAGGGTTATTTGGATCTCTGGAGTCTAACTTCTTGAGTTTTTTGTATATATTGGATATTAGCCCTCTATTGGATATAGGGGTGGTAAAGATCTTTTTCCAATCTGTATGTTGCTATTTTTTTCCTGTTGACAGTGTCCTTTGCCTTACAGAAGGTTTTCAATTTTATGAGATTCCATTTGTCTATAGTTGATCTTAGGGCCTGAGTCATTGGTGTTCTTTTCAGAAAAATTTCCCTTGTGCTGATGTGTTGGAGGCTCTTTCCCATTTTCTCTTCTATTGGATTCAGTGTACCTGGTTTTATGTGGAGGTCCTTGATGGACTTGGACTTTAGCTACGTACAACAGATAAGAATGGGTCAGTTTGCATTCTTGTACATGCTGACCACCACTTGAACAAGCAACATTTGTTGAATATGCTGTCTTTTCTCAACTATATGGTTTTGCTTCTTTGTCTAAGATCAGGTGACCAAAGGTGTATGAGTCCAATTCTGGGTCTTCAGCTCTATTCCATTGATCTACCAGTCTGTCTCTGTAGTAACACCATGCTGTTTTTTATCAGTATTGCTCTGTAGTACAGCTTGAGTTCAGGGATGGTGATTCTCCTTAAGTTCTCTTTGATTTTTTATTGGATATTATATTTATTTACATTTCAACTGTTATTCCCTTTCCCGGTTTCCCCTCTGCATATCCCCTATCCCACTCCCCCTGTTTCTATGAGTGTGCTCCCCAACACAATTCCACCTCGCTGCCTTAGCATTTCCCTACTGTACGGGTAGCAAGCCTTCACAGGACCAAAGGCCTTCCTTCCAATTGATGTCAGATAAGGTGGATCTCTGCTCAAATGTAGCTGGAGCCATGTGTACTCTCTGGTTGGTGGTTTAGTCCCTGGGAGCTCTGGGAGTCTGGTTGGTTGACCCTGTTCTTCCTATGGGGTTGCAAACCCCTTCAGCTCCTTCAGTCCTTGCCCTAACTCCTCCATCAGGGTTCCCGTGCTCAGTCTGATGGTTAGATGCAAACATCCACATCTATATTGGTCAGGCTCTGGCAGAGACTCTCAGTAGACATTCATATCAGGCTCTTGTAAGCAGGCATTTCTTGGCATCAGCAATGGAGGGGACTTATGGCTTTATCTGACATCAATGGCATGGGAGGTCCTTGTGGAGGCTCGGTGCCCCATCATAGGGGAATGCTAGGGTGGTGAGCAGGAATGGGTAGTTGGGTGACGAAGGACTCTCATAGAAGCAGGTAGGAGGGAGGAAGGGATAGGGGGCTGTGGAGGAGAAACCAGGGAGGGTGATAACATTTGAAATGTAAATAAATAAAATAATCATTAAAAATTAAAATGTTTATTTGTATTCTCACAAGAAAGAAAGAAAGAAAGGAAGGAAGGAAGGAAGGAAGGAAGGAAGGAAGGAAGGAAGGAAGTCCTGTTTATTTGGAAAATCAATTTAATTTTTGTGTCATCACTGAATGGCTGTACATGGCTAGATACAGGTTAAGAAACATGTAAAATTAAAGGGATCAAGGTTGTGTAACTTAAGGACATACTTGACCCACATTACAGACTTTTACGCCCCACATATTATTGAATAAGAAACAATTGTTAGTTCCAGGAAGGTGGATCTTGAAGGTGAAAAGAACTGTCAATAGTTTATATTGATTTTTCTCCTTTCCAGATGATGCAACCATGACTATCCTGGGACATAATGGTAGTTCTCATGTTTATTAGAAAACAAACAGAAATGTTATGGAATACTTACTTCTCACCATGAGTGGTTGCTTTCCCGGAGAAGGATCTCTATTATCACAAACCCTATACTTTCATTTACTCCACCAATATTTAGGGAATTCCAAGGACAGTACTAAAAGCTTTTAAAATTGTCTGTATAGATAGTTACAATGCCACAGCATGCCATTAGCCTAGATTCTTATTGCCATCCTGAGGCTGGAAGAGGTTAAAAGCATATCCAAATTGTCTCGTGACAGTGATCTGCCATTCAACATCTTAATTCTCACTTTCAGCTGAAAGTTTTCAGTCTGATGAATACTTCTTGCTGCCTGAAACACTTTTGCCTTGCATTTTGCATTATCCCACCAGCTGCTGCTGTCCTATCTTCTCAGTTGATTGTCTCACTTACAATCCAGGCCTGATTTTCCCTCTGGTATTCGTTTGTTAATACTAAACCTTATTGGAAGCTTGCCATACAATTCATTCTGTATCTGCCTACATTTGTTCCCTAAATAATCTTATCTAGAACCATGGATTTATAAATCATCTAAATGCTCAAGATGTAAATGTTTATGATTTAGGCCATAAGTTCTGTCCTGAAAGTTAGTAGTATATATCTTGATATATTATGGCAATTTTATTTTAGATATTTAAAAAAGCATTTATACTCTAAAGGTTTATAATAGAACTATTTATTGTCTATCACATACTCCTATGCATTTCAAAATGATTGAAGAGACATCTTCAGTTTTAGCCTTTTCATCATTCAAATACATATGAAAACATATAGAATTACATACCAAACTTATATTGTCTCTAGGCTGGAAAGAGTGAGAGATCATCCACGAATATCTTTATATATGTGCTGTGTATACAACAAAAATTATTAAATAATATTTTACTTTTTCTTCAGTGTCTTGGTAGTCACCAATATTTTAAAATTAAAGTATATTTGTATTAATTTATTACTTAAGTATTTTTAAAATATGGCATCTGACTTCTGTGTCTACTATAAATACAAGGACTACCTACATTTAACCCTAACTCAATTTATACCAAATGGTTTCAACCTTTTTGATAATTACAGTACCATATTAGATACTTAAAATTTGTTTGAGTTCTATGGCTTTTAAAAATCTATCATAAATTTAATGATACTTTGAATGGTATATCTAAATTTGTTTAATTATTTTTCATAATTTTAAAGCTAAAATTGTCTATTAATTTACAATTAAGAATTTCTGGAACACTACATTTTTGTTTCTTTAATAAAAAAATCTGCTTTAAAAGTTATAATAATTAATTTTTCCAAATTCTAAAATATAATAAATTGGCCACTCTAGCGACCACAATTAATTATTCAACTCAAACATAACTATTATATTAACAGAATTATTAGTTCAACTCTGCAAAGCTCTACTTATGTATAAAGGCATTCACTGTGCTCCTTTAAAAGATAACATCACACTCTAAAGTGTGGATATAGAAGATCTAATTGACAGATAACACTTATTCAGCAAAAGAGAAGTGTGGACTTGCTGCTATATTCAAAGATGACTTCGTTTTATAAGAACTGCATTGTTTTGTCCATAAATGTGGGATAAAAAATTTTCTGTAAATAAGAAAGAAATCAAATAAATAATACATACACACACCAAAACACACACACACACACACACACATATATATATATATATATACTTGGTTTGCTGCTTTCAGATACTTAGTTTTAATATCAGAGAGGTTAATTTTTTCCATGTAACAATATAGGTTTTTATCAATAATCTCTGTTTCTTGAACAAGAATCAGATTAATTCTAACTAGTAAATTATGCTTCCTACTTACAGAAACCAAATATTTAACATTTGTAATCTCAAAGCATGTTGAGATTATGTTTTTTACTTATGGTATCAAGAAAACAATAACAAGTATATAATTATATAAGATGATTAAGCTAAACACCAAGAATTTTTACTTTAAAGCAATATATGTTATGTTTCAAGTTTTATTTTTGCTAAGAGCACATTCTGCTTCTCCCCATTTCATTGTTATCTCTTCAGTGACTCAGAAGAGAGAACATACTTCCCACATGGTAAAAATGGACAGAACCATCTCTACCTGCTTCCCTCATAGACACTTATTTGTACATTTGGAAAACCAGTGTTCTAATTATATCTACCTTCTTTCTCTCAAGCTTTTCTATGACTTTTAACATTTCATCACCATCTTGTAAACACTCTTTTCTTTGGTTGTCTGATTCTTCAGTTCTCACCATCTTCCTCCTCTTCTATGTATACATCATTGCCTACTCAATTTGCCCCTTCTCTATGCAAGTTCTCTCTCTTGGTGTATATTTATGTATATACATATATGTATACATATATACATATATGTATATAAATATATGTGCATGTAAATATATATATATTCCAGACTGAGTCTATGAGTTTGTTCACAGAATATCATCATAAAATGATAAATTAACCAAACTCTAACTGCTAAGGTGGTAGATACAACCTATAAATGTCACCAAATATCTAGAGGATGGAATATAAGACTGATGACATACTGTGAAACAACTATGAATTATGAGTGGCCCACAATCTAACACAGAGATTGTATACTCTTCAAAGAATCAAAACCCAGATGTATAGGAGTTATGGCAAAGCTAATCTGTAAGAGTGTGTATACAAATACAAGGCTCAATTTTCTTGCTTTGACAGACATATTGTAAGAATATAATTAAAGAATTTCTTTCATAGAAAAGCTCATAAAGAAAGAAATGTTAGAAAAATTCCTTCTAAAATATGATCAGATTAGCAAGAAGGATATGTAGCTAAAGCAGACTTTTAAGGATTCAATATATGAGGGTATTGTTTGTCCTCTGGACCCATCACTTATGTGTTCCCAGGCTTGCAAGACTGCGTGGCATATATCGTCTTGTTCTTAATTTATTTAACTTTATCCTTAAGTTCTGATCTCGGGTTCTGTGCTTCTATCTGGATCTCTCATATTTCCATTATTGTTTTCTTTTAGCTTACTCTCATTATTACAAAATATGGTTAAGTAAAATGAAACCGGTAAATGAAATTCTGCTGAGGTCTGTATTTCCAGTAAGTTCTGTGAGTCTGGGATATCATGGGAATTCTATTAGTCACCAGAAACAGAACATTACAGCTTTACCTTGCTAAAGAAAAATTCTTTCTAGTTTAATTCTGCCAACAACAAACTGACTGGTGAATCATGTATTTGCCTTTGTCTTTCTGTCACTGACATTTTCCTTAATGAGATAGAGAGATAGAGATAGAGATAGAGATAGAGAGAGAGAGAGAGAGAGAGAGAGAGAGACAGAGAGAGAGACAGAGGAGAGAGACAGAGAGAGAGACAGAGAGAGAGAGACAGAGAGAGAGAGAGAGAGAGAGAGAGAGAGAGAGAGAGAGAGAGAGAGAGAGAGAGAGAGAACATATAAAAACAAGGAATTTTGGCCTTCCCTCATCTATTGTCCTTTTCCTCACTGATCTTTCTTCAAAAATCAAAAATAGGACAAGAGGACAAGGAGGGAAAATAAAAAAGACACAGAAGCTCACATGTTAAATTTAACTCCCATAATTATTTTCCTATTAATTTTTCTCCTATTTATTCCACAGTTGCGCCCTCACCCTGGCTAGTCCCTGCTTGCACTTTCATCTCACTTAATCAATATTACAGAAACTGTTCTTTGCTTATTTCCGTCCCCACTTCAAAAACTTTCTTGGAGCTGGAGAGATGACACAGTGGCTAGTCACAGGTGCTGCTCACCCAGTAGACACAGATTCCATTACCAGGACCCACATGGTTCACAGACATCTTAATTCCAGTTCCAGGGGATCTGTGCCTTCTCGTCTCTTCTGTGGCCACCAGGTATGCATGTGTTACAAACACATACATACAGAAAAACATTAATACATATGAAATAAAATAAACGTCTTCAAGAAAAACTTTTGTTGCTCAAAGTGACTTTATCATTTGTACAAATAAGTAGAACTTCTTGTCAATTTAAATGTTAGCAAAATTTGTGAGATGAAGTCATTGACATTTTGTGCTTTGCCATTAAAATATGGTTGTCAATAATCAGTGATATAGAGATGTGTTTAATTTTATAAATTTTAGTAAACATAATGCAAGGGCAATGCTGCATCCTAAGATGCTTTGCAGAAAAGCACACTCTAAACTGACTCATTGACAATTTTTGATGAGAAAATTTTACACAATACCTAGCAATTGAGTATTTGTGCAAACCTTAAATTGTTTCTGAGCTTGCATAACCTCTATATTCTATTAAATAGGTCAGACAACAAGTCTTAAAGCACAATAATTTTTTTTAGATTAGTAATAATAGAGTAAAGCTATGTCTTGAGTTTTTAATCTCTGAACTTATTATGAACCTTTAATGTGTAAAGATAAAGCCATTCATCTACTACTCACTAAAATATATGGTTAATATTTACATGTGTTCTCTTTATGAATAATTATGCTCACTACTAGAATAAATGATATGGTTTCTCAAACAAATGCTTAAGATAGAGATATTTGAAAACTGAGATATACTTAACTCTATTTAAATGTATTATTTTCAAGAAGGATATAATAAAATTTTATGAAATATTTAAGCTAAATCTCCCTGAAGTTGTCTACTGCAATTCCTTTTGTGCTGCTATCTTTACTGAATAGTTCTTCCACAAATTTATAATAATTATTTTCAGGTGGATTTCTAGTTGAGATTTCAATGCTCTGAGAATATACTCATTGCTTACTTAAAAAATGAACCCTTTAAAATAATCAACACAAAATTATTTAAAATAAATATTCCTTAGTATGATTTGTATTTTTAATTGAAATATAGTCCCATTTTGTATCTCAGGTTAGCCTAGAAATTATAGATAACTCAAGCTTGGCATGAAGTCATGCTAACCCTCCTGTCTAAGCTTCCCAAAAGCTATGATTATTACTATGAACCACTACACATGATTAATAATAAAGCTATAATGAATTATATTGCAATAATCTTGGAAACATTTATACCACAGGATTTTCCATATATATTTGAAAGAGATATGTTACAAATTGGGGCAAAATATTTCATATAAATAACAAAGAATGGCAAGAGCACTTATTGCAGATAAAATCTAAAATATGATGTTTTCCCATGATTAGAAATTACTGCAATGCTACATCCATGTGTGGTATGAACAGCAGACATTCCATTATTAAATGAGTTTGTTGAGGATGGAAAAGTGTTTTCTGACAGTTTGTCTTTATTTCCATGTTCCCTTGATACTAATATACTCAAAATTATTAATAATTTCTTTTAAATAATTTAAGTTGATGGGATACCTTACTGTTCTTAAAAGTAAAGCATCATGTATTAAAGCAAATTTCAGATAAGGCACTACAGTATAGTTTAAAATCACAGAAAGCAGTTATAACAGAATCAAACACGTAGAAAAGTGACATTTCCCACAAAGGCTTCAGAGGGCTTTCTTTGTACTGGAAGACAAAGTCTTCCGAAAACTTATGAAATATACTGAGCTGTGAATAAATAGCTACCGAAACAAACTTTTTGTTTCCTTATCCGTGTTCTGTTTCTTCAGCATCCACTCTTGAACCCACAGTCAGAGTTGTAAAATTGTTAAGTGTGGTAAAATCTAAAGAATCAATAAGCTACAAACAAGCAAGAGAATTTATGATTTTAATTTTTGCCTTACGCCTTAATCACTATCAACCTAATACCGAAATTTTAATGACACTCTCTACTACCGCACTGAAATGACTCCTGCTGAGATGTGAGATGTAATGGAGAAATGGTCTTCTCTTTTCAAGCAAAGGATACACCAAGTGAAAGCCTCTTGGAAGAACTTCCTGTCACAACAGCTATGTCACTTCAAAAGCAGCATCAACCAGAGACAAATATACAAAGGTGCTCTGACTCTTCAGCATGTCTGTAGGCAAATAAAGTCTGCGTGTTCATTACCTGACTTCCAGTCACACGGGCTAGGTCAGCCTGGTGTTAAGGAACTGTACACTGCTGAACTGGAACAAAGTTTCATATCATTTAACTAAGGGAACAAACAAATAAAATGTTTTTCCTTGTCTCTTTTCCTTCTTCAGCAGCAGGACGAGATTGCTGTTATAAACAGAATGATGTAGAGAAAAGAATTAACTGAGTAGAAGTTTAAGGAATAAATGGAAAATAAAATGTTTGTGTTTAAATACCGTAACTTTCCTCTAACCTAGCAATAACTTTACCTATCTGTCTGTCTCTCTGTCTGTCTATCTCTCTAAGTGGTCTTCCTTTGTCCTTCAAAGAGATTATACAAAGCTTTATTTATAGAGATATATTCCTAACATTGGAATTCTGTTACTGATGGAACCTGCGGTTCTAATGTAACTATGGTCCTGTGAGAAGTTCAAAGTGATGATTAGAATTATGCTCATGTAGATTTCCTTGGATATTCTGCTGAAAGATTTCTACTTATTTCTCCAATATGTATTAATATTAATGTAATAACCCTAGCTGACCTATAGCTGTAGGCAGTGAGGCTGAATATGCATCTTCTATGCACAATACTATCACCTTTAGAAATGCAAATGAGCAGTCATGGCAGTGATATGGAGATGGGTTGGAACTCCCTGTACTCCTCTCACTGAAGCAAGAAATGGGGTCAGGGGAGTGGGATAATCTTATTCCTCAGAGTCAAGGTTGGAAAGTGTGAATATAAAAGATAAAGGAAGAACTAAGGTGGTTCATGGCAGGTAGCCTTAGATACTATGAAAGAAGATCTGAAGTTAAGCATGGGGTCAGATGTAGTAAGTACTACATGTTAATTTTTAATTTTTTATTCTATTACTTGAGAATGGGTATAGATATCTACAAAGAGTAAAAAAAAAAAAAAAAAATAGTTCATGTAAGGAAAAGCTGCCTTTCCATCTAAGTCTAAAGACAGAGATATGGGGGTAGTGGGAGTACCCAAATGCTGGTTAACTCTTCTCTGACTGACTGTACCAGGTTGTGGTTACCTCACATCCTCTTCCTACCTCCCTCTTCTTTCCTCTAGGGTTTTTAACACAAAAAAATAGTGTGTGTAATAGCTTCATACACACTAATTTCTTCTATGGTAAATTTCATTAGCATCTCCTTATCTGTTGGTTTGTGTGTTGACATGAACCCCGAGGGAGAATCTATCCCTTATGCTATGGAAATGGCTTGTGTGACTGCTGCACACAAATATAGTTGTTGGAAAAGAAGCATATTAAAATCTGACCTGCTCCCTGGAGATTCGATAACAATTTTGAAAATAAGAAAATAACAAGGAAGCCACAAGTGTTCATGTAAATATACAAAAGTTTAAATACTTTTAAGTAAATCATTTGCTAATGCCATGAGCTATAAAGCAATGGCAAATATCGAAGAAAACACTGTGCACAGTATAAAATATTCAGATGTTCGAGATTGTAGAAAGGATGATACTTTGGAGATTAATCTTTCTTCCTATCCTCCTGTAATAAAATAGCATAAAAATCCCAATATCATAAATAGTTTGAAAGTTAAAGGAATGACAAGGACTCTATTATGATTTTGAAGGCAGCACACCTTTCCAGTTATGGAACATACTACCATTCTAAGCTATTTGCTAAACTCTCAGCTCTCTGTCTGGGGCTGGCAATCCCCCCTTTCACTGTGCTTTATTGAGCTGAGCATTTGGAGTAATAGCTGCCTGAGTTGTAGTTGTGCAGGCTTTGTCTTGAACCACATATCCCCTATCCTAATGGCAAATTTCTGAAAATTTATGGAGATCTCTATTTGCAGTAAAATTAGATTTGCATGTTTCATCCCTTATTGATTTACAACAAAGAAAGGGAATGTATATACTGGTAGATAAAATATTTTCTAAGGAAGGAAGCAAAGACTTGAACAAGGGAAATATAGAGAGAGAGCTGGCCTTGCAAATACCATTTGGTAAAATTTTCAGTTTACAAAATTAATTTTACCAGGAATATGACAGGATACAAACCTCTGTAAGTTGATTTGAAACCTGCCACATTGCTGAACTGTTTACCATTTCTAGAAAATTTCTGGTTAGTATTTTTGGGAGTCTATAGTATATAGTTCCATGCCATCCATAAATAGGGATAAAAGGAATTTGGCAGTGTTCCTTCTGTTTCTACTTTTTAAAATATTTCTAAAAGGACTAACTGTAGATCCTTGAGTCTTTGGTAGAATCTGCTGTGAATTCTCCAGTTTTGGGCTCTTTCTAGAGTGGTCTAGGTCAAAGATCTGTTAAAATTTTTATTTTTCCAAAGAGTCAGATCTTAAATTCATCAAATCTTTGTCTTGATTTTGATGTTTCTATTCTATTTCATTAATTTCTCCTTTTATTTTTATTATTTATTGTTACTGACTGGATTTTTAAAATTGTTTTTTTCTTTTTTTTGTTAATTTCAGAAATTTTAGTTACATCATTAAACCATTTATTTACTGGGCTCCTTTTGATTTTTTACTTTTTTTAAATGTAGGTACTTAGCGCTATGAATTTCCCTTGTAGGACTACTTTTAAGGTTTCCTGGAGTTGTGATTGCTTGTGTTGTCATTTATATTTAATTTTAGAATTTTTTTTTTATTTCTTTCTAAGCTCTTCTATGACTCATTCATCATCAGTAATGAGTTGTTTAATCTCCACGGGTTTGTTTCCTTAAAAGAGATTTACGTTCAATGTTTTTTTTTCTTTCATGACCAGGCAGAATACTCATATTATAAACATTTGTTTTGTGTCTCAGAATATTCTCTATTTCAAAGAAACTCCCATGTTCTACTGAGTATGATGTATATTAATTTGTGTTTGGGTGGAATAGTCTATAGATACAGTCACACCATTTGACATATCATGTCAGTGAATTCAGATTTGTTTCATTAAATTTTGTATAGGTCCCCTTTCTATTGACAAAATTATGGTATTGAAGTGACCTTGTATTAGTGGACTCTTGTTAATCTGTGCATAAGCAGCATTGCTTTATGTTCACTGATTCAGTCAGTGCCTTCTCTGTCAAGCTTCTGCTTTGAGTTCCTGTTTTGGCTTCTCTTGATGATTCAATGCATATGACAAATAAAATCTTTCTTACCTCCAAGTTTGTTTTGGTTGTAGTTTTTTTTAATGACAGCAGTAAGGAGCAACCTAATAACAGAAATTGATACCAGCAATTGAGATGTTGCTGTGAAAGATCTTACCATGCTGTAATAGAAATATTGCTGATTTGTTGGAAATTTAGGTTTGAAAAGCCACTGAGAGCTCCATGTTTAATGGGCTTTTTGGTGAGAGATTGGAGGATAATAATACTGAAAGAAGTAAGACAATGGAGACCTAGCTTGTAACATTTCAGAGGAAATCTAAGATTCTATGATGACTGTTGGATTACATTTTGGATTAGGCATCATTTAAAAGTGAAATCTTTGCTTTATAGAAGAGTAAATGTCAATTTTCTGTGGTCAAAGTATTGGCTGTGATTAATAAGTGACTAGCATCACTATAATGAAATCTTCTAAAGTGTATTACCTCAATGTCAGTGGACAAGCTGTGGTCCAGTGTATCCAAGGCTGTATCTCAAGCCATTAGTTGACAATGGTAATATATTACATTACCCCACTTGTTACTGGTTTTGATGAAACTAAGAGTCTACAAAAAGATAGCCAAGGCTTCAAACTATATTATATTGTTAGCATTTCCATGAAGAGAGGCCCGAAGGCCTTTGCTGAAGGTAGAGTCTCAACTGCAGAGGAAACCCTGACATTGAAGTTGTTAGAGAAACCAGTGGTGGCTTGGGAGAGACTAGGAAGGAATTGGTGAAGGTGTAGCCTTGTGCAGCAGAGATTACAGAAAGATGAACTGTAGGAATATAGAGTGGAGCTAGCATTAGCCTACCAGAAAACTGGTGTGTGGTACGGATGGAAACTACAAGGTAATTATTGAGTTCCAGATTCCAGACACTGAGTTCATTACCCTCTTGGATTTTAATTTTGTATAGATCTGATTGTAAATATGTTCTAAGCAGTCTATCTTCAGAAACACTATATAACGTATTTTGGGGTTTATGGAGGCTACAGGAAACATATTGAGTTTTCATGATAGCTTTGATATTTAAATCATGAGGTTTTATTTTAAAACTAGGACATTTCAAAGTTGGACTGTGCCTTATATTGTGATATTAATGTGAGATTTTGAGAGAAAATAAGAAAGGAAAGGGCTGCATATGATGTGTATATATGTCAAAGTAAAAAGGAATGAAGTGCCCTGCTCCCCTGGTCAACTTGACAAATCTGGGAAGAAGAACCTTAGTTGCCTAACTGGCTTGATTGGAGAGGCTTTTGTAGGCATGTGTGTGTGGGCATATTCTTGATTGTTAATCCATGCAGAGAAGGCAATCCCACTGTGGTATCATTCCCAGGCCTGACAGCATATTCTGGATAAGAAAGAACTGAACATACACCTGAGCAAGCCAGCATCAGTGGTAATTCGTGATCTCTTCAGTTTCTGCCTTCAAGCTCTGGCATTGAGTTTATGCCTTAATTGCCATGATGATACACTGCAATGCAAAATTAACACTTTATTCTCAATCCGATATTAATCTCAAGGTAATTTTGGGCATAATACTTTATCACAGCAATAAGAAATCAGACAAATATACTAATTTCTAAAGCACTAACTTATATTCTCATGGACAGACTTTAAGATTAACTCTTTCCCATATCTATGTCAGCATTTCTTGGAAATAGCCATTATGTCCGGGTGAAATGGAGTCTTAATATAATTTTAGTCTGAGTTTTCTACATAGTCAAAAGATATTGAACAGTATTTAAAGTATTTACCAAACATTTGCATTCTTGGTTTTGAGAGAGTAAAATAAAATAGTTTCAATGAAGGACCAGGAAAGCTGTGCTTAATGGCTCAAGAGCAGTGCAGAAGTTGTAAAGATAAACAACCACTATCTGATTTGATTTAAGGCCTGCTCCACTCAGGAGATTTGATGTCTGATCTAAACATCTTATCGAAAACAGGTTATGGGGTCAATATAAGTCCCAAGGGCAAGCATTTTAAGTGTTGATTTCCTAACTATTATGTTGTCAAACTATTTTTATTATATTTATGCTTATACTCACAGATTGTATTTCTGTACAACTTTATCCATTAAGCTGATTTTGTCAGTGGGTAGTGATTAATACAGAAATTCATTATTGTTCAAACAGCTGAAAATAAGTGACTCTGAATGCTCGACCCTAGATGAGCACTCTATTTCAATTCTGTCTATTCCAAAACGTAGGAAATAATTATGGAACAGTAAGTACGAAGATGTAAAAGCCCCGGTATGAAGGGGAGAGTTGTGAACTAGTGTTTTCTGGATATGATATTGCTGATGCCAGTATCAAGTCAAAGTGGCTATAGTTATCTCACAAGATCTCCATAAGATCAATTCAGTCAAAATCTGCTTGCACATGGTCTGCACCAATTGGATGCAAGGTACTAGCAATAACTGTAATAAAACATAATATGTTGACAGTACTCCAAATTCTAGAATTTGTGTGTGTGTTATCTTACATAACAAAAACAATCTTGAGAATAAAACTAATTTTAAATCATTTTTTGTTAAAATACAGATCTTATCCAAGATACTCTCTCTGGGAACCACAGTCCTAAGAAGTAGAAACTGAAACTGAACAGGGTCAGTGAAAGACAGTCTATGATATAAGTAAGGTGGAAGTATGCAATTCACTTTAAAAATTGATAAAAGGAACTGAGTAAATATATGTGGATAGTCTTTGAAAAGTGAGATATTTGCTTTTGGGGCCTTCAGGAAATAATTTCCCAATGATGGCACTTTGATATTAAGGGGTAAGAATCATATTAGATTGGTAGTTGACAAATAATAAGCTTGCATGTTGCAGACACCTAAATTTCAGTGATTTATTATAGAAACATTAGAAAAGGATATAGCTTTCTTATCGTAGAATTTTAAGATACACTGATTGACTTTAAAATCAGAGAGCAATATAATTGTTAAACAATTCATAGTAAATGATCAGAGATAATAAATCTATGCTAGTTGCTGATCTAATCAGTAATTCAAATATATATATGTATGTGTATGTATATATGTAGGCATGTATGGCAATGCACGTGTGTTTATTTAGTCAAAGTAAAATTAAGTATTTATAGATTAAATAAAAAATAATTTTCTATTTCCTGTTTTCAAAATAGAGACATAATCAATGGAAACATATGGCATGAGAATGCTAACCTGGATGTCCACATAGTCACAATGAGTCATCAGTCTTGCTAGTTAAGTGAAAGGCAACTAACAGTAAGCACAGGTGCAATTTTCCTCCTGGATTGTAGATACATAAATACTCAGCAGGGAGCATGGTGATTTATGAAAGTAAAGCTAGAATAGTAGTCTGAAAAAGAAATTAAGACAAAATTAGAGTGCATATCAGAAACTGTTTCAATGAAATACAGTAATCTTCTAAATAAATTGGTGTGATCTCTGTATAAACTGAACACTTTAGATAATAATGGTTTTAAAATGAAGTACTCTAAAATATTGTCTAAGGCTTGAAAAATTGATTAAGTTCACAAAACTATGTATCTTAGTTTCTGTGTGGAATGCACACAAAACATACATACACTCACATATCAACACTATACAATTAATATATATACATATATATATATGTATATATATAATTTTCAACACCATATATAATGTGTATTGATGCTTTGATAGACAGATACATACAAGTATATAATGAAGTTTAGTTTCTTGCTCTAGCTGTTACCTGTCCTATATCCCTTGTTCTATCACTGAGATTCTTCTTCCCAGGCATTTTTTTCCTGTTTTTTTTTTTTTTCCTGTATTTTTGTGAGATGTGAATTTGCATTTCGTTACTTTTGCCTCATGAGACCTTTTTCCTTCTATGATGAGATGTTGACAGCTCAAACTTTGTACAGGTCTTCTGCAGCTAACCACATCCTCAGTGACTTCATGAGTATAATATTCTTATCATGTCCTGAAAAAACTATTTTGTAACTTTTTTATCCAACCCCCCCCCTTTTCTTACAATCTTTCCAATGATTCATCCACAGAGAGATTGAGAAGGATGATACAGATTTCCTATTTAGGACTAAAAAGTCATAGTTACTTATTCCCAACTTTGATTAGTTGAGTCTTTGTATCAACCACTATCTATTTAAAAACGAAGTTTCTTTAATGAAGTCTGACAGCAGCACTAATTTATGGCAAGATGTTGAGTTTAAATTGTCAACATGAACCAATCTAGAATCACTTGGAAAGAGAGACTTAGTGCATGGCTGTGTACATTGGGCAGTCTGTGGAGAATAATCTTTATTACTCAAATTAATGTGGAGAAGAAATACAGACTAAAATTTGGTGCCACTTAATCCAAGGTTCTTGATCTTTTGAGTAATAAATGTTAGCAGAATATTAACGTTGGATGTTTTTATTCTTTTTCAGATATTGAGTATAGATATGATTCTTTAGGATCCTGCCTTACCATATTGAAATAATGGACTGCAGGCTGAAATTATGATTGAAAATAAACCAATGATTTATTTGCTAGGTTGCTTTATTTGTCAGAGTATTTTTCAGAACACCAAATATGAAACTAAGGCATATGGAGTTAAAGATAAGTTCTTAAGAGGTAGTTGGAAACCGTGGGCATTTATCAAGAAAAATAGTAGTAGTTTCTCATTTAGAATCAGTGGTTTTCCCAGACATGAGTTATAGGCTAGGTTACAATAATAAGCATAGGTTCCTTCCTGTATAATGGGACTTAAATATAAGCAACAATGTAGTTCTTCACCCTCACGAAATGAATGCCATTAGTCCAGCAGTGTGCCCCTCATGCCAAATCAATCACCACTAGAGCTTTTAGAATTCATAGATATGAATGTTGATTAATTTTGTTCCTAAGTACCTATCACAACATCTTCTGGGAGTATGAGAGTCAGTTACAAGGGAAGAAACTTACAGAGTAAAAGCAATAAACAGAATGGGAGAAAATCCTTGCAAATAAAACATATGACACAACAACAGGATCTTCCCATAAGACTATGGAAATGATCCAGTAGTCTTGGAATAGTCTTCTTGAAAGTGCTGATATTTAGGGATGTTCATGGGACCTCCTTGGCCAATGATACAATAATATATAATACACTCTAAGTACTGGAGGTTTTATGTGAGGGCATAAAATATCTAGTTGGGGTATCATCTCTCACATGAATTACTGATACTGTATTAGATTACTTTCATATATGTATATATTTTTAAAAGTTCATAGAGTAATTGTTTTCCATACTACTTCATTTATCCTGCTCTCTTATTTCTCCTCCCCATTTAATCTTCCTATTTTAGATTTCCTCTTTATCTTTTGAAAACACTATTCTTTTTATCATTCTTTCGTATATCTTCTCAGTACTGGCTAATTTTATTTATGTCAATTTGAAACAAGCTAGAATCATTAAAGAGTAAGTGAAACTCAGTTGAAAAAATTCCTCTATATCATCTAGTAATAGCCAAAACTGGTGGGGGGCATTTTCTGAATTAGGATTTATGAAGGGCCCAGCCAAGTATAGGTGGTGACATCTGTGGGTTGGTAGTCATGGATTCTATAAGAAAGAAGTTTGAACATGCCATGAGCAGAAAGCCAAGAAGCAGCACTCCTTCATGACCTCTGCATTAACTCCTTGTTCCAAGTTGTTGCCCTGCTTGAGTTCCTATCCTAACTTCCTTAGATGATGAACTGTGATATAGGAACATAGGCTGAATAAACCCTTTCCTTTCCAAGTTGCCTTGGTCATGTTTCATCTTGTCAATAATAATCCTAAGATAAGTTGGTACCATGATAGCTGGGTATTGCTATTATAGACCTGACCATGTTTTGAGGAGCATTGTGAACTACTTGGAATTTTCAGCTAGGAGAGTCATTGAATGTCAAGAGCTCAATGGATTGTTCTTTCACAGCTTTGAAGATAAGTAGGTTAAGAATGGTGCCGATGGTGGAGGCCTGGCTTGTGGAGTTTTAGAGGAAAATAAAGACTTATTTTTATTTTGGATTCATTTGTTATTTTGCATTAAGATTCCATGGCTATGGTTAGCTAGGGCAGAAGGATTTGCTCTGAGTAACAATTTACCAGAACTACTAAAATGAAAACTTTGTTTTCGTTAGGCTATTGGATACTACTCAGATGGAGCTGAAAAATTAGTAGTAATTAAGATAAGACTAGCATCATTGAAGTGAACTATTTTGGCAAGTGTTTCTTTGAGAGCACACAGAAGTTGTAATGCAGAGATGACTAAGATCATACTTTGCACTGGCAGATAACTTTGTTAGTGTAAGAGTCACCCAGGTGGTACTATTTTAAAACCATGAAGGGGTCTTGTAGATCATTTGAGGCTTGCCTCTGTAGGACACCAGGAGAGGCCATTAGTGATGCTGCAACCTCAGAAGCAGGTAAAGAACCAATATTAAAGGGGCAATACAGAGAAACTGAGGCTTGAAAACATCCAGAGACCCTAGGAGAGGCTGTTTGTGAAAGTGCAAACCAGTTGCAGAAGACTCCATCAGTTTGGAGATGTAAGTACCATGGGGTGACCACCAAGAGCAGCAGCAACTCTGGAGTGGCGTCTGTCTGAGATTAGAAGACAAGCTGAGTATACTGCATAGGACAGAGCCAGAGAAGTGACCAAAGCCTGTTGGAAAATCCCAGAAGATTGTGAGTAAATCTCAGAAATTAGACATTGAGTTATTAACACAGTTCGAGTTTAGTTTTGGTTTGTTCCGATTGTGACTGGAACCTGATTCCTCCCTCTTGAGTGGAGAAGGTATTTAATTTCATTTTGATCTTTACAGTTGCCAACAGCTGAAAGACATTGCACTTTTTAAAAACATTTTGAATCTTTAAAGAGATTATATACTTTAAACAACCCAAGCCTACTAGAAGAAACAGAGATAAAGGTAACTGCATAGAAAAAAGACAGGACAAACACATTAAAACTAAGGTGTAGTTTGAATTTGAAAGGGCTGTGGGAATTTTGAAGTTACTTATGTTTTACATTTTGCTATTAATATTAATGTGCTATCTTGGGGATGAATGAGTTAGAAAAGGTTCTCTTTGGAAAATGATGTATTTATGTGTCAAGTTGACAAAGGGTCAGTTATACTAGTTAATTTTATGTCATATTGACACAAACTAGAGTAATTACAGAGGAGGAAGTCTCTATATAGAAAATTCATTTATATTATTTATATCCAACAATAATCAAGCCTGTGGGGCATTTTTGTAATTGATTTACGAAGGAAAGCCAATTGTGAGTAGTGACATCCCTTGGCTGGTAGTACTGGATTCTATGAGAAAGCAGACTGAGCAATCCATGAGGTGCAATCTAGTAAGCAGAAAACTTCCATTGGTTCCTCACCATCTTCTGGTTACAGAATCTTGTCCTGCTTGAGTGTTTGTCCTGACTTCCTTTATTATAAAGAATGATGTGGAAACATAAGCCAAACAAACCCTTCCTTCCCTGAGTTGCTTTAGTCATGGAATTTCATCCCAGCAATAGTAACCCTAAAACATTCTTCTTCCTCTCGTCACTTACTAGACAACTATCCTTTGTGGTTACTGGAAGATAGCCATATATATATATATATATATATATATATATATATATATATATATAACATACAAAATAGCATTCACATATGTTGTATATCAATTTCCTCCAAGGAGGGATCTATGTTGGAGGAAAAATTCTTTAGATAGGATCTTAAAAAAGAAAATGTGGTTCATGTACACAATGGAATACTATTAAGCTATTAAGAAGGAGGACATCAAGAGTTTTGCAATGAAATGGAGGGAACTAGAAAATATCATCCTTGGTGAGGTAACTAAGACCCAAAAGAATATGCATGGTACGTACTCACTAATAAGAATATGCATGGTACGTACTCACTAATAACTAGATATTAGCCAAAAAATGTAAGGAATTCCCAGGATACAATCCACAGAATTCAAGAAGGCTAACAAGCTAAAGGGCCTAAGGGAGGATGCTTCAATTCCACTAGGGAGAGAGAAGAAAGCAGTCACTGGGAGGAAGGTAGAGGGAGGGGGAGGAGAAAAGGGAGACATGATCAGGTTTTGGGGTGGGGGCAGTCGAGAAGCCCTGAGGGCAAGCAGATGAATGGAAATATGCAACAGAAGTTTTTTAGTGGAACATAGGCGAATCTCTAGAATGTACCAGAGACCTGGGGGTGAGATACTCTCAGAACTCAAAGGGGGGACCTTAGATTAAATGCCCAACAGTGGGGAGAGGAACTTGTAGAGTCCACCTCAAGTGAAAAGGCAAGGCATCAATTAGAGGGATGTGGTTGCTACTCTGACCCAGAATTGTTCCTGTCTAAAAGAACTTCAAGGACAAAAACAGAGAAGAGACTGAGGGAAAGGAGGGCAAGTGACGGGCCTAACTTTGGATCTGTCTCAAGTGGAAGCTCCAAGGCTTAACACTATTACTGATAAACAGACAGGAGCCTAGTGTGGCTGTCCTCTGAGATGTCCAACATGAAGCTGACTGAGGCAGATGCAGATACTTACACCAACCAATGGACCGGGAACCCTTGTGGTTGAATCAGGGAAAAGCTGGAAAAAGCTGAAGAGGAGGGGAACCCTATAGAAAGATCAGCAGTCTCAACTCCCCGGAACCTCTGAGATCTCTCAGATACTGAGCCACCAACCAGGCAGCAAACTCTAGCTGTTAATATACAGCAGAGGACTTCCTGCTCTCGCCTTAGTGAGAGAAGAGGAGCCTAAGCTGGAGAGACTGAGGCCACAAGATGTGAGGAGGCCTGGTTAGGGCTTAGGTGGAGTGGGGACATACTGTTGGAGACAGGAGGAAGAAGGAATGGGATGATGTTAGTGGAAGGACCAGATGGGGGTACCAACCACTGGACTGTAAAAAAATAAAAGCAATTTTAAGAGAGAGAGAGAGAGAAGAGAGAGAGAGAGAGAGAGGAGAGAGAGAGAGAGAGATGAAATACTGCAAGACAACTACCCAAGACAGAAAAAGAACAACTCAAAATAGCCCAGGAATTCCCTGAAACTTGCTAGTTTCATTAGGCCTCCAACCTGACAAAGTGTAAACAATAAAGACTGATGATAATCACCCTCCTACAAGGCATAATGCATACACAACACTCAGACAAGCCAAATAGGTAAGAAGAAGTAGAGAACAGACTAAATGCAACAATAACAAAACAACAACAAAAACAAAAGCAAAAACAAAAAAAAAAAAATTGAGGCAAGCTGTTTGGAAGAGTCTAAAATGAGTTGAGCAATCTTGAAAAGATACTCTGCAAACTTTTGAGCTGCCTCTGCAAACTGTTGAGCTGCCTAAAAACTATGCAATGTACTTTCAGTTTCCAGCTTTTGGTTATTATCACCTATGTTGGAAAGGACTTTTGTGATACAAATGCATTTTAGTCATTTCTAGTTCGATAAATCACCCACCCATATACATATTGCTAATAAAACTCATTTATTTTACAAAGTTGGACTTTGATAGTATATTGAATTTGTTATGTCATAGGCTAACTCTCTGAGGTGAATAGATTGTGTGTGTGTGTGTGTGTGTGTGTGTGTGTGTGTGTGTGTGTAAGTAAATGTCTGTCATACAGCATGTAAGAGAAAACATGGAATATTTGGCTTGACTTTTGGTGTCTGAGTTAATTCACTCAGGATAATTTTTTTTCTAACTTCATCCTATCACCTCAAATTTTCATAATTTCATTTTTATTAACAACAGAAGAATATTTCATTAAACAAATAAATATATCATTTCCATTCATCAATGGATGGTCACCTAGGCTTTTCTAATTTCTGGCTACTATGAATAGAGTCGTAAAAAGCATGGATGAGCAAGTATCTCTGTAGTCCTTTGTGTTTGTGCCAAAGAATTGTATGACTGTTTCTTAAGATATAACAATTCTCAGATTCCTGAGATTTGCTATACCAACTGATTTCCATAGAGGCTGTTTCAGGAATGAATAAGTGTTCTCCTTTCTCTATGTTCTCATCTGCATGAGCTATCATTCATTTTATTCATCTTTGCCAGTCTGACTCGGTAGGGTGATATCTCAAAGTATTTTGACTTGCATTTCCCTGATATCTCAGTACGCTGAACGTTTCTGTTTCCAAATCATTTATGTTTCATGTTGTGTGTGCTCTCCTTTGTGAAATATACTACATTTTTCAACTCCATTGGGTAATATAGATTTTTGTGTTCACTATTTTTAGTTCTATACATATTCTAGATCCTCATAGTCAATCATATATGTAATTGATAAAGATCGATCTTTTCAAATTTTGTAAGCTACTATTTTGCCTTAGTTATGCTATATTTTTCCAAAATACACATTCCTACTTTATGAGGTTGATTTATTATTTTTTTGGACTTGGTGCTTATGTTAATGATGTCCTAATAATAAAGTATTCATCTGTGCCAAAGAGTTAAAGCCTATTCCCTTCTTCCTCATTTATCAGATTTGAAGACCTTTTTTTTTTGTGGTTTTTACTATATTTGAAATTGAGTTTTATGCAGGGTGATCATTATTGATTTATTTAGTGTCTTCTACATACAGCCATCCAGTTTGAGCTCCATTTATTAGTTATATCACATAACTTAGAAAAGTTAAGCTGGTTCCTAATTAGAAACTTCACTCCTACTGATTAGAGTTTATTGGCTGTAAAGTACTCAGCATGCTACTGGAGAGGCAATCATCCATATCACTCAGGAACAAAATACACAACATGTAACAGCAGCTTGACTGTAAGATGTACTGCTGCCTTACATTAGTGGCATTAATGTTATAGAAGTAGCTAACCACTCTTTATTTTTTTTTCTTTTTTAACCTTTATTAGATTTAAGGTCCACTCAGTGAGGTAAAACACATATCTAACACTGCTAAAGTGGACAAGAATCTGAAACTAGATAGGTAATGAGCCTAATATAATCATATTATAATGCTAAAAAAAACCCTTTAGAAATAAAACCCCTCCTAATAACTTATTTCTATACCATAGATCCATGTCTTTTCCAATCCTCATTAGAAAGGCCTCTACTTGTAATAGCCAGAAATTAATGGAGACACACAAGTGAACAATGTGTAGAAAGTGAGATACTTTGAAACACTATGTCCTCATCAAATCATACCCCTATCCCAAAGTTCAGGGATCTATGTGGAAGCAGAAAGGTAGGAATTGTAAAAGTTAGAGGTGATGGATAACTCCAACAAAAAATGACTTTCAATAACAACCAAGGTGATGAATATATGAACACAAAGAGACTGCTCTAATACATATAGGTCCAAACCAGATGTAGTTCCATTTGCTGGGAGGGGGAATTAATCAAGAAGCCATTTGTGATTGATAGCTACTGGCAAAGCAAAATTTCATTTTCTTTAATGTGATGTCACCAGATGTCATTTTCTTTAATGTGATGTCACCAGATGTCATTTTCTTTAATGTGATGTCATAGTGTAGGGCATGGCCCATGCCCAAGAAAATCATGAAATGAACTCTGTAATCATTTGTGTGAACTTTTTTATTTGTTTGTACATTTTTTACTGGATTTTTGTTTGTTATGATTTTCATTTTTGGATTTTGTAGCATAATTTTTGAGATGAGGTAAGGGAAGGGGAGACAAAGGAAAAGAGAGAGGGAGAGAGAAAGATAACCGAGAGTTGGGTGAGTAGGAAATGAAGCATTTCAGGAAGGAGTTTCAGAAGATAGAAAAAACATAATTAAAATAAGTTATAAGAAGAAAATTGACATATTTTTAATACAAATAATAAAAGGAGAATTAAAAAATCATCAGAGAAAAAGGGCAAATAATTCAATTGAAAAATTACTCGCAGAGTTAGAAACATATTTTACAAAATAACTCTTACACATAGTTGATAGATATGTAAAAAACATATACCATCATTAATAATAACAGAAGTTCAACTTAAATTCACAATGTGATATATTTCCAACATGGTACTCATTTAAAAATAAAATGTAGTAGTGAGATTTCAAAGAAATGTAAATTCTTGCACATTGTTTATGCAAATATAGTTAGTATATTTATTATGAAAGACAAAATGAATTTTTCTTTAAAAATTATAAATACAGCAATACAATTTAGAATCCATTACTACCTGTACTATATTTACACATATATGCATACACACACATATACACCAAAGTGATGAAGTTAGTATATGTAGGAGATACCTACTCTGTATTCTTTATAATACTATTCACAAAAGCCAAAAGTTGGAAACAACCTAAATGTCCATCAGCTCGTGAAAGGATAAAGGAAATTTGGTACATATACATAGTGGAGAATTATTCTTCTTAAAACATGATACAGTCCTGTTGATGCTGATGACATAAATGGAACTGGAGGTTACTATGTTCTCTGAGATAAGATGGGCAGAAAAAGACCTGTATTGCAAACTCTTATTGCCTGAGGAGTCTAAATGAGCAGACCTCATAAATAGTGGTTCCCAGAGTAGAACAGGGGTTCCCAGGGGCTGGGGAGAATAGCTGGTAGAACAGCAAGTAGTCACTTAGTCACCTTCATGAAAAACTACTAACTGCTGTTTCTATGTAAGACAATCCTGGTCTAATATGGGTCATAAAGGTGAGGACATAGGGACCTTGTGTCCTGTAGTTGACAACCATAAATAGGTGGATTAATTATTGAGAAAATAAATGTTTATTCTGAGGGCAAAATATATACATGTCCCTAAATATCATGATTTTTTAAACAATGTGGAACAGCTTTATGTTTTTCTTTTTCAAATATACATTTATTTTTAATGAATAGGTAAAAACATTATCCATAAATGCATTTATTAATCATATCTGTACAAATACAGTAAAAGGTCAAGGAAGATATTTATTGAACTTATTGCTGATGTTTTATCCCAGTCTAAATGTGGCATTGGGACCACTATAAATGGGGCCATAGAACATTGAATAGTACAAAAAATATATGTATTCTTAAATGGGATGGAATTATATACACTTAAAACACTTATTTAAATGTTTCTTAGGTCAATTTATTTACTAGAGTTTTTCTTTTAAAAGCTGACCTAGCATATTCCCCTTTATCAGACAACTGACCTTTGCTCATAGACGGATGATAATGAATACTCTTTCCAGCAATTTATTATGATAAATGCTAAGCCATTAAATATAACTTTATAAATTGCCTTAATAAATTATGAGTGTTTTAAAATTATATACCAGTATTACCTTTACATACAATTGCTATTTTATAACATATATATTAATGTATTATATATATTA
The DNA here is from genome assembly GCA_021653895.1 of Mastomys natalensis. Taxonomy (NCBI): domain Eukaryota; kingdom Metazoa; phylum Chordata; class Mammalia; order Rodentia; family Muridae; genus Mastomys; species Mastomys natalensis. The sequence continues at coordinate 293,019 of JAJTUV010000483.1, forward strand.
TATATACAATTAATACAATTAATAAATAAATACCATTAGTGTATTGTTTATATTAATGTAGTTATATATATTAATGTATATATATAATGCTAACATACTGTTATAGTTTAAAGTACAGTTCTACATATACAATGAAATACATACTCATTTTAAACAGATACCCGAAGTTTGTACTGTTGAATAATTATTTTTTATGACATACAAGACTCTTTAAGTAAAGCACTTTCACTGAAATATAATTTGTTATATAAAATAAATGAGACTGTGCTGGATATGTCATATATTATTTTTCACCTAATATAATTAATAAAAATCAGACAATAATATAAATATCACCAAACTCATAAATCATCATATACACATATGTGTGTATACAATTGTGTGTATGTATGAACATATGTGCATACTTTCTTGTATATTTTATTTATCATAACTTCTCATAGGTTTTTAAAACACATGAAAATTATACTTAACTTATACTATTTGAATATTTAATGTGACAATATAGTTTTCCCATCAAAAATGAAAATAATGCTCTTAATAATGAAAATAGGTGTTTAAATAGCTGTTATTACAACTTTAAACAAAAATATAAGTTGCTAGCATATAGGTAATTGGAGACTATCTGTGCCTAAACATTCATCTATGATTATCATTATATACCTTAGCAACAATGAACCATTTATACCATGAATCATTGAAGCTAAAATTGCAAACTCTAAAATGAAATACACCAAAGACTACTAAAAATTATTTTGATTTTATGCAGCGTATTCTTATATAAGAAATATACTGTTTGTGTCAAACTTTTCATTTGTTGCTGTTTAATGTCCTATTGTATGATGAATGAAGGGGGCAAGCAAATGAGTGGAAGAATTTTAAGATAAGCTATAATCCATTCATGTTTCTTACACAGTTCTACATACTACTGATCCTTGGTATGATTCAAATAGAGTGTTAAAACTTGCCCACAGCACAGCATTCCCTTGTTTACCTCTTAGACCTCTGATGATCCTGTTGATTAATTCCACAATCAATTTCCTAATAGCTTTAGAAAGGCAAAGAAATGGCTTTGATTTCCCCAGATCATATTTGTGGAAAGCCTTGCATAATCTCAGCTGAAGTATCCGGCCTCACCTTTGATAGGTAATTCGCAACCAAGGTCAAAGAGAGAACACTATTTCCTGAGGGACCACCCACCCAGGCTAGCTAGAGTCACATGATGAAAAATTATTTGAATTATGCATGAAGCAGTACAAGCTTAGCACTGTCATTTAGTGAGCTCTAAAAACAGACCTGGTACAGTAAATACAACTGATATTTTAGGTATCTTAGAAGATGACACTCTGTTAGAAAGTATGTCACAGTCATCTTCTCTGGCTGTTAAGACATCTAAAGTCATGTCAGTTTCACAACCTCCATCCTGATTACAATTCTGAAGGGCAGTTAGTGAGGAGTGTATGCAGTGCTTCATCAAGCTATTCAGTTTATACAGATGGAATGATGCTTTGCTCACTGAATCCATTACAAGTGTAACTATGGGACTAAATGGATCTGCCTTTGTTTTAGAAGAGTGCAGTCAGTAGCCAGAATGTTTTAAAAAGCACGACCCTCTAACTGCACTGCACACAATCCAACATTCCACAATTTTCCCCAAGGACTCAGGAATTAACCCCTTTGTAGCTGATATTAAAAATGTTGTTTCTGGGCTGGAAGATGGTTTACCAGTTAAGAGCATTGATTTCTCTCCCTGAAGTTCTGAGTTCAATTCCCAGCAACCACATGGTGGCTCACAACTATCTGTAATGGGATCATATGTTCTCTTCTGGTGTGTCTAAAAACAGCTACATTGTATTCATATATATAATATAAATAAATAATTTTTTAAATGTGGTTCCATTAGGTATCCTACTTTAGACACAGACCCATTTTATTTTACCCTTTAAAAGCTAGAACAAGTCTAGCATTTTAAAATAAACCTAGCTTGAAAACTCAGAAAAACACAGATTCCAAACTCTATATTAAAGATGGTCAAGATATAGACTATAAATTGAGTATTAAAAGACATATTCTTAACAATCCTAGGGAACAAAAATCATTTTACTTCTTTTGAGGAAGTATAAATTCACAAGACTTCAGTCAAAAGAGAAAAAATGGTTTATGAGATCAGTCAAAACTGATCTTGTTTCCATTAGGCTGCCACGTAACTTGAGAGCTAAAGGGCAATACAGACAAGGAAAAAAATGTTTCTTAAGACCAGAAATGCCTGTGCTGGTGGGTGTCGGTGATATTGGTCTTTTCCTCCAGTACAAATTGTCAGCATCATGGTTCCAATGAGACACTTGTTCTCAGGTCTGCATTACAGATGAATCACAGCAATGTTTTAAACGCTGCCCAGATACACAAGTAGATAGTCCATCCTATTCTTCATCAAAAATAAAACAATTCAATCAGTAATAAAGGAAAATGTCCTTGAACAGAGACAGTTTCTTGCTTGTTTTACATGGGAGGTAGAACATTCCCATTCTAGGAGATACTGAGCCCACTATATGGACTGAAACTTAATGTAAAACTTGACAGTTCTTCAAGTGTAGTGCTCAAGAAAAGGTGAAGTATATGGGCCAAGAAAGCATCTAAGATTTACTGTGGATTAATCAAGATAACTAGATTAGAAAATTTAGTATAAATTCTTACTAAATGAGCAAATTTAGTCATTTATTCCAAATAAAATATAACCCTCTAACCATGAAAATTTTCTATTTTTCTTGTAGTAGGTTGCCTTGGAAGATATTTATCTTGATTTGAATATTAGGACAATTTAAGAGAATAAGAATTTTTAAAATATAGATTCTCAAAATTTAAAGTATCCATGGAATGTAACAAAATCCTCTTAATACCTTAATAAATAAAAGATTAAAAGAAATTGGAGAATAGAGAAAATAAAATAAAGAATAATAGAGCATAAACAATGATAATTTATCGTTGAATGTAATATCTTTGCTTGGCAGAATTACCTTCAAACATAATACATGGCAAGAGCAAAGGCACCACAAACTTCAGTGTAGTTCTTCTAGGTTCTGACCCTTATAGTCTTGACTACAAAGGAGAAAAAGAATGAAGGTATTCAATATCACAGGAGAAATATATTAGCTATACTAGTGATGACACATTTAAAAAATACTTCAATAGTCTTACGGCAGCAGAGTCTTGGCAGTGATAAGAAAGGGCAGGAAAACCATAATTACTTGAATGAGTTTTAGGTATTTCATATAGTCAAGTAGATGAGAAACACTGCATATGATCTCTTCATACATATCTTCCAGCACAGAATGTACACAAGACCATCTCTGAACCTGAGGCTAAATTTATAAATGCATTTAAAAAATGTTATTTTGCCTACATACAAGGAAGTTACTTACTATTAATAAGTGTGAGCAGATGTTGTTTCAGCACCTGGTTACATTAAAATTAGTTTTTTAGAAACCACCTAAGCAGCACGTGTAGCTCTCTGTGCAAATCAAATACATATAATGCATCTGTTTTGATTAAAGCAAAGGAAAAGTTGATTCTCAATGTGCTCAGGATATTTACAAATTTCACGTACTTCTTCATTCCTCTCCCTTCTGCATTTTCCTCCTAACCTTACTCTCCAGAAACCCTCTCTGTCTTTAAAATATATTCTAACGAGATACTGACCTGCCTTGTAGAAGAAACAGGAATGTTGCTGAGTTTCAAGAACATTCAAACAAATACACATGTCTTCCTAGATCAACTTCACAAGAGGGCAGTCACTAGCAACATCTCAGATTATTTGCACAGACCACAGGACACTGAATTTGATGACGGAAGTATCTGCTAATCATTACCATGTTTTAATAACTTTAATGGTCATGCATGCATCTCTCTACTTCGTGAATAATCCACACTCTGACATCTTTAGTTTTCTTGTGTGACATATTATTTTGGTCAATGGTATTTCAGATTTGTAAAGTTATACATCTATTTACAGAATGACACAGAGAATTCAAAGGGTACATGTGTCACTACATGAAATTTATAAAGGAAGCCTGAACTTCTAGGAATAAACAATTTCAGTTTTCCAATATGTCCTTCTGAAAGTATATCATCATCATCATCATCATCATACCACCATCATCAATATATTTTAATATAAGCACAGAAGAACATATAATTTACGTTTTCTGAGTCACTACAATTACATACAACTCAATGGGTAGTATTTCTTGAACTCTAGTAAAGTCATATTATACTACAAGAATTGCCTTATGGATATTTCACCAGCTTGACACTTAATATCAAATCATGTTGCGATTTAGCCACTTTCCTTAACATCTGTTTCTAAGTCGAAAAATCTGCGTTCATCTCTAAGCAGATTTTCTGCCAACATTTGTATTTTAAAAATAAACTGGCACATTAAATAGAAAAGCAGCCACTGTTTAATACAATAAACTTGCTAACTGTCCAGTAATCTCTGCTGTTATTGCAAATGGAGTCATCTTGGTTTTCATGTGCCCTTAAACACAAGAGCAGTCCCTGACTATTCTTGCCATGCAACACATAGCTTAATCTTCTCATATTTCATTGATGGCCACTTTAAAACCTCCTCTACAATTTCCATTCTCAATGTTCTTTTATAGTAAAGAAAGTCAATTTTCCGTGGGGTTGATAGCTATACCTCTCTATCCCAGTCGTATAATTGTCATTATATAGTGCTCAATAAACACTCAAATGCCTTCTGCACCTCCAGTTTGACATTTTTTAAGTTAATGTTGAAGGAAACAAAGGTGCTGTTGCTTTATGAAGCTGAACTTCTAGTAGGAATATAGAGAAGTAATGGGTCATTGAATTGGCCAATTGAAAGCAAAGCAAGTGAGTAAATACTATGACAATGAATGGTCATAGCATCATAAAGGTGGCTGGAGACAGCTTTTCTGAGAGCTGAACAAAATCAACACCAACCCAAAAACACAGGGTAGAGTAGTGTAAGCAGAGAAAAACTACCAGAGCTTTTAAACATTGAAATTAATGAGGGCCAGAGTAGTTAGAAAAGGGAGCAGGACTTCCCTATGTGAACACTTAAAGAAAGAATTCATCTATTATAACACCTTGTGCAGAAAAAGTAATTTCAGAAAATGCAATGATAACTCATGATAATTAATAAAAAAGATAAAGTTAAAAAATGAAAAAGCAAACAAAAAAGAATTTTATACTGATAGAAAATAAGAAAATGCCACAAAATACAAAGTACATAAAACATCTCTTATAAACCTCAATTCAAATATTGATTTTGTATCTGTATCATGAAACGAATGTTAGCAGAACAAATTCATGAATGTATAAAATCTGTCATGTGCACTAGACAAGTCACAGAACTTCGCTATGTGAACAGTTAAAGAAATAATTTAGCTATCATATCACCTCGTGCAGAAAAAATAATTTCAGAAAATGCAATGACAATTCATGATAATTAATAAAAATGACAAGTTTAAAAAAAAAGAAAAAGGAGCATGCAGACATGGAAAGAGAGTGTTCCAAAAGCATTTTGTTTTCTAGAGAACGTCATCGTTTTAGTGAGAATGTAATAGCAAGCTTTAGAGTAGCAAGGATATGCTATAGACTATGTAGATCAATAATATATATCTAAATAATAAGTTGAGAGCTGAGAAGCTATTTATGTATGTGTGTGTGGTATTATATTACAGTTCCTCACTTATGCAAGGAAATTCTCCTGAAACACAGCTGAATCTCAGCTTGCATGACTTATTGGCCACAGAGAAGATAATATAAATAATATTATAGCCTATATTTATGATTCCATCACATGTATGCTACTTTCAGGTATTGTAATGTGTTCTCTAGCCCATCATTGATTTTGAGGGGGAAATCCTGGTATTCACATGATGGGACATATTTATCAAGAAGGTTTGTTACCTCATAGAACACACAGGGGACACAACTCTGCAATAAGGCCTTCAGACATTTTTACTTTCACATCCCTTGACCTTTTTTCTATGATTTATCAACATTTCAGGGAGGGAACTTAGAACTAACACACTACATCAAGGAGGTATAATATGACATAGCATAGGATGAAAGAAGACACATCTGGATTACCTGGTACACTGATCAGCCTCACTTCCATGTCCCAGCACTTATTCCAAGAACCATGCAACAATTTTTCCTCAAATAAACCTTGATCCTTTCAGTAATTGTTGACACTAAGTGTCTTGTGTGACTTTTCCTTGGAAGATGTGAACACGCATCCTTTTATCCAGATAGAGCATTGACAACAGGCCAAAGAAACAATTCCATCACATGTAGCACAGTGAACCACTGAACATACAGCATTTTACAAAAACTTTGGATCTACAATGAAATATTATTTTCTTCTGGTTTAAATATGTAATATTTATAAATAAATGAATAAACCTCAGATAATCTGGGATTAGATATACCTTAAGATCCAGCTATCATAATTCTTGGGCACATACCCAAAGGGCTATCTACATCATACTACAGAAACAGTTGCACAGCAGTGCTTATAATAGTCAAGTATTGGAAACAACCTAGTTGCCTATCAATAGATGAATAGACAAAGAAAATGTGGTATCTTTACAGAATTGAATATTATTTAGTTGTTAAGAAATTAAATAATAAACACAAATATATTAAAAACATATAGTTTGTCACAATTGTGGATATAGTAACAACATGTATGCTGTTTTTATTGTTTGTTTGTTTTTACTAGTTATTTCATTTATTTATATTTCAAATGTTGTACTACTTCCCAGTTTCCACTCTGCAAACACCCCACCCCTGCCTCTATGAGGATGTTCTCCCAGCCACCAACCCATTCCTGTCACATTACCCTAGCATACTCTTCCGCTAAGGCATCAAGCCTCCTATTGATTACAGATAAGGTAATCCTCTGAGGCATCTGCAGTTGAAGCCATGGGTCCCTCCATGTGTACCCTTTGCATGGTGGTTTAGTCCCTGGGAGGTCTGGGGTGTCTGGTTAGTTGATATTGTTGTTCTTCCTATGGGGTTGCAAAACTCTTCAGCTCCTTGAGGCTTTTCCCCTAACTCTTCCTTTGGGATCCCCATGCTCAGTCTGATAGTTGGCTGTGAGCATCTGCCTCTGTATTTGTCAGGTTCTGGCAGAACCTCTCAGGGGATAGATATATCATATTCCTGTCAGCAAGTGCTTCTTAGCATTAGCAATAGTATCTGGATTTGGTGTCTGCAGATAGAATGGATCCCAGAAGAGGAAGTCTCTGGATGGTCTTAGTCATCAGACAAATGCAAATCAAAACAACCCTGAAATTCTGAAACCTTATATCAATCAAAATGTCTAATATTGCAAACTCATGTGCAGAAGATGGTGTAGGAATGTGGAGAAAGATGAACACCACTCCATTGCTGGTGGGATTGCAAGCTGGTACAACCACTTTGGAAAACAGTCTGGTGGTTTATCAGAAAATTGGAAATACTTGTACCTGAGAACCCAGATATACCACTCCTGGGCATATACCCACAGATGCTCCAACATATAGCAAGGTCACATGTTCCACTATGTTTATAACAGGCTTATTTATAATAGCCAGAAGATAAAAACAACCCAAATGTCTTTCAACAGAGGAATGGATACAGAAAATGTGGTATACTTATTGTTTTTTAACCCATGTTTTACCTTAACAAATTGTATGCAATATCTTATTCCTATGTAATTTTCATCATATAAATGACTCATCATTTACTCAATTTCTTAATTTTTTGGTTTCTAGTCCATATGTAGATATCTTAGTATACATAATACCAGAAGGAAATATATTAAAAACAAAATACATGAAATAAGTGTTTATCTTTTTATTTTAACACTTATTATTAATTACACAAATATTTACCTTTTAACATACTCTTTTTTTTTAAATACTTTATAAAATAAAATGGATGTTTCATTTTTTAGCATGATAATGTGGTATAAAAAGCTAACCTCCATAAAACAAAACAACTCAATTATAAAATGAAGTATAGAATTAAACAGTAGAAGAATTTTGAACGGCTGAAAAGCACTTAAAAAACTGTTCAAAGTCCCTAGTCATCAGGGAAGTGAAAATCAAAATGACCCGGAGATTCCACCTTACACCAATCAGAATAGCTAAGATCAAAAGATCAGGTGACAGCACGTGCTAGCAAGGATGTAGAGAAAGGAGAGTACTCCTCTATTGCTGGTGGGATTGCTAACTGGTACAACCACTCTGAAAATCAATTGGGGGTTCCTCAGAAATTTGGAAATAGTTCTACCTGAAGACACAGTTATACCACTCTTGGCCATATACCCAAAAGATGCCCTACCATAGCACAGGGGTACATGTCCCATCATGTTTATAGCAGTCTTACTTGTGATAGCCAGAAGTTGGAAACAACTCAGATGTCCCACAACAGAAGAATGGATACAGAAAATGTGGTCCATTTACACAATGGAATACTACTCAGCTATTAAAAATAAGAACATCATGAGTTTTGCAGGCAAACAGATAGAACTAGAAAATATCAGTTCTAGATTAGACTTATACTTCTTTCTACATATTCTTTTTTTAAATCTAATATCAGAACTAGAAAAAAATCAGTAAGGTAACTCAGAGCCAGGAGGACATGAATGATATCTACTTACTAATAAGTAAATATTAGCTTAAAAAGTACAGAATACCCGGGATACAATCCACAGAACTCAAGAAGGTTAACAAGCCAAAGGGCTCAAGTGAGGATGCCTCAATTATACTTGGGAGGGAGAAGAAAGCAACCTCAGGGGGTGTTGCAGAAGGAGGGAGGGACCTGGGTATGAGAGGAAACAGGGAGTAGAAAAGGATAACATCTCCCTGTTGGGAACCACATCCATGATGGCTTGCTGTTAACAAACAGGACTTCACATATACACTTTTTCCATTCCTATCTGTTCTTCTGTCCAAATAACCAAATCTCCAACTTCCTTGTCCCTGAACAGAGAGAGGGATACTATCCACTTCAACCTTCTACCTAGCGCCCAGTCTTCAAGAAACTGGAGGCCCCAGGGAATTTAGAGTTTTGTGGGATGGGGGATGGGGGAGTGAGGACATCCTCTTGGAGACAGGGGTGGGAGGAGCTACGTGGTGGAGAATACTCAGTAGTGGAAAGAAAATTAAATAAAATTTTAAAAAAAGAATATGTAGAAAGAAGTCTAAGTCTAAGCCTGGCCGGTCAACTCCTATCAGCATCATTGCTTTGTTATATTACTAATGAGTGTTATAAAAATATTCTAGAAGAAATGGAGTTTCATCATTACGATTTTTAAGTTCAATAATTCACATGTCAGAGATTTGAAAGAATGCATTGTTAATTCGCAGACTACCTGGCTTCACATAAAATTCAGTTTTTAAAAACAAATAGTGATACCAATATGTTTTCCCCTTTTATTTATGTATTTTCAGGTCTCCCTTTATAATTGACACCCAAAAAGTATATTAAGGTAAAAATAGCAACTAGGAAATATGGTTTATTTCAGGAATGGTATTAACAATGAGCTAGTATGTAAATTCTTTTTTTTTTTTTTTTTTTTTTTTTTTTTTTGGTTTTTCGAGACAGGGTTTCTCTGTGTAGCTCAGGCTGTCCTGGAACTCACTCTGTAGACCAGGCTGGCCTCGAACACAGAAATCCACCTGCCTCTGCCTCCCAAGTGCTGGGATTAAAGGCGTGCGCCACCACTGCCCGGCAAGTATGTAAATTCTTTGGATTACAGATTTCAATGAAATCTATGTCAAATATGACACTGTATAGTTGTACCAGTGAAAGAAGGTAAGTTCTAATTCATTCTTCCTTATGTAGCATCTGATAGATAGAAAAGCTGTTTTTCTGAACCAATGATGTAAGACCGAGCCTTCATTCATCTGCGCAAAGCCTCCATTTTTTTTCCCTAAAGGAGAATAGAAGATTACAAGCATTGTTCCCCACCATTTTCAAGGAACTGAGAAGGGTTGCCTCCTGGAACTCCTTCCTGAAGCCCAAGAGTATCTTTTTTTGTTTTCCTGTTATTGATTATTTTGCCTTTTTCTTTAAAAAGTTAAAGAGAAAGAGAATTTAGATCTTATTCATTAATTTGATACATAAGTTTTCAACAAAGCATGTGTGTTAACTTTTTGCCTTACAATATATACACTCTCAGTAAGATGGAGGTGAAAGGTGGATTAGGTTAATGAATTATGTGAGTGACATCTACAATTACAAACTCACAGACCACATAAAGCTTCATGAAGAATGAAGACCAAGTTGGGGGTTCAGTCCTTCTTAGAAGGAGTAACAAAATACTCAAGGGAGCAAATATGGATACAAAGTGCAGGACAGAAACTGAAGGAGGGGCCGTCTGCAGACCATTCCACCTGGGTATTCATTCCATGTGCAGTCACCAAAGGTAGACGTTGATGTGGATGTCAGGAAGTACATGCTGACAGGAGCCTGATATAACTGTCTCCTTAGAGGTCTGCAAGAGTCTGATATATTCAGAGGCAGATGCTCACAGCTAACCATTCAACTGATCATGGGGTTCCCAATGGAGGAGTTAGAGAGAAGACTGAAGGAGTTGAAAGGATTCATGACCCCATGAGGAGAACAACAATACCAACCAACCAGAGCCCCCAGGGTCTAAACTACCAGCCTGGGAGTGCTTAGGGAGGGACCCATGGTCCAGCTATATATGCAAGGGAGGTATAGGTGGGGGAAGAGATCCTTGGTCTCATGAAGGTTGGACACTGTGTGTGGGGGAATTCGAGGATGGGGAGGTGTGGTGTGGGGGAGTACGTGGGGGCACACCCTCAAAGAAGCAGGAGGAGGGGGGATGGAATAGGGGGTTCCTAGGAGGGAAGGAGGAAATGGGGTAAGGGGAGAACATCTGAAATGTAAATAAAATATCCAATAAAAATTTAAAAAAATAAAAATAAAAAAACAAAAGGAAAACACTTAACAGCTTTTGTCTCTAAAAGGGCTAATATTTTATTTTTATTTTTCACTTAATTTCTTGTAGACAAATTGTATTTCATCTTTTGCAAGAAAAAATCTCTATGTTTTTCTTCATTTTCTTGCTCACAGTCATCAAGAAGAATTTCTAAATTATCTTGGTGATGTCATCTGTGCCATCCTATCCCATACTACCCATGCTGGTGGCCTAAGAGCAATGTCACAAACTATAAATCGAACAAATGACATGGGAGATGGAGACACACTTGGTCATCAGCCTCAGAAACCACGAATAACTTAGAGAAATTTCTATAAGCAAGTTCTCGGGTGCAGTGTTTGTGTTTCCACTAACATTGTCACATTGATCATGTCTTCTGATCAATACCTTGAATTCTGTGTATACTTTGAAATACTACTCAATATTTTAAACTCGAGGATTTATTGTTTTGCTTTGTGTTTTTGGTATTATAACTCATTCTGTTGAAAATAAAAATAAGTCTAATAGGGTTAGAATTTTGTCTTTACTTATTCACTCATGTATCTGACTTTTTTTTGCCTGACTTGTATTTCTTCTCACACTCTGTTCATGTAGGTAACCCTGTTCGTGTAGGTGATCCTCCACCCTCCAAAAACGTAAAGAAAAATAAATGTTTAAAAAAGAGAAGCATATCCAATATACACTAAGTAACCAGTCAGATGTTAACAGGCTTGACTACCATGGAGCACTGACCTCTTCCTCAGAATCAGTAGCTTTTAAAAACAAGAACTATGATGATAAAATTTGAATGTCTATTAAGGTTCCATTTGTGCTAATACCAAGTTCTTTTCAGTTATTGAGGTCTTTTTTGAGAGGTGATCATTTACAGGTATTACTGAGTTTATACCCTGAGACTACCAAATAATTGTACATCCTGGAAAGAGGACTATATACACAGGAAAGCATAAGCAACAGTTAGGGAGTGAGAGGCCACCTACAGATGGTGACAAGTAGAGACCTGAGCAGTACCCAAAAGGACTAGACAGAAAGTAATTTGTAAGTCTGAAGGGTGGGGGGCACCAGAATTGAAGCTTCCAGTGCCCGAGCATAAAGAGAGATATCTTCAGATTTCCAGACATGATGTAATGAACCTAAATCTGATCTAAATCAACCCCCTTGTAGGAGAGTGAGGGTGAGGATTCTGGGGGTTCTAAATATACAGTGATGGTCACAGATCTAAGATATAAAGGGAAGGAGGCAACTTTCTAATGTAGGGACTCCCAAGGGTGACAGAAACTTATAAATCGACAAGGAAAAAGAAAGAGAGAGAGAGAGAGAGAGAGAGAGAGAGAGAGAGAGAGATTCTTGAAATAGAAAAACTTTCTCATCAAGTGGAGGAGCAAACCACAGGGACAAGAAATAGCCTTTCCTCTTATTTTTCCACCATTTTATCCTTTTGTGGGTTTTTTTTTTTTTTTTTGAGATTATAGTATTATTACTCCCTCCTCTTTCCAACTTTCAATCTCTTTCCTATATCTCTTTTTTTCTCTTTTTGAAATTCATGGTACTCTTTCTTTTGCTTGCTGTCATAATCATATAAGCATATATGTACATGTATTTACATTTATTATATATTTTTTTCCCAAAACATAACCTGCTCATCTGAAAGATGCTCACTTGTATGCATTTTCTCAGGGTTGAACTCCTTCCTTATTTGTCAGATCATCCCTGCTTCCCTTGAAATACTTCACTATTAAAACAAATCAAGAGACAGAGATTTAAGGTGAAGAGTCTGTGATGCAAGTCTGGGCTTGGGAAAATGTCATAATGACTTCTTCCTAGCTCAAATGGAAGAAGAAGCTTAATGGTGTTCCCTAAGCAAAAAGGAATCACAGATTTTCATGAGCAATAAATATTTCTGCTCTTGGCAGTTATTTGCTCTGAGATATGGCCAGCATATTGGCCAGCAGATATGAAAGTCTCAAGCTTGCTCTGGCCCCAACTTCTATATCCTTGGGAAGCACATTAATTGTGCAAGTTCAAAACAGTGCCAGGAGACAAAGGGGAGACTTGCACAATTTTCCATCCTTAAAGTTTAAAAGACCTCATGAATTAATAGCCATGGGATGGGAAAAGAGAAGATGAAATTGTGAGGGCTTTGTCAATGCATATTGATGGAAGGAGATGTGTTTCTAGAAAAACATGGTTTTTACTAAACATCATTTTTTTCTCATTTTTACTATGTTATATTGTTGGTCAAAGAATTAGATCAGTATCATATCACTGCCCCTGTTAGATATAATGCTTTATAAACAGCAAAGACTGTCATAAGATTACATCTAGCAGGAGGCTTTGCATACTCTTGTCTCCTCCAAATGGACCTGTCAATCACTTAACAATGCATGTCAAACAATGATCCCTGTGGTCATTGTCTACTCTTCCCCCTTCAAGGGTGAACCAACTTACCTTGTAATAAATTCTTTGTATCCATAGAGAGTATAAGAATAGAGGGCCTGAATGGAGAGCAGAGCAAGTTCATAACAGCCGCTGAATATGGAATACAAGGAAAAGAGATTAAAATGAGTTACAGTGAAAATGACCTGGATGGAAAAAGATAAAAATGTGGCTCTCACTGCAAACTGAATAAAAGTTTACTCTGGAGCCAAACATCAATGACCATTGCTAGCAGACATAGATTTAGGTTAGCAAAGTACTGTGTTCCTGAGAGGTAATGATTTCATGAGATTTTGCATTAGCAATGGTAAATATGGAAGAGAGAAACAGGCCAGACCATTTAAGGACACAGAAATTGCTTATTGTCTTTGCCAAGGTCAAAGGCCAGAAACACTAGAAGTACTGAAGGGCTCTGGTTACTGACGTGGTTTCTTGTTCATCTGTCTTCTCCTTTTATTACACAAGTGTATGGAATATAGACCTAAATATGAAGAAACTTGAAAAATATACCTAGACTGGAAAAGCCCACAGACATCACGTGGATAACCCAACTGGACATAGATCACTCCCCACTGCAAGTCACATAGTTTCTCCCTGTAATCTCCCACATATAAACCTACAAAGAATTTTTCTTAAACTTACATACCCTGCGATCCATAAAATTTATTCTTTAGATCTTTTAGACAGAAATACAGTAGGAGATTCATGTGTATGTGAACATTCTGCTCCCTAATTCCTTATTTGAGGTTAGCCAGACTCCATACCATGTAACTAGCCTACTTTCCCTCTGTTTCAATGGAAACCAAAATAAAAACAATGAATCTGTGCATTTAAAAATATATTGTGATTTTTTAAGCATCTTATTGTTGTTTTGATTTGTTTCCTCTTTCTTCTTATTCATCTACTCTTTTGAGCTGTTTGTATTAGTTTTACAAGAGACTTTCAAAATTAATATGCTATTTCTACTTCGCTTTATTATATATAAAAGGTATAAAAGGGAACTCTGTATTGCTGAAGGCATTATACATTTCAGACACAGAGCTCTGTGGACCTAAGGTGAATCTAACTAGAAAGCCTCCTACCTGAACACTAACACCCATGCTACAAAATGGAAGAACACGAGCTTCAAAAGTTTAGAAGCAACCAAAATGCTATACTGCCATGGCTCGGATATACCCCAACAATGACTAGCATGGCAAGGTACCACTAAGGCTGCAATAGAGCCATACATATCTTGGTGGAGATTTACAACTCTAATTCATTTAAGGGCTACAAAAGAGGAAATGGCCTGTTCCTGGAAACCTAGCCAACTACTCAAGACTAGTGAAGTCATGGATCTTAGACAAAAACCTACAAATGACACTTTAGCGATTAGCGTAATTCCAAATGGCATTCTAAATATCTTTCCCTATACCTACATAGTAGTTTTTAACCCTTCTCAAGGAAACTCCTCTTTGCAACAGAAAACAACAATTACAGAAATACACAAGGGACAAAAATGTAGAGAGGTAGAGCCCAGTCCCATTCAATACATCAATCGCAAAATTTCTTCACCTCAGTGTCAGGAATCATTGCAGAAGAAGATTATAAGAGGCAGTAAAACAGAATATTTGCACTGAGTCTGTGTGTCCAAGAGACATCAGAGAAGCTCTACTCATTGAGTCTCACTAATATATCTACCTAAATATGATCGGAACAAGGATGACAGCCATAGACAAGCAAAAGTGCATGGAAGAAAGGTCATAAGGCTTTAATCCTACACAAAGAACTGCAAGAAACTAAGAAATTCTGAGTGTGGGAGAAACAGTCTTTTCTAGAAAAAAGCATATCAATTGGTTATACAATACCAAATGATCAGTACTAAAAATATACACATGCAGAATGTATCATATAGACTGAATAGGTTATATTTATGTGTGGGTATATATACATATATATGTATATATACATATAATTATATATAGTTATAATTTTATAATTAATTATATAATTAAAACATAGGCCATGAATTTGAAAATTTGGAAAATTGAAAATTTGAATTTGGTGAATGGACATGGAAGGATTTGGAGGAAAGTGAAATATGAAATGATATAATTACATTACCATATCAAAAATATACTTCATTAAAAAAAATAATGCACTTGGTTCTCTAATTTGAAAGTATGGGAAGGAGTTGGGCAAGATGACTCAGTGGATTAAGCACTTGCTGGGTGATAGTGAAGACTGTAAGACTTAGTGGATAAAAGTCTTGCTTGGTAAGCATAACTGACTATCTGGACTTTTGGAATGCAAAGATAGAGGCAGAGGTCACAGGGCAAGTTAAGATTAGCCATATTGTCAAAGTGAGAAACCCACCCTTCATAAATAAGGTAGCAAGCTACCAATGAAGACTCTTGATGTCAGGTTCATGTATACATGGACTCACACACACACACACACACACACACACACACACACACACACACACTCCATAAACACACATGAAAAAGAAAAAAAAGGAGACATGTTTGTCTCTTTCTTTTCCTAAGACTTTTAAATACTTTCTAATTATTTTCTTCTTTCCTAGAAATGACTCTGGTTTTAGAACATTAAATAAATAGGATGTTTGTTAGTTTTTTTTTCATCTAGGAATATCTTTCTCAAGGACCTGTAAGCAATCTCTTAGAAACATGAGTCTATCCAGGGGAATGGTATTTCTACCTCTCTAGTGTGTGTAGATTTATTTCCTTGGGTCTTCCACTAAAGTTCGAAAAATACTTTTTATCATAAAAAGCAAATATATAATTTGATTCCTTTCTAGGTAAATTCAACTCACTGGTCTGTTATTCACACAGAATCCAGAAACATTGTGTTTTATGAGTGCTCCTATTCATGTATTCTAACCTGAAAACAAGTTGTCTTCAAATATGTATGCAGCACATTGTGCTTTCTTAACACTGAAAGAGATTTAGATATTTTTCTGTCTTTTAAAATCTCTTAGAGCAGTTTGTGTTCATGAGTCTTCAGAAATATATGTTGTTTTTATTTTCTCTACTATCACTGTCAAGAGAATTTCTTGGGTAAGGTAAAGTTTTAATTTTTAAGAATTCTATAAAATTCAATTTTCTGTTATTATATAAAGCCACTGTTTTATTTACACATTCAATTTTGTGCAGTATTTGAAGTTATTTATGACTATAAATATTTTTAAACATGTAAGGATATTTTAAGTAAAAACGATCCACTTCAGAAAATCTAAAACCACAAATTTAAAATTCCTTATGAGAGAAAAAGAAGGAAAACATGACCACTTATAAGATTAATATTGTCCACAAGACATTATACCAATTATTGAGAAAAAAGTGCAATGTTCTTGGCACAGGATTCTGAGCTGTGATTTTTCTTGAATATTTATGAAAACAAATAGAATTATCCTTTTAGTAATGTCAGGGAAAGAGATATGGACTAGGAAACTGCTCCAAAACGTTCACTCACTGCAGGCTCATGAACTCCCTAAGCTTTTTAAGTACATGGACTCAGGTCAAACTTAAGTGGTTTCTTCAAAAGTATTAGAACATGTGTTGCCTGTAGGTGAGCTTACCCATAAAATCAAGGGTGCTGAGTGATCAGTGGTCATATAGAGAGCCACACCAAGCCACCAAGCCGTTAGCTTTAAAGTTCATTGACTCATGCCAGAAGAATAAAGATATATGGAAAAGGAATGCACAGAATAAATACAGATTTATTAAAGACAGTCTGGAAAGACTCCCAAAAATTAGAGGCATTCCAAAGGAAATACCATTGTCATGAATAACTTACTGTCTCTTTATGATACTTATGCGGGGAGTTGAATGCTGAATAATCTCTACTTTGCTTGGTCATTCTTGGAATGCAACAAGAGCTGAACAATTAAATGACCACATTTCTAACATACTTTAAGCACAGCGGTTAAGGAAAAGAGAGCTTCACAGGAAAAGGATAAGACATGCTCAACTGTGGGTGTATGTTTCTCAAAGGAGAAATGCAAATTCATGTGTCCTAGCAAAAGCCATAGGGATGAAAATATGTCCTTTAAACAAAGGTTTCCCTTTTCTTTCTATAAATTGCAGGGACAAAGAAGGAGGAGTAGGAAGATCTTAAGAAATGTTAATTGGATGGGAATTCTTGATTCTCAACTGGAGAGATGCTTCAAACAGACTCCTAGATGGGTAACAAGGGTGTGGAGGATTCCTGTCCATTCTCCAGTTTCTATAATTTTCTCTGTCTTTCTATTATGCTTCAACTCTATAGAAAATAACTCTATGTCCCTCCTTGGTATTCAAGCAATATATAAGTACAGCACTTTTGTAGTATCCATCAATTTAATTTGGTCATATATCTCAAATGATTTAAGGAAGAATAACTTAAATAACAAGTTTCAAAATGATACTGATTTTGTATCATTCTGTTGACCAATTTCTATAATTTTGAAACACTGGGGGAAAACAAAAAAAAAACAAAAACAAAAAAGCCGGGCAGTAGTGGTGCACGCCTTTAATCCCAGCACTTGGGAGGCAGAGGCAGGGGCAGGTGGATTTCTGAGTTTGAGGCCAGCCTGGTCTACAGAGTGAGTTCCAGGACAGTCTCAAAAAACAAACAAAAAACAAACAAACAAAAAAAAAAGAAAAGAAACAAACAAACAAACAAACAAACAAACACTGGATTAGTTGTTATGTACATGTTGAACCTTGTTTTTTTCCAAATAGGTAAAATCAATTTAGTGTTGCCACCCTACACTCAAAACTGTGACCCAAAATTGTTCTACAAACAATTTGTTCTACAAACAAAAAGAACTATAGTGATGGAAATGGAGAGGAGCCTGAGGAGAAAAGAAGGTCCAGGGACAGACTCAAGGTGAGATTCAGCTCTAGAGGAGGTCCCACAGCCTGACACTATTACTGAGGGTATGGAGAGCTCACAGAAGGGACCTATTATGACAGCACTCCAGAAGACCCAACAAGCCACTGAGTCAGATGCAGATATTTGCACCCACCCAGCAGACAGAAGCTGCTGACCCTTGTGGTTGAATTAGGGAAAGGCTGAAATATGCTGAGGAGGGCAACCCTGTATGAGGACCAAAAGTCTCATTTAATCTGGAACCCTGAGATCTCTCAAACACTGGACCTCCAAAAAGGAAGCATACACCAGCTGATATGAGGCCCCCAACACATATACAGCAGAGGACTTCCGGGTCTGTATTCAATCGGAGATGATACACCTAACCCTCAAGAGACTTAAGGCCCCAGGGAGTTTAGAGGTCACATGGAGTTGGGGAGACAGGGGTGGGTTGGAGGTATGGGATGTGGAACAGTTGGAGGGTGAATGGGAGGAAATAAAATCTGGAGTGTAAATAAATACATAAAACCAATTTAGTGTTATAATTACTAACAAGCTGTTGGTCCTCAGACATTCTATCCTGCTATCTAAATCTACACTTTCTTTATTTAAAAATAAACTTTTAAGGAATAAGTATTCATGAAAATGATGTGAATGGGATGAATATGCCTCGTACCAAATAAAGAATCTGGCAGGGTATCCCAAAAAGCCTGGTCACCAATCTAGAAATACTTCAGTAAAGGCATGCTGTGAAAATCTTTATTTTGCTAAAATAAGACTTCAATAAGTTGAAATCAAGATAAGTTTGGCAAAACACAAGAAATATTTTTAAATGCATAGGTAGTCTTTCAAAAAGAATGTTCAAGAGTTCTCAAATTAAATAAAAACTTGAGTACATGTATAATCTGAACAATAACTCAGCCCTTAGCCAAATTTTCACAAGTGAGCAGGACAAGGAATCATAGATCCAAAATGGCATGAAAGCTGAGAGTGGTCTATGCATATGTAGACACTCACAGCATAAGAAGTATGGCTTTTAAAACTTTGCTTAAGTGATCATGCTTTTCTTATTCCTATCTGTACCCTGCCCCATCCTCACTCTTAGTAACTCAGCATCAAAAAGTAACAAGACATGGAAAGAACAATATATCAAATGATAGTGAGGTCACGCACAGAAGTGACCAGTAAATATTCCATTCTAACTCCTTTATCTAAAAAACATCTGGAGTCCTCCATTCCTCTCATTAATCTTATCAACCTCAAATGCCAGTAAACTTAAAGCGTAGGCAAAGTGCTTCAATATGTATGAATGCAAACATGGAGCATAAAGTAGTATAGTTTCCTCTTAAAACCTAAAAAATTCAGTCTCTCCCTCTCCCTCCTTCTCTTTCCCTCCCTCTCCCCTTTCCCCTCCCCATCACTCTCTCCTTCCCCTCCCCCTTTCCTTTTCCCCCTCCCCCTCCCTCCCCCCTCTCTCTTTGTGTGTGTGCATGCGTGTGTACATTTCTTTGTGTATGTGTATTTGTAAGATAAGGTGAATGTATAAGGTGAAAGTACTTTAAATGTTTTAGGTCTTAATACTTAGGTTTAGCTTTTAATTTACGAACTACCCTTAAAAGAATAATAATTAAGGGAAAAGTAAATGGTTAAACAGAAATATGTGGAGGGAAGAAGGACCAAGATTTATTTAACTCACTGGGAAGAGAATTGACATCGATACATAATGACAGAAGGAATTATCTGAGAACATCCACCATCTCTAGGGGAACAGAAAGCAGGCAGTAGTGTGCTATAGTTAATGCCCTTTTGCATGTTTTTCTGTTTCCATAGCTCCAAGGTCATTTTTTATACAGGTTATTTTATTGACTCTATAAATTTGGTAGACAGAGCTTTATTGGAATGTCTACAGTTCTAGCCTGATTTAAATTGACTGGAACCTACTTTTGAATTAAAACCCATAGAATTCAATACCATTAAATATTATATTATGATAAAAAATCTAAAGTATGAAGAAGTGTTGGGACCTTTTTAAAGAAATTATGAAATATAAACTATCTGAGTATATGTTGTAATAAATTGTCCTCAAAGCCATATGCATGTCCATGAGTTCTTAGTGCATGATATCCTGATGTTCTCTGGGAATTAATAACATACTTATTATTGTCCTTAACAAAGTAAAGGAACAAATAACATGTTGTACACAGATACAGAATCTAAGCCATATTCAGAGGTGAAGAATATCTTCCCAACATTTTAAAATAAGGACAGCCAAGCCTTCTTAACAGCCCATGAAGTAAAACACATGCATGTGACTTCCTTTTCCAAGGCTTAGGAAAAGCCTTTCTAAATAAAATAACATCAGATTTGAAAATATAACTAAAAAAATCATTGATTTATCCATACTTATATAAAATGGGTTTTTTTGTTTGCTTGTTTTGTTTCTATTTTTGTTTTTGTAGTTTGGTTTTGAAACCAAGGACTAATGCACTCCACATTGGTTTTTGTGATATAATCAAATCAAGGCCTTTTTAGTGTGTGTGTGTGGTGTGTGTGTGTGTGTGTGTGTGTGTGTGCTTGCATGCATACCTATGCATATAATTGTACATAGAACCTTACAAACACTGGGAAGTACTCTATAATTGAGCTAATATTCCTAGCCTCAAATTTTTTTTATTTGTACAGATATATAGGTAACAATCTGCAATTCTGATAAGCTTTATATGCTATACTTCAGTAGAACTTTAGCCACCATAGACATCACCAAAAAGAGAATACACAAGAAAACCAATAATATAGCTAACTATCTAATTAGCTAATTAGCTAATAAAAATAAAAATCAATCCATCATCAGACATTGAGAGAACTTTTTTTACGTCTTTACCCTTTTGAAATTAAGGTAATAAAATCACTAAAGATGTTTGGTCAGTGGTTCCTTGGGTGATTATAGCAATATCTTTCTTTTTTATTATTCTATTTTCTTAGGTTTTGTGGGGTTTTTCTTGTTTGTTTTTTCACAGCAGTTTTCATTTGTTTTATAATATCTGTTTTGATTTTCATTTTCTGTTTTCTGGTTTTGTTTTTCCTTTATTATTATTACTATTATTATCATTATTGAGACAGAGATGGAGCAGTAAGCAAGGGGTGAGGAGAACATGAACCGTGGTGAGCAGGAGGTGGTGAGGATCGAGAAGTTAGGGAAGAGACAATACTGTGATCAAAATATATTTTATGAGGAAAATTTTAAAATGTTAAAAGAATGTTAATATTCTGTATCTAGATTCACATGTTATTAAAGTAGCTGTTCACATGCAAACATTCACTTCTTTATTCTACGTTCAGCAAGCACAAGATAGTCAATATTAATTGGAGTCTATCTAGCTGAAATGTGAGGCCCACTGAACAAACCCTTGCAAAGCAAATACAGTGTAAAATTCAATGTTTCTCTTAAAGGAAAAGACTTGAGAAAACCACACACTGTAAATACCTGTCAGCGTGCCTCACTGGCATCCCTTATGATAGATCCTCTGCCACCTGCAGAACAAGGATTACTTAAGTTTTCACAATACCTGTGGGTAGGATTTCTCCCTGTGTCTCAGTGACACTCTGAAGGTATCTGATGTTTTCACCGGATGAGACCGGTGAAATTCTCAAAAACATAAACAGACAATGCTTGGGTTAATGTGCTTCTTGTTAGTCTGAAACTGTTACATTTATTTCAAATTCCATTGACAGTAAAGCCACAGGTAACCACAGCAAGAGGTGTGAGCATGTGATCACAGTGATACTCCATGCTTACATAAGATTATTATGCTTATTCAAAGATTAAAATATGAAGATGTGTAAAACATCATAATGTCTCAGAGCATGTTGCATATGTTATTTTCTCTTGATTTCATGTGTGAGCAGGAAACACCTATGTTGTATTTCTCATCATAGTTTTACTAAAACTGAACAAGTAATGGATGGTTTTATGTCAACTTAACATAAGCTAGAGGTATCTGAAAGGAGAGAACTTAATTGAGAAAATACTTCCAAAGACCTGGCTATAGGACATTTTTTTTAATGTAATTGATAATTGAAGCCCCAGCCCATTGTCTGTGATGCCTCGCTGGACTGGTGGCCCTAGATTCAATAAGAAAGCAAGCTGAGAAACCCATGTTGAGCCAGCCAGTGCTGCTCCATGAATTGCCTCTGTATCAGATCTTGCCTCCAGGTTCCATGCCCACTTCAGTTCGTGTCCTGACGTTCTTCAGTGATCTGGAAGTGTAGGCCAAATAAACTCTTTTTTTTCTCAACTTCCTTTGATCATGGTGTTTCATCGCAGCAACAGAAACTGTAATGACAGTAAGCAAACACCTTGGGTTTTTTTTTATTATTATTATTTTTCCTTTTATCCAAATGAGCATTATTCTCATTGAATTTTATTTCACTTCAAGCAACATCCACATATAAGTTTATGACTGATTAGCCTATTCCATTGTACTACTTGTAAAATGATTCAAGTCTCACTTAATTCTTTCCCTCCCACTCTTTCAACTCCAGGACAGAAAACATCTGGATAATTTTACATTGTTTCACATAATAGGGCCTCTTTCTTAAGCTTCCTTACAGCAGTAACCTCACTAAAACTCTCCAAATAATTACAAATTATATAGGAGCTGTAATGAATGCAATTAAATGTAATTCATAATGACCACTATACATTTTCTTTGCATCAAGTGACAATAAGACCAGAGGAATGGAGCTGGAGAGATGGCTCAGAGGTTAAGAGTACAGGTTGCTTTTCAGTGTCCTGAGTTAAATTCCCAGCAACCACATATGGGCTCAGAACCATCTATAATGAGATCTAGTGCCCTCTTGTGGCCTACAGCCATACATGCAGGCAGAACTCTATGTTATATATATAATAAATAAATAAATCTTAAAAAAATGACCAGAGCAATGACAGAATTAATCTAGTATAATCAAGCATATCCTACACTGATCATCCTTAAAAAGTGCACATGAAAATAGTCTCGGTAGAATATACAGGGCAAAGACACAACTCATGCCATATCCTGAACCTGTGTAGAACACAGAGAACTTAAACTGCTTTTGCAACTGTGAAATGCTTGATAGTATTGCAAGGTCAGTAGAGAGAGAGTAACAAACCAAATCTGTTTAGCTCAGGATTAAGTTATATTTCTCATTCCATTCAGTTTATACATTCAAAGTATGTATATAATTCAGTGATTTTGAGTATGATTTCTGGAACTCTATCACACTCTATTTCAGGAGTTTTTCCTCACCACAAAAACACACTCCACATGGTCACTCTCCATCATGGCCTCTCTCCAGTCAAGAAATCTACTTTCAATTTCTATAAATTAGTCTTATATGAACATTTTAAGAAAATAAAACTGACACATCTGGTATTTTCTGTGACTATTTACTATCTCTTACTGTAACGTTTTAAAAAGTACCTCTGTCTGTCTGGGACCAGTACCACACTGTTGTTTACCACTGAATTGTACAGCTATATTGTGCAGCTCTATTTACTCTAAGGATATGTGTTACCTTATCTATCCAGTCATCTGTTGAATAGTCACATTGTTTCTGTTTCTGGCTACTAGTAATAATGCTGCCATGCATGTTTCTGTATAAGGAATGTATCTCCACATTTCTTTTGAGACTATAAGGCTGTGAGTAGAACTGAGAATCACATGGAAACTGCTTAACCTGCCAGACTCTTCCAAAGGAATAGCGTCATTCTGCATTCTCCCTAGCTCTGGACTCTTGTGATAATCACCATGCTAGTACAGTTGAGAACTCACCAACACTGTAGGTTGGTTACAAACATCATTTCCTGAAGACCAATGGATCTGAATGACTTCTCATACACTGGTGGGTTTGCTTTGCTTCAAAACTATTTGAAATGCACCCCCTCGATATTATCATATTTTTAATTATGTGTATTTTTCCTCACTTTCAGTAAAGTTTTAGAAAATTAAGAATGAAGTATAAATCACTAAAGTAACCACCGGTACCATTTATTGTGTCAAATTAGTGCCAATGATGGGATATTTTACCTGAAGATTATTTTAGTCAGCCTCAACTAGAAATGAGGACTGAGGTTAGTATAGCCAAAGGTAAGAGAGACACATGCTCTCGGCAGAGGTCAGTGATTATAAAATAAATAAAATGTAAGTGATATTTTGATGGTTGGTTAGTATTTTAGCTGCGTTTTGTATTAGTACTAGTAGACGTGTAGTAATAGTTGCTGCTGCTACTGCCGCTGCTGCTGCTGCTGCCGCCACCTCCGCTGCCACCACCAGCGCCAGCGCCACCGCTCCTGCCGGTATCAAACAAAACACCATGACCAAAGAAATAATGAAAGTTTTTTTGGACATAAAGTTCAGCAGAGGGAGTCCATAATGGTGGGTGAAGGGGACATCTGGAAGATGTCAGCCATCTGCAAACTGAGAGTGAGTTGAAGCTCCAGAGTCTCAAAGCCCACTGCAGCCAAGCACTCCAGCAAGTGTGTACCAACTCCCCAGGACAGTGCCTCCAGTTGGCAGCCAATGTTAAAAAATAAGTGAAAAGGGGACATTTTCATTCAATGCACCATTCAAGATCATCTTCACTAAGTCTCCCAAGGGCTGAGATTAAAGATTGTATGTATGTGCTCCAACATCCAGCCATCATTAGGTGTTTATTCAATGAACAGGAATCTGGGGAGGTACAACACCAGCAGGTGTATTAGTTACTTTTATTATTGACATGACAAATTCCTTAAAAAAAAAAAAAATGCGACTTAAGGAAAAAAATAATTATTTTGACTGACAGTCCAAGGATAAACCCCATCTGTGCATTGAAGCACGGTGGCGGGTTGTCACATTGAAGCAGAAGTGAGATAAGAGAGAATGAATATTTTATTCAACTCATGCCCTCCTTTGCATTCAAACTGGGACTTAAATACATTGATAGTGCCACCCACAGTTAGGGCGGGTCTTTCCATCTCAATTAACTCTATGTAGAAACTCCTTCACAATACTAATAACAATTTGCTTCCTTGGTATTTCTAGACCCTAATGGCACTTTAGATTAGCTATCCCTACATGTATATATAAATTATATTAATATATTAAATATATATATATATATATATATATAAAGGGACAATTTAGTATCTGAGATCAGAGACACCAGGAGCACATGGTGCTAAAGTTTAGGCAAAGCTTTTGTGGGTACAGAAAAGCAATGTAGATGTGAACGCCACTGTGAGGAACACTTGAGAACAGAGGGAACATTGTTAGCGTGTCCTATAGGCTATGTCCAACAGCTACCTAGCAACAACCAGGTAGGGGACTGGTCTGAGTCCCTATTAGAAAGACTGTTCAGTTTTTTCTCCTCCTTCCTCCCTCCCTCCCCCACCTCAACCCCTTCCCTCTCTCTCTCCTAAGCTTTTCTTTTCCCCACATGTCCTTGGCTCGCCTCTTGCCAAATAAACTCCCTTTTATATTAAGCCTGTTGGATGTCTTGATTGTTCAAGGGACATCTTAGTGAGGCTCGCCAAGGCACCCTGACATTTTATAAAACACAACAAATGTGAACTCATTATTACACAGAGCTCAACAGAATCATTCAATAGTGAGAAGAGATAGAGTTAGAGAATAATGTTAGTGAAGCCTTGAGATTGTCTACATTCCTGTTAACTGCTAGAAGTGTAGGAAGAGCCCACACAGGATCAGAGGCAAACCACCAAAGATTGTATGTCTAAAAAGCAGATAAATTAGGGCTAACAGCAGAAGATAGACATAAAAAATTTTTCAGAAAACAACTTCTCTCCACCTATCTTTGGTTGAAACAGTTTTAATGACAGGAAAGTCTGCTGGTGATAGAACTATGCAACCATGACACATATTACAGTTACTTCTAAATAAGAGTCATCTCCCTTTTCAATGCTAGTTTTAGTATAATGTTGTGAGCCACTTAATGTACATACACTTGACTGAACCAGGTGTCAATTATTGTGTTGCATTTAAATTTTTCTCAAGTTCTAAATTTTGACTCGAAGGCATTCCTTTATGTATGTTTACTATCAGTAAATTCCAGAAAAGATTATTTTTAATAACATGACACTCATTTAATCAGTTAAAAAAAAAACTCAGCACCAACACTCTTGAGGGCAAAACTTGCTACTCAACACAGAAATATAGAAACTTTATCTAAGTTTATGATCTGCTGCCTTGAACAAGATGTGAGTAAATCCTACTAATTAAGGTCGAAGTCTACAATGTCAGGATAACTCCTCTTAGCTTGACACAAAACTTAGAGAATTCCCTTTACCAGAAGGACATCCCCTATTCCGACTTGTCTGGGAAGCCTGATGCTTCCTCTTCTTGAGGGAAGTCATGCAGCCCTTGGCAAACTTACAATTCAACTTCATTCCTCCCTATAAGAAACTGGCCAGCTGGAATTCCTGGAAAGCATCACCATATAAATGAGACATTCCAAGTACTTTAAACTATAGTACATGAGTCTTCACCCTACGAGAAACTCTTTACATTCTCCAAGGTTCATTTATAGCCCTGGTTCATCCCGAACAAAGTGTATGTGTATAAGCCCACCCTGAATAAAGGTATGCACATAAGCTAAGATCTTCTAAGAGAGCTGTTTTATTAAAATCTTCAATGAAATCACCCTTCCTCATCCCAAGGCAACCACCTCCCACCTCCCACCTCCACACTCACTCCCAGCTAGACCTGGATCCTGTAGATCCCACCAGTTCCAGACTCTGCTCATTCTTCCAGTCTGGTGTGCAGCCATAGCTGGACTCCCTGACAGGGAGGAAATAGACGATGTGAAACTGCACACGTGACATAGGTTTCTACCTGCTAGACAACCAAAGAATCATGGAATTGTCAGATCCCAGAATCTTGAATAAAGCCATTTAAAACTCAATATATAAATGATAGAAAGATAGATATGTAGAAAGTAGTCAGATTAGATAGAAAAAGATAGATAGATAGATAGATAGATAGATAGATAGATAGATAGAGTAGGTAGGTAGGTAGACATATAAATAGATGCAAGATAGACACTTCCTTCACTCATCACTAACATCAAGGTCTAAGCCAATCTGAAACCTTCATTATATACATTTTGCTGACTGAGCTTCTCTGGAGAAAGCTAGTAAACTGCCATGTTTGTATTCCCAACTAGTTTTCAGGACTAGACTGCCTTGATTTCTGTTCCAGAGGACTGCTGATTAAAAGTTACAGAATCATCTTGTTTCTACATATAATAATATTAGTAATAATAAGAACCATGTTTCCCAATCAATAAAAGCAGTACAGATTAGTCCCCAACAGCAATGAACTATTGTAAAGATAAATGAAAAACATTAGGAACTTGTTCTGAAGTCTCTGGGGAGAAATAATTCTATATAAATAGAAAGTATTACCACATTATTCAAATGCATATGAATGATTTAGCACTTCATATCAAATAAAAATCAAGTACTTCCATAATACTAGTACTACAGAAATTTAATAACAGGAAAAGGGAGCCCAGAGACTCAACACCCTGGAATTTTCATTTGCAGTATTTGGATGGCTTCAATAAAATAAAATCACTTAAGATCATTCTATACTTTTTGTGCATTAGCAGGAATATCAAAAGGAGATAAGAAATAGAAGGAAAATGATGGTAAAAATTCTGTGTAAGGTAATTCACTAAGGAGAAAAGTTACTTACTTCATAATAGTTAAGAGTCATTGTGCACTGTGTAGTGGGGGGAATAAAACTCCTCCCTCCAGATTATCTCACATCATCATATCATATTAATGCATCTTTTCATAAAATGAATATATGACATTAATTCAAAAACTTATCACCTATTACCATATTACATTTGTGTATTTGTATTGTATATATTCAGCAAATCACTGGAATTACTTAAACTCAGGCTCATAAGGGCAGACCACAAGTACATACACACATTCCTATACAAACTTTGAGAATAGATATGATGATTTGCTCATATAGAAACACATATACAATAATTTCATACATATAAATGTAATATATTTGGGAAAAGGGGGTGCAGGAGGGAGGCCCCAGGCCCACATGGCAGCATCCGCGGACTGCCAGTCGGGCGAGCAGTGGAGAAATTGAAGTTCCAAAGGCTGGAAGCTTCAGCGACGGCAGGCCACAATGATATGAGGCAGTCCTTGGTTCTAAAAGGGTTTATTTTCATGGCAGATGGTAGATGGATCTGGATGTAAACCCTTATGCAGTCCCACATCTCCTCCCCTTTACTTTTTTAAAAAAGGGGGTCACTGTGTCATCTGTGGTGGAAATTTTGGATGAGGAAGTCAAAAGAAAGTACTATTTAGGCCAGAGGGGTTAGCACAATTAAGTCACAGGTAAGGGAGTTGAGGGTGGGGTTGGGAAGGAAGGGGAGTTGAGGTGTGGGGTTGGGAAGGCAAAAGATCACTGAATCTATTGAATACAGGTGTACAATTTGACAGTAATAACATCTGACTAATCTAGATAGACATTAAGTTTTCTTCACTAACATGTAACTTTAGCTATTTGACTTTGGCAAAAGAGTTCATCTGTAGCAGGAAGGTCTGGATCTGTCTTCTGTATGATTTAGTATGTGTCTTTAGATCTCAGCAGTGTCTCTGGAGTTTCAGTCAGGCAGTACGGCTGGAAGAAGACAGCTTGGCCTCCTAGGCAGGTTCCAGGAGGTGGCGTGGTCTCCGCTGGACTTGTGGAGCACCTATAGGATAATCACAACAGGAAAGCAGCACCCTGGCATGGGGATTTCTGCAAAGGGTGTGTAGTAAGCATTAGGCTACTTTGGATCAAGCAGTCATGGTGTGCTGTTGAGATCCTAGAAAAGCAAAGATGTTTGAGGAAATTTAGCTTCGAAGGCACCTTTGAGTAACAAAAAGAGAAAAAGTTTTGGGCTGAAAAGCACAAACACTGTTGTTTAGGTCTTCCGTTGGGGAGAAAAGGCATTAATGGAAGCTTCAGCAATGGCAGCCCCAATGATACAAGGAAGTCCTTGGTTCCAAAAGGGTTTATTATCATGGGGGTGGTGTATGGATCTGGATGTACCCCCCCCCCCCAAAACACAAGGCAAACCTGAGTTAAATACGAGGGAGAAAGGGGGAGTTCTGGGGAAGGTTTAATTGGCTCTCCCTCTGGCCTTCATTAGTATGTAAATCTCTAGGGCCT
Organism: Mastomys natalensis; assembly: GCA_021653895.1. Classification (NCBI taxonomy): domain Eukaryota; kingdom Metazoa; phylum Chordata; class Mammalia; order Rodentia; family Muridae; genus Mastomys; species Mastomys natalensis. Next base: position 322,539 of record JAJTUV010000483.1, read on the forward strand.
GAGGCCTGTAGTCACACCCTCTACCTGTGCACTTTGGAGGAGTATGGCCTACTTGACTGAAAAGTAGATCTATGGAGATTAGACTGCTTGTCAGGACCCTGGGTTCTGGAGACATGGCTGAACTCCTGTCTGTTTCTCCCTTGGAGTCTCAGGATTCCAGGCCCATGCCCAGCCAAGAACCAGGATACCCTTATGCAGTCCCACATATATACATATGTAAAACTATATATACACATATATAGTTTTCTTACATCATCTGAAAATTGAGGGCAAAGGGAATGTCATTCACAGCACCTTCCTTACTGGGCTAGAGACAAGAAACGCTAGAATATTCGCTTGATAAATACTTCCATGGCTTGATCAGAGTAAGTAAAGGAGTAGACTATCTAATAAAAACATTTACATAAATATTGATGTTAATGAATATGACTTGAGGGCTTCTTCCCAAACTGAAGAGTGTTCGTTCCCTTTGCAAATTCATTCTTTTACTTGTAGTGTACACAACAGGGATTAAAAGTGACAGTCCAGTGTTAGCTGCCTTACATCACTGCTGAATACACAGTAGAACAGTAATGAGTACCACACTCTCACTTGTAGAGCACACAATGTGGATCATAATTGACAGACATGTGGTGTGTAACATACTATCATTAGTGGAGTACCATTATTACAGTTTACAGGTTAGTGGTGGATACTATAGGAAATTAACAATTGCTTTGGCAGAAATTTATAAAATCTATGTTTTGGAAATAAGTTTAATATTAAGAATGAACAAGATGACTAAAATAAAATTATCATCCAGAAAAACAGGTAGCATCTTCCTTGCTAATATTATACGAGTTTTTAAATAAAACACAATCCTTGGCTGGAAATGTTTTTTCCATCTCTGGAATGAGTTACTTGAGGGCTAAACAAAGGAAAAGCTAGGGAATTACTAAGGGGGATAACATTTATATCAAACCGTCTTTGATGTTGTTGATATAGGTACGAATATTGAATAAGATTAAAGGCTGTGTTTTTCCAGGGAGAGCTCAGAAAGAAAATCTATAAATTCATTAGAAAAACCTGTGATTTCCTCAAAAAATGTGCAAATTAAGTTGTTTCAATTCTTTACAAAAAGTAGAGTGGGTACATGGAAAGTAACAGAGTAGGAAAGCTTTGATTTTGGAGCAGAGTACACAAAAAAAAATTAGTTTTAAGCTCCACAAGGTAAAAACAACTCTTGTAACAAAAGTTAGTCAATAGCAAGTTTTATAAAGCACAACAATATTTTCATTGCACATTAGTGCAAATATATATATTTGAATTGAATAGTTTTCTGAGACAGGGTTTCTCTGTATAGCCCTGGCTGTCCTGGAACTCCCTCTGAAACCAGTCTAAACTCAAATTCATAGAAATATACCTATCTCTGCCTTCCAAGTGCTGAGTTTAAAGGCTACTGCCACTACTGCCCAGCTTCACATTTTATGTTATTTACCCATATTAATTTGGTTCATTTTTATAATGTTTAATTTATCATGGACTCTGAAATGTTAGTAGCAATTAATAAATATTTTGTCATATGCTATTAAGTATAGCTCAACCTAAAATTACAATTCTTTTTAAAACATGGATACTTGTACTGATTTATACATTTAGAATATACACTATTAATGTACACATATAAGTAAATGTTTCATATAAGAGTAGTTATGTATTTCCAAAAATGTTTTAGCAATCGTTCACTATTGATATACACTAGAAAATAACATCATTGTATTTGTAATATCTTTTATCAAAATGGTTGAAATGTCTAACTTTTAAAATGTTGAAGAAAGTGGCAACTTTTAGGCCCATAATTATAAAGAAACTGATTCTCACATATATTTACTTAAGTTATCATGGACTTTATACATAACAAAAATTAGATAATAAACTCATGAAATTTCAGTACTGCATAATGATTTCTTCAGATTGTATTAACTGAGATACTAAGTCATGCTTGTTTCATGGGGAAAATGTGTTTGGGGGGAAATGAAGCTTAAAGGGGCCTTTCTTAATTATTTCTTTAATTTTTTTGAGATTTTAATATAACTATACTATTTGTTCTGTCCATTTACACCCTCCCAAGCCTACGCAAAATGAATCCTTGCTATCTTTCAAACTCATACTCTCTTTTCTCACTAATTGATGCTACATACATATGTATGTGTGTGTGTGTGTGTGTGTGTGTTTGTATGTGTGTGTATGTATACACAAATTTAGGAATAATACATATAATATTATACTATATTTTAATATAATATATAATTATGTATAACTATATATAACATACATATACATATATATTCCTGCTCAGTCCATATAGTATTACTTTTATATTTGTTTTCTTATCTGACTATTTGATATTGTATCCACAATTGATGTACTTTTTCTAGTAGAAGACTATTTCTCCTGCTCTCAGCATTCCCTAGTTACCTATAGTTTTGTGGTTGTGTTTTTTTTAATCTACAATTTTAATATACAATTAATCTACAAGCTCCTCTTGCCTCACATCCACATATCATGTCTATTATTGTTGTTTTTCAGGTCACTCTTACACGGTCATGTTGGAGAACCATTACGAGTGTAATTTCTGAGATTTCTGAGAGATGAGAGATATAATCCCACAGTAAACTCCCTTTTTTGTCTTTCTCTTATAATATTCCCCTACTTTTCCAACAACAATCCCTGAGTCTTAGCTGTAGTAGCTGTGTTATAGATCCTGCAGTTGGTACTAGGCTCTATACAACTCTACATTTTGATTGGTTATAGTTTTGAGTAGTGATCTCTGCCCATTATACTTACAAGGCATTTTGTTGCTGTTATGTTTTAATGAGATTTGAAGATTACCATTATCTGTGAGTATAAGGACACATACTTAGAGTTTAGTTACGAAATACGTCATTAGTAAAGGGGTAGTTTTTAGTTCTATCCTAAGATCTACAACTTTCCTATCTCTTGGGTAACTTACTGAGTTCCTGTGCCAGGCACAGTTGCTGTATTTCAGACTGTGTCTGAAATCCAAATCACAGGTATGTATGCTACTACTGCACCATCAGGGTTATTATGCCATGCTGATTGTTGTTATGGTTCGTAGGTGTCATAGTGGGGTAGGACATTTGGCTGCTTTGATGCTTGGAACTTGCATGGAGCTTCTACTACTATAAAAGGTAATGCTTGGTGGTGGAGCAGGGACACTTTTAAAATGAAGTCCAGTTAAGGGCCCCTGTGTCTGAAGTGTATCCTTTCTTCAGCAATAGGAATTTATCTTTGATTTCTGGAGGAGGTGGGGAGTAACCAAGACCAATAGCAATAGCCTGAATTGATTAAGGAGTCTTTTGAAAAACCTGACCAACAACTCAATAGAAGACTTCTCATTAAGTAATGAAATCCATTTCACTTTCTAAGGGAATATTACATTGACTGGCTATGGGACAACATTTAAAGACTTTATTATTCATCCATAAGATATGTTCATCATAACAATCATATATTTCATTGAACATGTTGTCTGTAAAGTAGTTCATACCTCAAAGGCAATGTTAACATGCCCATTGCATGGTAAGTATTTACCATCATTTTTCCCAATGCTGCCTGCAAATGATCACACAGACATTTGTTAATTCTTGCATAAACACAGAGATTATTTTATAGTGTATACATATTTCATATTAATGTAGGACCAGTTCTAGAGCTCAGTGAGTAAATGTGCTTCTTGAATAGCCTGATTACTTTAATTCAATCAGGTAAACACCTGAAAGTTGTCCTGTGCATGCATGTGGATATACATCCTAAAATAAATGAATGAATAAATAAATAAATATGTGGATAGATATATATGTATAGATATGTAAAAATACTAATGTTGAATTGAGTGAAATGATAAGCAAAATTCTCGAGTACTTTGCCCCCATAAATCACAATCACTGTTCCTAAAATGTTGTTTTTATTTATTTAAACATGTACAGCATTAACAATGTATACTCACTTATTTGCCCACTGAATCCTGTTGTCAATATCTCAAACAAGTTAGAAGCTAAGAAGGGTCATGCAAATTTACCTAAAGCACACTCCTGGGAAATCTGCATTCCAGAATGGTGCGATCTGTCTTACCTTTGGACACACTGAGTTTTTTTCCTAAGATGGGGAAGAAAATTCTTCAAGCACTCATATCAACAGAAATGCACTTAAGTATTTTCATATTTCATTTCAAGATATTTCTCTTTTATCTTAGTTTCTTACATGATAAATCAGAATGTAACTTGATTAACTATGACTTACAGAAAGAAGGGAGTACTTAGATATTTATAAAGTGCATGCATTCTTCAGGTATTGTTGGACTCCACTTGTTGGATTTGTTGGATTTTCACTTCTTTCTTTCTTAAAATTGTTTTTTTTTTTTATGACATTTCCTTTCTCTCCATAGAGCTGACCTAGATTGTATTTAAGTGTACTTAATGTATAGATCACTGTTACCTCTTCTAAGGCATTGATCAAGATGACTTCAAATTTTAATATTGCTTGTTCTTCTTACATATGCTCCTAAAAAGCATACGTACACAGAAATGTCCATCACTGGATACTTTTCATGATTGTTAGTGCAGGCTGAATAAAAGACAAAATGCTTATAATCTTTTCTTATAATCATTCTTCACACAGTTAAATTACATAGGAGTGGGGATGGCAGCTTATGCCTGAATGTCTACAGAAGGCTGAGGCAGGAGGTTTGTTATAAGTTCAAGAACTAAGAGTGAGTTCCAGTCCAAGTTGAACTTTAACTCAAACCTTTTGAAAAAGTAATTAAAAGCTGCTGATTTTTAAAAGCTGATTTTTGTGTCCTTTTACTTTACTGAAATCAATCATTTCTAAAAGTTTCATGATCAAATCTGTGGCATTTGTTATATATAATATGATATAACCTGAAAATGATAATAATTTGAATTATTATTTTTTGCCTATTTGTGTCCCTTTGATTATTTTTTGTGTTAGTTTTCAATCTAGTGCTTCAATCACTATATTGAAGAGAAGTAGAAATAGTAGCATATCCTTCCTCATTCTTGATTTTAAGGAGAATGCTTTGAATTATTTTTCCTTAAGGGTGATACTGGCTCTGGATTTGTCATAGAGCTTTGATTATGTTGAGGTATGCTCCCTCCTGTCCTACTTTCTCTGGACTTTTAGCATGAAGACTTGTTATATTTTCAAATATACTTTGCCTTGTACCTATTTAGATGATCATGTGATTTATTCATTAAGTCCATTTATATGGTTTATTATATTTATTTACCTAATTGTATTGAGATATCACTGACTCTCCATGAGAAGTCCAATTGATCATGTTGGATAGTGTTTTGGTTATATGCCTGTGTCAATATTGAATCTTTTGTTGAATCTGCCTTCATTAGGTATATTGACTTATGTCTTTATTTTTGTGTGTGTGTCTTTTTCTAATTTTAGCATTGGAATAATTCTTCTTTCAAGAAAGGAATTTCAAAAGGTTTCTTCTGCTTTATTTTAAAAAAATAATTTGTAAATACTGGCTGTAGCTCTTCTTTGAAGGTCTAGAAGTGTTCTGCTAGGAATCTATTTGGGCTTAGGCTTCTTTAGTTAGATACTTTTTGTTATTCTTTGCAATTTCTTCTTTGCAATGAAGTTGTTTAGGTTTTTGTTCTTTTCTTTGTATAATGTTGTGGATTGAATGGATCTAAAAGTGCATCTACTTCTTTTAGATATTCTAATTTAATGAATACAGATTTTTACAGTACTGCTTTAATCTGAGTTTCTTTGATACCTGTTTAAATGTTATCCTGTTTTTTTCTGATACCATTAAACTGGTAAAAACCTGTTTTTACTAGGTTAATTGTGCCAAAAGTCTACTGATCTTTCTGATCTTCTCAAATAATCATCCATAAATTCCTTGATTGTTTTGTGTGGGTTTTTTTTCCATTTCATTAATTTCCTGTTTTCTTTGTATTATTTCCTTCTGTCAAGTCCTACTCCCAATTAGCCATTGTACACCAATGGCCTTAATAGATGATACAGAGGCTGGGGAGTAGGGTCTTGGCAGGGTAAATATGGTATGAACTCCTTGGAGACTATTTTGCAGGACAGCTCAGTTATTAAAATAGCTATCTATTTAGCTCTGGTCAGTATGGTGGGGAGGAAGTACTGGAGTTGGCCAGGGGACTTGTAAGTATATCAGCTAGATTAGCAAACTGCTTGTTATATGATTTCTGGGAAGCCAGTTCTCTGGTGGGGAAAACAGAAGTTAACTGGCTTAATCATGATGTGGCCTTTGTCTCTATGGAGTTGAGTAAACCCAAGGTTGATTTGGGTAGAGAATGGTCCCACTTCTTCCTACTCTCTGAGAGATGTCCAAGGTATAGGAAACATTCTACTGTCCTTCATCTGACTGGAAACTACATACTTCTAAATAGAACTGGAGGGTATGAGGGAAAAATGAACTTTTATGCACTGTGTATGAGATTTTAAAGTGGGTCACCACTCTGGAAATCAAAGTAGAGAATTACCAAAAAGCTAAAATTAAATCTATCAAATGATCCAGTAGTACAACTCCTTGGTATATGGAAAAGAAACTTCACATTCTACTCCATGGATACATGGGGTTCATTGCTCCTCTATTCACAATAGCTAGGGAATAAAAACAACCTGAATACTTTCCAATTGATGAATATATATTGAAAATGTGAAACACAGAGGCAATGGAATATTAATCAGATGTAAAGAAAACAGAATCCATGAACTTTGCAAGTAGATAGAAAAAAATGAGAAAAGATTATACTTAGTATGGTAACCCAGACTCAGAAAGAAAAACAAAACATGTTCTCCTTAATTTGTGGTTCCTAGCACCAAATCTTCATATGTGAGTATATATCCTGGATTAACAGCAGAAAACAGGAAACTAAAACATGGTCACAGGAAGCAGGAATTCTAGAGAAATCAATAGAAGGATACAGGTGCTATGAAAGGGTAAAGGAGAAACGAGGAGTGATTCAACAGGGGACTGAGAATAAAGGGCAATATGGAGGGAAACAGAGAGAGAGAAAGATATGTGTAAATATATTTTTCTACTTATATTTATATAGATATATTTTATATAATGTTCATTATATATTATGTAATCTATATCTATCAATATATATATTATATATGTTGTGGTAATTATTTAAAAAGTGGGGCTGCTCAGGCTGACCATCTAAGCTGCAGCAACTCTAAGCCCAGCAGCCATGTTGGTCAGCCAGAGGCCACGTGCGTGCTGCAGCTAGAAATGACCAACTAGAAACACCAGCCCTGCCACCCATGAGACATCATCGTGGGAGATGGCTCAATCTCCCACACTGTCTCTGCAAGGCTGGGCATTGCCCAGGCCATCCATGTGGGCTCAATAGAAAGATGAGACTCTAATGCTTAAAGATTAATCAAAGGCTTATATATTTGATAATGATCAGTAACAAGATACTTATACAATCAGAAGTGTAACCAATATACAAACTAGATATACCAACTACCTTTGATTGCTACAGATACATGAACATCCACTTCCATCTCTCTCTCTCTCTCTCTCTCTCTCTCTCTCTCTCATTCCCTCTCCTGTCTCCTCACTCCTCCTCTTCTTTTTCCTCCTCTCCCCCTTACTCCTCCTCTTCCTCTTCCTCTCATAACTCCTCCCACCTTAGCTCCTCCTACATATATATATCAATGGTGGTAATAATGTGAAAAGCCATAATTAAATAATAAAAAGTAATATATAAAATAATTTTTTAGAATTATTACATTACATATATTTTAATAATAAAATAATTAAGATAATACATATAATAAAAGAAAGTGAAAATAATTAAAAGCCATAACTAATAATTAGTAAAAACCCATAATTCTATCTAACAAAAGTCCCAGTATCATAAATGAGAATTCTTTCTTTGATGTGTTGGTCAGAGGATTTCAAGAAATCTGCAATACTATATAGGCTATTGGTATTGCCCTGATAGCCTTTCAAAATTTGAAGGTAACATCATATTGCTGAAGATATCGTGTACTTCAGACTATCAATGTGGAGATATTAAACTGGATATAACCCAGAAGTTCCCTCTAGAGGATTAGATTTCATAAAATGGCAAAATGCCATCCAAGCTGCCAAGGGAGCAAATTATCAAAAGTCTTATCCAGTCGTGATGTCTAAAACTACAATGATCAGAATGACAGGATATCTTCAAAGGTGCAATTGTGGCACATCTGTCTTGGCAGCTACTAACATCTCTCTAATTCTGTCTACAGGCCTGAACAATAGAAGGGAATTTCTGTGTGGCACTGCAAACCTACTCAGCACTTGTGGGTGGCTAGACATAGAATCTAGAGAAGATCCTACTTTACTAAACCAGTATCATCTCTAACTTCATTTGAAATAGTTATCTTTATATCCACAAGTAAGTGTAGCTCTCAACCCTTATCCAGAAGATTCTCTTTGTACCATTATAATAACCACAGCTGATTAAAATAGAGAGTACCATTGACCTGGGGAGTCCAGACCCAAATAATGCTTCTACAATGTATCCATTACACCTAACACCAAAGGAACCCAAAAAAACAGGGATAGAATAATTGTTAACAGCCAGGGGATCAGGAAGTCTGTTACAATATTGTATCATTTATATTTGATAGGGTATCACACTCATAAACTCTAAACAATATGATTGGGTAAACAAGGTCTGGATAATGACACCATAAACTGGTGTCTCAGAAAGGTACAGAAAGTCTCATCCCTAGATTAAGAACTACCAACAACTAATACCTAGAAAGGGAGAATCAGACTTCCCCAGGAATGAGCCTCTAATACTTTATCCAATACCAAGTAATCAGCCCTAAAAACATTAAATAGAAAAGAGAAATATTGAATAGCCACAAGTTATATTTTTATATTTACTCATATAAATTGCATTCAATTTAAAATCAGACTGAAGTAAAACTCCAGTGTTAAAGTCATAGAAAATATGTTAGCTAGTTAATTCAGTTATCTTTATTTTAAAGCAATTTATTTTCTCTGAGAAAGTCTAAGAAAATAATGTCAACACAAAATGTTCAAGCTCTCATTTTCTTCAAAACAGAATAATTTAGTTTACACCTAAAAATATACAAATATAAAAATAAATGCATCTAATTTTTTCTCACAATTAATTTTTGAGATTTTCTTTAATTTATATTACTCTCTGGTACAAGCAGACATTTTACATGAAGAATTGGCTGAGGAGCTAGTCATATAGAATCAATCCTTATGGTTTATCCCTTCCTTCTTGGTTATCTCAGGCTGTCAGTTATTTAGAAATAGTATCAGGTGGTATTAAATTCACATCTTTCTTACAAAATACCAAACACGTCTTAGTCAATATATGTGGGATTTTTTTAATGCAAAGGACTTCTATAATGGTCATTTATTTTGCATTTTCCATCATGTATCCTGAGTGCAAATTACTTTACTGATGATCTTCTCCATATAGGTTCAAGGTATGGATGGATGGAATCTGTCATGCGCAAAGAGAAAAGGAAAAAGTTTCAAGTTCACACATATATAGATTTAGAGAGTCATTTTTCTTTAATCTAGTCCAAGTCACTCTTATTTTTCATTTGGCTTTGTAAAACAAGACACACTACTGTCCTAAGTCAAGGTAAAAACAACAGGTTTAGGCAAGAAGAAATGTGGGTGTATATTCCTAGCATAATTAAATATCCAGGAAGGTTGGAGGTTACCTGTATAGACAGAAAGAACAATATTTTCAATACAAAGCTCTTCCATGTGAGCCACTGAAATTAAATTTTTCTGAACAAGGAAATTGCTTTTGTAGGAAGCACAGTGCTGAAGGAAAACTAGCACTTCAGAATTCTGGTGTACTGCTCGTGTCCTTCTACCAGACTCATCACTCGTGTGAACCTTGATGCCTCACTCATGACAACATGGGAAGATGTGGGGGTCTCCACAGGTATTTGGCTGGCAGTGATATAATTCCCAAAGAGGCAAGAAAAGAAATTCAATCTAGTTAGTCTGAATCAAAATTTGGTGTCTAGTGTGAGGCCATTTATACTAGAATATTTAATCACAGTACAATTTGGAGAAATGTTTCCATATATAATATAAGCTCCAGTGCTCAAGGAAGCATAATTGCATCAAAACTCAACTCAAAGTACATATCACTTTTTCCAAGAAGATGGGTTCTAGAGATAGGCTACCTGTATTTGCTTAAGGGTCTTGGGAAGGATGGGCGTGGTCTATGTTATACTGATCGTGTATAAATCACTTTGGCTAATAGACTTCTCCAATCCTGGTTGTGATAGTTTTGAAGAGACCGTGGCTATACAGATAATGTAAGAGCTACTAGCTACCTCTGGTTCTGATTATCTGAGCTTCCTATAGCCTACCCCAACAGATGATGCATACCGATCACAAGGCTCCAATTCCCAGTCTTCTGAATGGAAATACAAGTTATATCTCCTTTCCTTCAAAAGAGAAATCCTGCTCCAGCAGGAAGACAGGGCATCAAGTGAGGGATGGGGTTGCCATCCCACAGTCAAAACTCTGAATCGTAATTGTTCCTGTCTGAAAGAACTGCAGAGATTGAAATGGAAAGGAGCCTGAGGAAAAGAAGGTCCAACGACAAGCCCAATGTGAGTCCAGCTCAAGGGGAGAGTCCCAAGGCCTGATACTATTACTGAGGCTATGGAGCACTCATCAAAAGGCACCTATCATGGCAGCACTCCAGAAGACCCAACAAGCAGCTGAAAGGATCAGATGCAGATATTTGCACCCAACCAATGGGCAGAAGCTGCTGACTCCTGTGGTTGAATTAGGGAAAGGCTGGAAGAAACTGAAAAGGAAGGCAACCCTGTAGAAAGACCAGCAGTTTCAATTAACCTGGACCCCTGAGATCTCTCAAACAACCAGGCAGCATATACCAGCTGATAGGAGACCCCCAACACATATACAGCAGAGAACTTTGGGTCTGGGTTCAGTCAGAGAAGATGCACCTAACCCTCAAGAGACTGGAGGTCTCAGGGAGTTTCGAGGTCTGGTTGGGTGAGGATTGGGGGCTGGGGACATCCTCATGGAGACAGGTGTATGGAGGAGGTATGGAATGTGGACAGTAGGAGGGTGGACCAGGGTTGGGGGAATAAAATCTGGAGTGTAAATAAATAAATGACAGAAAAGAAAAAAGAACAAAAAGGGCAATCCTGCATCCTTAACATTCAAAAACCTTAGTACTCTCAAAAGGAAGTGTAACAACATTGTACCAATAATGCTCTCTGAATCTGAGATTCTTTACAGTATCAATAGAAGGAAATTCTGAACTGAGGGCTGTGCCTATGGATATTTGAATAAAGTAAATAGGTCACAAAATTATCAAGGTAAAAAGTATTTACCAAATAATAGTAATAATTACAATAAATATAAAATTAAACTAAATTTTGGATTTTTACAGAAATGCTGGAAAATTCTCTAGGAAAATCATTGAAAATAAATATAAACTTCAAAATAATTTCAGATCTGAGTTAACATTTTTCCAAACCTGTTTTAAATTTTCTAGTAAAGACATTTACAATAAAGCTAGGTCCTTGAAGACCGGGAAAAGAGAAACATTTGACAAAATATTCTAAATAAAATTGTCTTTAATATGCAGTGAGTTTCTATGTGAGTCTTTTAAGAATGTACTTTCTTTGGGATCTTGCTTCGATTTTCATTGAAGCAAGTAATTACACCTCAAGAGCCATAATGCTTAACTAATGTAAAAGCGGTAGGGCAAAGTGCAAGGAAATTTCTCACAGTTTTTTCTAGATTCAGAATTTAATGAATGCTTTTGAAAATTAAGCATAACAAGGGAATTTGCTCTTCAGAATATGAACCTCATACATTAAAAATCATGGAGGTTGCTGCTGTAGCTTAGTTAAGTGGAGTTTTTGCCCTGCAGATACAAAGTTCTTGGTTTTATTACCAGCAACCCAGGAATCAGGCATACTAGTATATCCCTCAATTCACAACACTTGAGAGAGTAGGAGATGGAGAATCAAGTTCAAGGCTATCGACGGCTATATAGCTTGTTTAAAGGAATTATGGGCTACAAGATACTCTGTCTCAGAAATAAAATAGAAAATAAAATAAAGTAGCTATTTAAACGCATTATTTTCTAATCTGATTCTGAGCATTTCATTTATGTTTCATGTTTATGGTTGTATAAAAATACTACCAGTATACCAACTATGTGGTCAAATATCTCATCCACTATAACCTGTACTGTAGCCAAGGGTGGTGTCATGTGCCTGTAATACCAACACTTGGGAGACAGAGGTAGAATGACAAGTAGTAATTCAAGGTCAACCTTTGCACATAAGACACTATTCAAGATAGATAGATAGATAGATAGATAGATAGATAGATAGATAGATAGATAGATGCAAGTAAATATTAAATAGAAAAAAGATTTCTGTTAATTTTCTAAGAAATTTTCTTTTTAAACATTTTTTATTGGTTACTTTGTTTATTTACATTTCAAAACTATCCTCTTTCCCATTCCCTGTCCAAGAACCCTCAGCCCACCTCCCTCCCCCTTCCTCCATCATGGTGCACCCCCACACACATGCTCACTCCTGCCCCACTGCCCTAGCTTTCTCCTATGCTGGGGCATCAAGCCTTCACAGGACCAAGGGCCTCCCTTCTCTTTGATGCCACACAAGGCCATCCTCTGCTACAATTGTACTAGAGCCAAAGTTCCTTCCATGTGTATTCTTTGGTTTATTTATTTCAATAAATTACAAAGTTCACAATCATTTCTAAGACAAAGGGAAACAATAAAGATTATCAAATTTATCATGCTAGTAGTTAAAATATATTTGCTTTTATATACTGTGAAATTAATACAAATTTGAATTACTCTAATACACTATAATTAATATTTGTCCTTGAAGAACTGTGCAGTCTCTAGACCATGCCTCAACATGCTTGAAAATATAGTTACTGAAAGTACTAGCAGATGCCTACTGCAAACCTGGAAAGACATCTGATCTCCTATGTAGTTCACAGTGCAGTTATGATTTTAATCTCAAATCCTGAGAACATGAAGAGACCAATTGCATAGATAGACAGAGCCCCCAGTAGAGATATGGGTTCACCAACCCACCTTCAAAAATTTTGATCCAAGATTACTGTCTAAAAGAAATGCAGGGACAAAAATGGAGACTGAAGGAAAGGCCTTCCAATGATCTATCCCGTAGAGCGGCACCAAACCCTGACAGTATTACTGATGCTATATTGTTTGCAGACAGGAGCCTAGCATGGCTGTCCTCTGGGAGGCTCTACTAGTACCTGACTGAGACAGAAGCAGATACTTATAGTCAAGCATTGGACTAAGGTAGGGGACCTCTATGGAAAAGTTAGGGAAAGGTTGAAGGAGTTGAAGGGGATGGCAACCTGATAGGAAGACCAATAATATGAACTAACCTGGACTCCGGAAGCTCCCAGAGACTAAGCAGCTATCAACCAAAGAGCATACTCAGGCTGATCTGAGGGCCCTGGCACATATGTAGCAGAGGACCGCCTTGTCTGGCTTCAGTGAAAAAGGATGTAACTAATCCTGTAATGACTTGATGCATCAGGGAAGGGAAATGGAGAAGAGGGGCATCCTCTCAGAGGCAAAGGGGATGGGGAATGTGGTGAAGAACTCAAGGAGGAAGGATTGGGAAGGAGGAACATTTGAATTGTAAATAAACAAAATAAATAATTTAAAAGAAAAACATCAACTCAGACTCTAATTCTTAGAACTTATTACATACTGAAAGGTCAGAATTCTAATTGTGGATATACAGATTTTAAGACTTAACTATACATGTTTTAAAGCTAAACTCACACTTACTTTTAAGAAAATGAAAATATTTATAACTAAGTAACTAGGTACTTAACTGTTTGGTGATTATGATCTGCATAGTACGAGGATATCTTCCTAATTAATATCATAAAGAAATTGCATGTAGAAACTAAAACTGGGTGCATAAGACAACAGAGTCGGCAATGCTGATTATTTATTTATTTATTTATTTATTTATTTTTATTTAAATCACATTGTAATTTACTTATTTACACAGAGGTTATAAACACAAAAAGGCAGGATGTGGGGAAGGGAATGGTACCAGAGCATAGGTGTACAGGGTGAGTACAGATACCTTTCAGAACAGGGTGTCAGCTGGGTGTAGGTTCAGGGGACAGGTCACTATGACTCTGCCTATGATTCACTTGTCCTTATCTAAGTTGGTACTGTCCACTGAGGCTGCCTATTTATAAGATCTATGACTACTCGGGCTGGTAAATTTCCACAGAAGCCGCCTGTTTACAATAGCTTATAGCCTTCTGTTTTCAGTGTTTTTCCACAGAGACCCAAGACTTTGTGTTAGCATGCATGTATGTCAGGCCTATTGCTGATTTTAGGCCTATGGCTGATTTTAGGCCTTTAGGCGGGGATAGAGGCCTGACCTCCAATAATTGAAGGGGATCTTGTAATGGCTCCGGTCCTCCTGTCATTGTCCAGTAATGCATGAGGGCCATACCCATCCCGATGTCTTTTTCCTGGAGAGGGGATACATTTGACACCAACCCCTATGCAGTCAGGCTTGTCCCTCAGGGAACCCAGATAGATATTTTAAACTTTTATTTATATTCCCTTGCAGTGCTTAGCCTCGCAGCCTAAGCGAGAATTCAGATCGCCAGACAGAGAGGGTTCTGGGTAGCCCTCTCTGCTTGGTCTAGGGTGGAAGTCTCCTCTTTTACGTTGGGTGGAGATGGGTTTGAGGAACACCTTGTTTCCTTTGTGTTTTAATCCTTTGTGGAGCTTATATGTTTTACCTCTTCTTATACTCTGTTCCCTAAGCCTTGAAGGAAGGATTTGATAGAAACATCCTATTTAAGGCAGAGTATTCCAAGTTCTCTCACACTTTGCACTGTTGGTCTGGCTGTGGGTGTTTGTATTTGATTCTAGAGCTTCTCTGATGTTGACTGAGCAAGGTATAACAGAATGCCATTAGGAGTCATTTTATTGCTAAATTCCTTAAGGAGAACAATAGTGTTTGGTTTTTCCCCCAAGGTTCCTGGCCTATCTAGTCTCATATTGTTGGCCACCCAAGCATGAATGGATTCCATCTCATAAAGTAGGTCATAAAGCAAAGCTGGTCTTGTTTAATTACTCTCATAAGTTTTGTGCCACTACTACACCAACCTATCTTTCAGGCAGGTCATTATTTTAGACTGAATGGTTTATAACTGGATTGGGATTTACCTTTCTTGTTTGGTAGCATATGGAATATCTTCTAGTTCCAATAAACATAAGTCCATAGGGGTAAAGGCTCTAGATAGGCACCAGCTCTACTTCTCCATGTTCAATGAATTGTGTAGGTATTATCTTTAGCAATAGTGTCTTATTTGTTAGTTTACAGAGAGCAAATAATGACCTTGACAAGAGCCTAGATTATGTTGGGTTTTCTATTGAACTCTTTAGGCCAAGAAAAACTCAATTAGATGTAACACAATACCTGTCCTGGAAACTTCACTTTGTGGTAACAAATGGCAAGATGGAGCTTTTGGTTCCCCTGTTATTGTCAATTATATTATATAGACATCATATCTATGTATATTTTAGAAAGTTTCTAGAGAATTAGGTTTCCACACAATCCCACATATGGCCTTTAGTTTTAGCTATCCTTCCTATATTTACATCCCTATCCACTCCTCATTTGCTCTTCTTATTTCAGCCTCCCTGACTCATTTATAACTATCTAGCTTTCCGTCCTAGTGAACTAACTGTATACATAATGCTGTTTTACCTTCATTGTAACTTGCTTATAAATTACCTAACAGCAAAACTTCACAAATACATGAATAGATATTACATTATCACATTTTTCTTTCTATGTCTTTATTCCCTACCTCAGGATGATATTTTCCTAGATCTATCAGTTTACTTATGAATTTCTTGATTTATTTTTTTTAACACCTGAGGAATATTCCATTGTGTAAATACATTATAGTTTTTACCTAGTCATCAATTACATTGTTTCTAGTTTCTGAGTAGCAATGAATATGATGTGCAAGGGTCTTTGTAGTAGGAAAAAAACATTCTTTGAGTGTATAATATGCCAAGGATTAGCATAGCTGGGTCATTAGGTAGATGGATTACTCACTTCCTGAAGAACTACCACACCTTATCATGTAGTGACTATACAAATTTGTGCTCCTATTAGCAAAGGATGGGTTTTCTCCTTATTCCACATTTATGTCAGAATGAGTTCTGATTTGTTTTACTTGTCTTAGCCCTTCTAATGTTTGGATGATGAAATATCAAGTAGCTTTGATTTCACTTCTATGATGACTAAGGGTGTAGTACCTTTTGTTACGTGTGTTTCTTCCTTGAGAAGTTTCTGTTTAGATCTATACCCTATTTTTAATTGAATTGTTTTGTTTTCTTGATATCTGGTTTTCTGATTCCTTTACATGTTTTCTTTCTTAATCCTCTATAATTTATGTAGTTGGTAAAATTAGTTCCCATTTTGTAGGTTGCCAAATGACTGTGTTCTTTGCCATAAAGAAGTATTTCTGTTTCACTGATTGTTATTCTTAGTGCATGTGCTAATGATGTTCAGTTGAGGACGACTTTTCCTGTGCTAATGATTTCTGAACTATTCCAAGTGGTGTTATTTAAACTAGAGAATATTATCACAAGTCTTAACTGTATTTAGATAAACATATGAATGAAATAAGCATGACTTTCTCACTCCTTATGTTTGAAATACTATATTGAAGAAATTTTAAACACTGAATTCCTTAGAGTGATAGTTAGTAGTTTTAAAACCTCAATGGAATATCTCAGACACATAATTTAGTGAGACATAATAATATATTTTTGTTATTTGTTTAAAGATTAACTAGTTTTCATTTTCTTTGTTTCTAGAAGATTTAAGAACTCTGTGGTTGAGGCAGACTACCTAAGTTCTACTTTGCACAGTAATGCTTTTTGCTAGCTGCAAACTTTCAATAGCATAAGTGAATATTCTGTTCCTCTAATAACATTTCTATTGTTAGAATAAGTTGTTAAATTAATACTGTATTCAGCATATAACACTTACTTGAAAACACAAACTAGAACATGACACATCTGGGGAATTATAGAAAGACAGAATTTTCTTCTTTAGTGTGAAAACAGAAAAGTCTCACTTTAGCAATTGAAGTTCAATTCTTTTATAAAACATCCTGACTTACAGAGGTATCAGCAGAACTATTAAGGTAAATAACCCATTTTGGAGAATTCTGCTTGACTACTTCTCTATGATTTGATTTATAGAAATGAATTGGATGAAAGTGAAATGTGAATTAGTAAGGCATCTACTCCCTTCTCCCAGCGTCTTCTGTCTGCTTCTGATATACACAGTTAATAGGAATTCATTCCACATTTCAAAGGAACTCAGCATTAAGATGACATACAGTGTAAATAGAATCAGAGGTAGTGATAGTCAGAGATAAAGGCATGGGAAGTGGTTGACAGGGTTCTAGTATTTCATATGAGAAGGACTAAGAGGGCCAAGCAGAGAAAACAGTGGGGCCTTCCAATAGTAATTTCCTGTTCCTTTAAATTGCAAAGAGTGTGTATGGTAGTCAGCATCTCTCTTAGAAAACTATTAAATGCAGTAAGTATAAGCACAATCTAGCTTTACCTCATGGAAAGCCATAAGAAGGGCATGAAGTATTATAAAGGAGATAGACACCCTTGGTTTGCAACACATCTATTGAGTAGGTCAAGGTATGGCTAGGGTGAGTTTGAACTGTTGAAAGTTCATTATTCAAGTAGCTCCTCAATATTTAGCTGATATTAGTTATTTTTATGTTGATTTGATGAAATATAATGACAAAGGCACGTTATAGAAGGGAGAGTTCACTTAGTGAAAGATTCCACAGTTACAGAGTTCATCAAAGTGGAAAGACATGACAACAATTGGGTCCAGAAACAGGATGGTGTCTGATGACATTTTCAACTGCAAACACAGAGTCTACAAGCTCGAAGTGAGACAACGCTATGAAATCGCAAATATTATGCCAAGTGACATGTTTATTCCAGGAAACAGTAGAAGGGTCCTCCTTATCCTCTTCAAACAGTGCCGCTAAGATGACAAATACATGAAACTATGGGAAGCATTTCTCATTCAAACTACCACACAGTCTACAGTGTCATCTGTTTAAGAAAGTGCTGTCTTTGGAATCAATTACAAAATAAAAAAATAAAGGGAGAAGAATTTTAATCAGATGTGATTTATGTATACTTGGTTTCTAGGGTAGCATCTCATTTTCCCACTCAAAAGGAGAAGTATAGCAGGGACAAAAAAGAAGAAGAGTGTTCTCAATAATTTCAAACCCATTTGCATTCATTTCAGTTCACTTATTTTTGCCATTCTTCTGGTGTGCTGTGTGTGTGTGTGTTTACCTGTGTATGCATGTATTGGGAGGCTAGAGAACACTATAGGTTGACATTCTATTTTGTTGAATATTTTATTTATTTACATTTCAAATGTTACCCCCTTTCCCAGTTTCCCATCTTCTATCCCATCCCCCTCCCCATGCATCTATGAGGATGCTTCCCCACCTACCCACCCACCACCCTCCCGCTTCATTGCCCTACCATTCTCTACACTGGGAAATCATCACAGGACCAAGGGCCTCTCCTCCCGTTGATTCCGGGTAAGTCCATCCTCTGTTATATATTCAGCTGGGAGCCATGAGTTCCTCCATGTGTACTCTTTGGTTGGAAGTTTAGTCCCTGGGAGTTCTGGGGTATCAGGTCTGTTGATATTGTTGGTCTTCCTATGAGGTTGTAAGCCCCTTCAGCTCCTTCAGTCCTTCCCCTAACTCCTCCACTGGGGTCCTCGTGCTCAGTCCGATGGTTGGCTGCAAGCATCCACATCTGTATTTGTCAGGCTTTAGCAGAGCCTCTCAGGAGACAGCTAGCTATATCAAGCTCCTGTCAGCAAGTACTTCTTGGCATCAGCAATAATGTCTGGGTTTGGTGTCTGCATATATGATGAATCTCCAGGTGGGGTAGTCTTTGGATGGCCTTTTCTTCACTCTCTGCTTCACTCTTTGTCCCTGAATTTTCTTTATTCAGGAATAAATCTGATGGAAATTTTGGAGATGAGTGGATGGCCCCAAGAATGCTAGTCACATCCTGTAAGATGGAGGTCTCATAATGGCCTGAGTACAATTTTAGCCCTTCTAGCCTTCAGGCTGTAAACCAAGTACTATATGAATTGAACTATCTCCTAAGCTCCTCATTTTTTTTTTTTTTACTATCAATGGGGTTTAGTATTGCATTTAGTTTTTAACTCAAATCTAAGCTTGTGAGTGGAATAACATAATTATAATAAGGCTTGGAAATCTACTGCAAAGGGGACATTTTTGATCAGATCAAAATTTTGCTTATGAAATCTACTTGTGAGCATGTCTTCCGGCAAAACTATTGATTTGTATGTTAAATTACAAGACCAAAACTCTATGTATTTGTATTTAAAATAATCCTATAAGATTACATTTTATTAATGGTAAAATGCTTGTTTTTAATTTAGACATTCTCCTTCTAAAGTCAGTATTGATAGATATTGTAAGTCAAGAGTTAACTTTAGAGTTTGTGAATTTATAGTGAGACTCAAATTTGGGAGAAGCCCATAGGTATGCCATTTCAAGTGTGACTCACTGGAGAGCAGGTAGTGATCAGGGATTTTAACATGATGTGTGATATACGGATGCTCCTGAAAGTCTCAAGTTTTCTAATTTCTGAGCAGATAACAATTCAGAATGAAAATTAGTCTGTAACAATTATATTGTCCATCAAAGGTTCTTCAGGATTCCTCTGACTCTTAGGTAGCTCACATTACTACAAGCTGCTTGATACACAGAGCACAAAGAAGCTTAACATTGTTGCTATTAGTGCTTAAACCACACTGAAAACACTTCATTAAACAGCCTACTGCAGTGTAATTGTTTAATAATATTTTGATTAGGTTGTTTAGTAGACAATCCATGCTGTAAAACACTCCCTTGCTGTCAAATGAATCACTGGTAGAACAGCTATTGCAAAACAGTAAGTCTCTGAGAGGAAAGGAAGAAAAAGAAAAGAAAAAGAAAACACATGCCCACCAAACCTTAAGTTATTGTGGTCTGTTCTCACATTTTACCTGCTCACTGTTCCTACGGTAACAAATTCCTCAAACTTACAGTGTCTAAAATAAAATTACCTTTTATCTTAAAGTTCGGAGGTTAGAAATCGAATGAGGATTTTTCATGGCCAAAATGACTGTCATTGAGACTTCACTGCTATCAGGGGTGTCTAAAAACCAATCCATTTATTCCATCTATTTAACTACTCAAGTTTCTTTTCTCCTACTTTCTTGGTTCTTCTCTGTCATCCTGAGATCCAACAGTGAAAAATGTAGTCTTTCTTATATGGATTCACCTTCTACGCTGATGCGTTCCTCTATAATACTGAGAACACCTTAGCCTGGCTGCCTGAGAAAACAAAGCGAATCCTTTGGAGTCATCTCATTGGCATGCTAATTCTGCAAGGTCACAATTACTCATATTACAAATTGCAAATATTGAGAGTTGCTTAGTTGGCACTAAAGTAAATCTTTCAATCATGTTTACCATGAACCATTGTAAAATTAAATAGCTAATTTTTCCACACAGAAATATACCTCTCCATGTGAAAAGTACAGATCTATAAAATCATATTGTATGCCTTGTAGCTATACAAAATGGTCATTTCTGTCCTAGTACAAACTGTCATCATGGATAATGTCAAGACTACCACTGTTCTGACTCATTTGTTAAAGAATACTGTGTTCTCGACAACCATGGCATGAGATATATTCGCCATATCTTCAGTAGTCAGCAGTATCACTTGTGTTCAAGAAAATGAGGGGTTGATTTCTTTCCTCATGAAGAATACAATAAGCTATGGCTATAAAGAATGAGGACATAGCCTACAATCATTTTTCTAAATCAATTCTGCTTTCAAGGCACGATATAGCATTTGAACATTGGAGATAGAAATGCTACTTAACCTTATTGTCTCCTTTAAATAACAAGCTTTATTGTTAGACGAAATAGTTTCTCCAAATTTCTCCACTTGCTTTATAAATATTTCTCCAAATGTTTCCATAGAATTTATGAAAAGTATTTTAGTATTTTTCTTGATAATCATGGTAACATCATTTTCTTCTGTAAGCAAGTAAAATTTTCCAAATTCTTTTAGATGGTAGGCAAAATAGAACAATTGGGAAATATAAAAAGTTGTAGAGTGGTTGGATTTTAGAATAGAAGGTATTATGAGTATCACACATTGTAACTACCTTCACTATTTTTATGCAAAATTCTGGGTTTAAATATTTCTAAGGTGGAGACAAACCAATGTTTCTAAAAGCTTTCTCTAAGTTAATTGTCCTAACATTAGAAATATCTTCTTTGTAGTAATAATTTTGATCTAAGTTTGAAGTTGTCTCTTTGATAGCTACATACAATTCTAATTTCTATCTTTAGGTTATTCCTAAACTGTTAAAAAAAATCAAGGTCTATTTTGTGTTCTGGGGTAGAAAAACACATCCCAAACTCTATCATGTCTCAGCATATGTTCACTTCATTACCCTGAAAATGCCAGTTAAACAGAAACCAGCATGTATCGATATTTTTTAAGTTGCATTTGTGGAAAGAAAGACTGGGTTCTAGCTGTGCTCTTGGCAAATGCTCACACCCTGTATTTCCACTGCTACAAACAAATGACCACCACAATAATAACAAGGTGCAGACATGGTGCATTCTCCACTAATAATGCTCAGGTTTTTCTTTTTATACATTTCAGTATTTTATTAATGCTAGTATTAACTCTTCTGTATCTTCAAATGATACTACTAAATTTTATTGTTTTATCGAAAATTTTTATTTTCTTAATATAAAAAAACCTAAATTTTAGAAGTTGTTTTATTCACTATCTCCCTATTTAATGTTCCCCAGAATGGCTAAGTGCTCTCAGGACACTAACAGTCTAACACAAATCTGTCATATTACCTTTCTCTAGCCATGTTTTAGCTACTCAATTATTAGATGTCGTGATAGCCTCAATATTGTAAAGAATGCCAGCAAGATAGCAATCTCATATATAAAGAAACACACTTTGACTTTCACCGAGGCTCCCCACTCTTCCTTGTAGCCCTAGATCCTAGAATATTTTAGAACAGCTTAATTTTTTAATGTAGGATCCCTGTCACTTTTCATGTACAACTGAGTGCAAGCTGAGTGAGGAATGTAAACCACTTAAGTGCTCCTGTTGCACAATCGATGCTGGAGTATTAAACTGCAGTAGTATCATTACATTTCTAGCAAAAAGTAAATGTGGTTCTGAGTCCAGTTAAGCATTACAATCATAGAGATAATGCCATCTTTGTAATCAAACAAATAATTCACCCAAAAGAGATGTAAGAAATTGTTGTGAATGATTCTACCATTTTATAGAAAGGCAGACTATGGCCCCCAAGATTCTGAAAATTTCTCTTAATAATACACAAGTGAACATTAAAAGGGTGAACAGATTTTTTAATTTGGTGATCTTTTTCCCATATTCTAGTGTTTTTCTGATACTACTTCACCTACAAATTCATGTTCATTAGACATGGGAAGATATTAAACCCTACACTTGACAACAACCAGTTCTTTATGTGGCCTTAGAAATTGTTGGAGTATCAGAGTGAATCATTTTATGTATTTTCAAATGTTAAAATAAATACTACAAGTATCAGTGACTATTAAGCTAATATTGTGCTATTCCCATATAGTTTAGAAAATGTTTCTGATGAAATAAAAGCCTAGATAGGAAAGACATGCTGTAAGTTTGTAAGGAAATTTGCACACCTCTGGGGAGTTAGCAAGATTTTACCTGTCATGGAGCTATGCCATGAGCAGAATATTTTTTAATGATCTGAACTACAGAATCACTTACTGACTTTCATATAATGCCATTCATTTGCATACTCATGCATATATTTGCATGCTTCTTAATGTGATTAAAGAGATAAAAAGACATTTAAGGCATTGTTCACTTAGTAATTTTGGTAATGTGCATTTGTGCCAATACTAGATTTTTTAAGAGTGCCTGTTTGAATATATAACCATCAGCTGTTAAAATTAAAAAGACATCTTTTCTCTGTAAGTATAGTACCTTCGATGTTTAACAATACTTAATGACAAAATTAACATTTCTTTTTCCTTTAATGACTTTCTTTTGTTTAAAATGTTGGACTCTACTATCTAAAGCACATCAAGACAAAAGAATTTGGATTGAGTTCATCTTTAGTACATGGTAAATGCACTCTAAACTTCAAGAAAGATATGGGCATAAATTTGAAAAGTCTTGTTATTGCTAGGAAGGCTGATATTTGCTATTTTAAGAGTTAGAAAGTTTGATTTGACCATGCTTTAAAAAAATTAACACAAACATTTTCTGGAAATTTAAAAAGCAGAATAAAGTACAAGCAAACTCCTCATCCTGAGAATCACCTTAATTTGCCTCCAGCCCATTACAATGTAATTACTCAGGTCCTAATCTATGTAGAAACCATCTGATATTGGAAGTGATAATATTAAAAGTTTACATACACACATTCCTGCAGTCTTAATTGGTTACCAAAGTGGATTTTATAGATAGAAATTGTTACGTGGCTTTTCCCTGTGACCTGAGAAATTTCTTCCTAATGACTGAGAAAACAAAAGAAACTTATAAGGCTCAGGAAGTTCATAAGGTTGCAAGATTCTTGTAGGTCCTCACTAAAGAAGTAGCAGCAAAATACAACTCCCAGAAGCTGGAAACATTAGTGCAAATGGTTAGAAGTCCTAGACAGAACTGCCAGGATTCTGAATCCAGTCTCTGCCGGGATTCTGGATCCAGTCTTTACCAGTTCTAGGATCGGCATTGTGCTGAGGTGGCTACCACTGAGTCACCTACTGTAAATAATACCTCAAATGTTATTCTATAAATAATGTCAATAAACTCACAGGCTCACTAAGGCAGACTTGACTGCGTTTTTCTTATGTCTGTTGCAGATTCTACACCTGGCGATTTACTGATATGTTGATTGGAAAGGTCACTCAATGTACATGTAATATGCATTCCTAACAACTTTTAATTCATATATCCTTAGTAATATTAATTCATTTTTCTTAAATGGTTATCACTCAATATTATCTTCTATAATCAAATATACTTTAATGTAGTTCTCTATGCTCATGGTTAAATATCTTGCATTAAGAAGTTTAATGAACTGAGAAGATTACCAAATTATTTCCTGATACAAAATAAGAAAAAGGAGGAATAGGGAGAGAGAAAGAGAGAAAGAGAAAGAGAGAGAGTGAATAAATAAACAAATGTGATGAAATGTTTATAGTATTAAATTGGCATAGCTCTCCAGTAAAACATAGGGGTCTAGAGGTCAAGTCTCTTCCAATATCCTCACAAGCTAAGTGGCAATAACTGTTACAAATGAAATTCTTTTTGTAATTGGATATTTTATTCATTTACATTTCAGATGTCATCCCCTTTCCCCCATTTCTCCTCCCTAAGACCCCCAATCCCATCCCCCCTCCTCCTTTTTACAATTTTAATTACATGTATTAAGGTCAGTTCTAGGTTGAGGGTCTAGCAATACAGTAGATGCAAATAGTCAAGGAACAGTAAGACAATTACACAAATAGTCAAAGAACAAGCAAGGCAATAAACAAAATTCTGTGAACACTCCCATGATCACTGTTTCTAAGGGCTTATCAGGATAACCAAAATATTTGAGCCCACTTCCCTGTCCTAGCCAAAAGTCATTTTCATGTCTAAAGCCTGCTTCCTTGTTCTAGCCTAAAATTTAGATTCCTGTCTGAAATTACTTCTTTGTTCTAGCCTAAGATTTAGACTCCTGCCTGAAATTACTTCTTTGTTCTAGCCTCATGTCAGATTCCTGTCTGAAGCCTATTTCCTTGTCCTTGGCCAATGTCATATTCCTGCCAAGCAGCCCGTTTCCTTGTCCTTGGCCCATGTCAGATTCTTGCCAAGCAGCCCCATCTTTAAGTGACTGTGGCTCCATTTTTTTTAAAGCAAAAGGACAAAACATTATGTTAAAATCCTAAAAATCCTAAAGCACAATGCAATAATATTTTGTAAGGTTTTGTTTGGCTTTCAGTCACTAGCTAGTCAGCAGTTTATCATACTCAAAAAATATTTTAGCAATTGCCTAATTCACTACAACTTTTATAAGATTTTCTATCAAAATGTTTTAGTCAAAACCTCAATCTAACTACAATAGTTCATCTGTCTGGGAAAAGTCACTGATTTAATATGACTCTTTCCCATGGTAAACACATACATGCCCGGTACATATATCAATTAACAACAATGAAAGATTTTAACAAAAATATGAAATCAAATATAACACTGAAGTTGGGACAAGATTCATTAAACTTTGAAAACTCAAGTCAACTCTTGAAGCAATGTGACATTTTATCAATAGGAATATCTATTTTTCACATTAATGTAAATTTGAATTTTTATCTAATAAACATAAAGTGAACCTAAAAGTAATACTACCATGGTTTTATTAACACTTTGCTTATGGCCAAACTTCTTTTAACTCCTGTTTTTGAAATACTTTAGGAAAAGGAAAGCTTTTGACAATCTAAAATGTCTAATTGGCATTTTAAAATATTAGGGATGAACTTAAAATCCTACTAATAGGAACTGAAACATTTTGAAATATTTTTCAAACCAAATAATTGATATTTTAGTCACTGGGTAACTTTTAAACACTATCAAAAATTATGTGCATTTTTCAGCTCGGTAACATATAAAATTCTTTCTAACTTCAACTTTTCTTTATCCTTTTACATGTGGATGGTGACAACCCATGCATAGCTTTAAATGTGAGAATGACTGTTTCCTATAATGCAAAATCACACTCTTTATAATATCTGACTCTAAATGAAGCCAAGTCTACTAAAATACCTGCTATTTTCCTTATAATCATATTTTCCCAATAAGATGTAACAATAGTAAACAAAGTTGCATATTCTGTAGCTCATTAGAAATTCAAATTATTAAATATAGCATTCAATCGTTTGTCTGTAAATGTGAAATAAAGGTGAAAAAATAAGTTGAGTATTCAAATCTCCAAATAGTAAGTGTGTCAACTGTTTTTTCAGCAATAGGTCTTGTTGATTGGATAACTTTAAACACAAAAAGCAAAGGTGGCTTCATATTAAATATCACAGTGAATACAGAATTTGATCTTATAAAGATGGAAAGAAAAATTATAGTGAAGGCTGCTAATACAGATATGCTTCCATTTCCTTTAGCCCTCAATGAAAGAATTTCCCAATTGATCTACAATGAGCCATCCTTTTACTCAAACCAGGCATCAATTTACCTGCTTATTTTAGTTGTTGTTGCTGTTGTTTCATTTTCTTTCTGTTTTCAGTTGTTTTATGTTTTTCAAAAGTCAAATTTGCCATCAGATTCTGTATAGTATACGTACTAAGAACCAGAACAAATGTTGAGTATGGAAAGATGTTTGCCCTGAAATCCTGTCAGTCCAAGTTCGCTTTTTAGATTCCTTGATGAATGGAGAAAACTGACTCCCTAGAGTTGTCCTCTGAACTCCACAAATGTACATGATACAAATGTACCCTGGTACACATGTGCCATGGTGCACATGTGCACTTACTATAAATCAGACATTATGCCCACACATACAATAAATAAATAAAAGTATATTTACTCAGTCTAAGAAAAACATCCCAAATTGACTTTCTTATGAACTTGGGATTAGATAAACTTTTCACATTATAAGGATTCATAAGGAAGTCAAGCCACAAAACTTTCAGCCTAAAATTTGTCCTGACTGCAAGATGAGCCAGGGTAATGATGGTGCAAAGGTAGTAGGAGTGGTCAACAATTGACTAGTCCAATTTGAGCTTCCACACCTGATATTACTTGGATGGCCAAGACTAAGAAAGAAACTGGATAGCCCAAAGACCTAGGACAGAATGCAATATAACTGGAATAAAATGCCAATGAATTGATTCCTAATGATATTCTGCTATACTCGTAGATTGATGCATAGTCCAATTATCATCAAAGGGGCATCATCTAGCATCTGATAAAAGCAGATAAAGAGACACAGAAAATTTGATAATCAGATTTATTTTTATCCCCCCCGATAATCAGATTTTTATTGTATTGGAAATATGTAGTTTTTATTTCATTGTACTTTTTAAGTTTTGTGCAAATATGTGCCTGGTTGAGTTTATGTGGATGCCCAATGGTGCCAGAATAGGGCATGATAGCCCTTCAAATTGCAGTTACATGAAGTTGTGGGTGCTTGGAATTGAACCTCAATCTTCTACAAGAGTAATAAGCAGCTTATCCACTGAGCCATCTCTCTTGCAACTCTAAGTATATAGTCTGACCTACCAAAGAATCTATCATTACATCTATAAGTCTATCGCTGATTCCACTTAATGAAATATCCACAGTCTTGCTACAGACCTTAGCAAGTTAAATCAATAGCATTTGTGGCAATGCTAGTCTTCTGTATCACAGTGAAAGCATTTATACAATAAATTTGTTGATTCATTAGGACAATGAAGTTCTTGAAAATATTTCTTATTGTTATCTACCTAGCATCTTTCCTAAAAAAAATGTCATTATGTCTTATCTGAACACTGTGAGCCAAGTCACTTAGCAGAAAGCTTTACCCCACAGGGAGCACCTTGAAATATGGCAAATGACATTCTTCCATTGAGTTTTAGGCATCTATTTAAAAAAAAATAAGGGGTAGCTAGTCTTTTAAAATGATATTCAAAAGATACAGCATTCTGAATCTTTCTATTGCTGTTTTCTGTCATGTCTAGGACATCAAATGTTTAGTAAGAATGACAGGTTTATAGATTAGTATGATACATCAAGAAGCCACAGTTTCTTTTCTCTTTCCATTGACCTTGAAAATTTGGCAAGCTTATTGTGGTGATGCAGAGTTTTGTAAAACACCTTTGAATGTCATATTTTAAAAGTTTAGTCTGTAAAGAAAGAATGACTTTTTAAACAAAAATAGTAGTATCTCTTGATGAAAGCTTGAGGCAGTACTGGAAAGGAGCAAACAACAGTGAAATCAGTATCAGGAGACTTCCCGGGAAACCTGCCTCACTTCTCCAGATCTAACTCAAACAACACATTGTATTTTAAAAAACAAAACAAAACAAAAACAAAATAAAAAATCTAATAACTAAAGCAAAGGAGAAATAGTCAGGTTCTGGTTAGGTTTTTGTTGTTGTTTGTTTGCTTTTGACAAATTGACACAAGAGAGGGTCACTGAGAAAATTTCAACTGAGAAAAATGTTCCTATCAGATTGTTCTGTAGGCAAGCTTGAAACATTTCTTGATTAGTGATTGCTATGGGAGTGACAAGCTTACTGGGTAGTTGCTCCTGCTGGTAAGGTGGCACTAGCATGTATAGGAAAGCAGGTTGAGGAAGCTGTAGAAAGCAGCACAATCATTAGCATTCCTCCATGGTCTCAGCTTCAGTTCCTGCCTCAAGCTTCTAGTCTTGGCTTGCCCTGGTGATAGACTATAACCTGTAAGATGAGCAAACCCTTTCCCACCTGTTGGTTTTGCTAATATTGTTTATCACAGCAATAGAAACCTATCTAGGATAGAGAGGATATACCAACAGATGATACATTTAAAGTATGGACAACAGTAGCTGATGGTAAGTAAATCAATTAATCAACAAAGGCTATTCGCTAAAAATCAAAGGCATCCAGTTTCCCAGATAGTAGTACTCATCATGTGATGAAGACAATGTGTGAATATACATGATAGGTATGTTTGCATATTCCCCTTCCTCTTTTCTTCCCACCTTCTCGTTCTCGTTCTCCCTCTCTGGAACAAACTGGTTAAAGCTCATTGTTATGACATTTCAACCATTAATATCTAAAAATATAAGAATTAATATAGACAAAGGAGTGTTTGTGAGAATGCTTTCTAAATGGTAGGATTGAATACCAGAAAGTCATATTATGGGGATAATTTTACAGCATGAAGTTTTTCACAAAGTATAAAGTCAAATCTGAATATACTGCTACAATTTCCTAATTTTCTATCATCCTTTCTATTTATCGCTATTCTATTTGATGAACCAACTTGTTTCCTTTGTGGCTTTTACTTGCTATTACAAAGGAAACATACTTCTCTGAATGACTTCTCTGAATAGAAGGAAACGCTGTGCACAGCTGTCATGCTCTGTACCTTTTCACAAATGCCTTCCTCTATATCTCAATCTCCCTTCCTCCTCTACCACATTTTTGGTGCATTTATCACTTTGATGTTCCACCTTATGCAAGAATTTTAGAATATATATCCAATAAAATAAATTTTAAACTCCTTATTTCTTTATTCTTATACCAAATGCATTATTCTCAGTCAGTTTCTCAGTTTCTGTATCATAATCACTTCCTCAAGAAAGTGATTATTCCAGGCAAACCCACTGACATCAAACTGTCTAATTTAAGATATACCCCAGATGGAAGGATCCTATTCCAATTTTCCATTTTGTATAACTCACCAGCTAAAATTTGTCTTGTGTATACTCTAGTCCATGTGAATGGAGGCCTCTTTATGATCACATTTCCAGTATGTAACAATTCCTAAATTTTACTAAGCCTTCATTTCTTATTTCAAAGAAAATGATATTGATAGCAGTTGAGAAACAGAGAAATGGATGAAATCTGTCTTATCATAGAGCAACACTGTATGTTCGAGTATACAACTAAATTCTTTTATTTCTTAGCTGAAATTTCTAAATTCCCTAAGATATATGTGAAATATTTCATGATTGGTTTGAGATATTTTGACATTTTGTTGCTATAGTGAATATGACTATTCCACCATAACTTCTTAGTAATTATCTTGGATTAGAATCAAATCAGCAACAAGGCAAAAATCCGACTTTCTCTCACACTGATAATGTTTTACCAGAACACATCCATATTCACTAATTTATTGATCATGGTGTGCTTAACTATTGCAAGATACATCACAATTGTGGCATCCAAGTTCAAAATATTCACTAGATTTTTGTTTAAAAAAATCTGTATGTAATGCCCTGGGCCAGAAGATAAAAATGATTTTATTAGCAATAGAGGTAGTCAGTATTTCCCTATTGGGTTTCATGGAGGAATTCTAGAATCTCTTGACCAAGTCAAATCCCTCTATAATAAATTCACTTGATTTAGGCACATCAGTTGCAATCCATGGTATCTATCAATACACACTTCCTACACTATGTACTCACTGGTCATATCCAACTCTCTATCTCCCACCATGGCTTTTTGACCCTCAACACTGTGTTTCCAGGTCCCTCACAATCATTGTCTATTTACATATCATGTTTTTCCTTAAGTTTCCATATATGACAGAGAATATATGACAGAGAGCTATGTTTCTATATCTGCCTTAAATATGTTAATGTTACCCTTATACTTTCATATACGTGGTTGTAAATTATGAGATTTTAATTTTCTTCATGGCTGAGTATTTCACTTTGGAAAACAAGCCATGTGAGTAGTGCCTCTGAGTGAGTTCTTTCTGGTTCCACTCTTGCTTCTAGGAATAGTACATACCGTACTTTCAGTGTAGGTTAGCCTTTGTTCCATGGCCCATGGGTTCCGCTGTGTTATCATCACAGTGAAGGACCCCCTTGTTGAGGAATCCCAGGCATACTGCTAACCACCATTATGATTGGTGACCCCAGTAACTTCCTCAGCAACAAAATATGCAAAGTAGAAAAATAATGGCTGATCAAAGAGGTTTCATCACCAGCCTGCAAAGTCTCTTCAAATTAGTCCCAGACTTGGCAACAGTACCCAGGTTATCAACCAAGTCAGCCTTGTTCATGCTACTAACTCCAGTATTCATAATTGTGAGGGCTACAGCTCATTTGCTGGAAGAACAATTAATGTGCAGTTCCTTCTCAGAGTCTAGATTACTGGGGTAAACAAAGTTGTCATCTCTTATTTAATCCAGAACATCTGATGAAATGAGATATCTTGGGTAGATATCATCAAATAATACTGATGACCAGTGGCATTAACTGGGCAATGCTATTAGTAGGTGTATGACAAGTATGCTGACATCTTAATTTATTCTTTATTTGCTTTCAAAATATTTTTACATTTTAATTATGAGTGCTTTCCAGTATGCTTATATGTATACCACCTACATAGCTAATACCTGAAGAGCTCAGAAGAGGATATAGGATGCCCTAGTCCTGGAATTATGGACAATGGTGAACTGTCATGTGGGAGATGGAAATTCAATTTGGTTTGTCACTAAGAGCAGAGTACTCTGAACCATTGAATCAGCCCTCCAACCCTTCTTTTTATCTTTTGAAACACTTAGTCCAAGTTTGTCCTGGTCCTCATGATGTAGCCATAGCTGCCATTGTACTTGTGGCAATCCATGTGATTCAGTACCCTGACCCCTGGAATTATAAGGATGAGTCATGACACCCACCTTGTTTTGTAAACACTTGAAAAAGCTCTGTTCATGCACGTATGTGCAAACTAAACTGAATCAAGCAACCATTATAAATAGTGATAATAAAATAATTTGACCAAATCATGTTTAGAGATTTTGCTAGTACTATTTGACTACAGTTAATGTTTAAGAATGTTATACCATGTATAGAAAACAAAGTGAAGAGTTGATCATTCATGTGGAAATATTTAGTTGTAGTTTTGATGCACTGTCTAATGGCATTATTAAAATAATATTGTTTGTATGAGTGGCATGGGTTTCTAAAGTATCTTAAGTATTCTGGTCTCGCTGTTCACCTTTCTTTGTGTAACTACAGACTTGCTAGAATGTCTCACTCTGAAGAATTACCTCAACTATAGCTATGGAATAATTTATGAAGTTACTAGTCCTTTTGGGCCTGGCGTATAAGCAGGAAAATGATCTTCCTAGTCTTCCTTTCCTTGGGGCTGCATCCTAAGGTGGCAGAATGGCTCTATTATTGTTTTATTGTAGCTATTTAAAAAAATTTAGACCCTCAGGATCTCATTGAAACTTTTGTTCCTAAGTACTACAGATGGAATCAAATATCATGAAATATTTACAAATCATACTCATGCTATGAAAGAACACTTTGGGAAGGGAATAAGGACATAAAGACTTAAAAGTAAGGGAGCACAGAGCTATAGACAATACTATGAAAGGTTTAGGCTGTTTAGAAAAAAATGTCTTTTGCATACATTAGACACATGCATTTGGCTATTCTGTTTAACATCTTCTTTTTCAGGACCTGATTGCTGGAGGCTGCCAAGAAGATCCGGTGCTGGTAGTCACATTTTTTTCAGGTGGATGAAAATCTAAGGAGAGACATGATAATGAATACATCTCATAATACCTCAGCTTGAGAAAAAAGTTATAGGGGAAAATAGTGAGGGATGTTAACTGGCATAGAGATAATAATAAAATGAACTGACGTATATATGACTGAGCCATAATGAAACCCATTACACTGAGTAAAAAGTATCTTAAATATGAAAGTGTAAATACATACTTAGATATAATTTTACATACTAATATTATGGTACATCAGAGTCCATGACTGTACACATCCAATTATTGTAATAATTAACATGTTCTTAAAAGAAAACTAATTTATTGATGACATCTCTTAATCATCATTATTTGTATTAATAATCAACCTAAGCTTCTATATAGTTTCCAACGGGTCTGTGAAAAGTTTACTTTGGTTCATTATATAAAAAAATTACATAATAGAGATACCAGGAGATGAAAATCCCTTGTAATTTTCAAGCATTTAGTAGCTATGTTAAAGAAAGTTAAAGGAAGCTGAGAAATATCCTGGCTCAATGTTAAGAGCCTGGCTAATTGTCTGGTCTCTCAAAGAATCAGGGTTCAAGCAGGTCTAGCATCCACATCAAATGACTCATACATGCATATAACTGTAGTTCTAAGCAATTTGATCCATTCTGGCTTCCAAGTCCACTGGCACACACGTGGTGCATACAAGCTCATACACAGATAGATAATAAGATTGGTAAATATTTTTTAAATGAAAGATATCAACAATGTCATTTTCAAGGGGAAACTTATAATCCTTTTTTTTTGCCTTTTAAATATTTATTGTCCAACAAACAAATTGGAAAACTGAAAAAAATAGATAAGTTGCTGTTATACATGGTATTTGGTATGTGGCTCTGCAACTTTACATAGATATTTCTTCCATTCATGATTTAAGAGAACTTTTCAATGGATTTATGCTCCTATGTTTCAAAGAAGAATGTTAAATCAATTTATTAACAGATTTTCAAGAATTATCAGACCATAAATGCAACGTTTGCTTCCTCAAATGTTCATTGACACAAAGTAAATTACAAATTCAATGAATTCCTCCTTTGATTCAACAATATTTTTTAATATATTTTATTAGATATTTTATTTATTTACATTTCAGATGTCATCTCCTTTCCCCACACCCACCCCACACCCAGAAACCCCGTATCCCATGCACCCTTCTCATTTTTGCTTTTATACCATTTTAATTACATGCAAGTATTAGGTCAGTTTTAGGTTGAGGAATTAGCAATACAATAGATGCAAGTAGTCAAGGAACAAGCAAGACAATAAGCACAAATAGTCAAAGAACATGCAAGGCAATACACAAAGTTCCGTGATCACACCCATGATCATTATTTCTATAATTCTTTTTCTTAAGCAGCCCTGCATATACACTAAAGGCCTAAAATCAGCCATAGGCTTAAAGTTAGCAATAGGCCTGACATACATGCATGCTAACACAAAGTCTTGCGTCTCTGTGGAAAAAACAGTGAAAACAGAAGACTATAAGCTATTGTAAACAGGCAGCTTTTGTGAAATTTACCAGCCCGAGTAGTCATAGGTCTTATAAATAGGCAGCCTCGGTGGACAGTACCAACTTAGATAAGGACAAGTGAATCATAGGCAGAGTCATAGTGACCTGTTCCTGAACCTTCACCCAGCTGATACCCAGTTCTGAAAGGTATCTGTACTGCCCCTGAACACCTATGCTCCGGTACCGTTCCATTCCCCACATCCTGCCTTTTTGTGTTTATAACCTCTGTGTAAATAAGCAAATTACGATGTGATTTAAATAAATAAAAAAAAAATTAAAAAATTCCAAATTAAAACTGTTTATTTGACACTGGAAATGTACCTCTGTTCTAACAAGCCACATTTTAGGTGATTGGTAACTCCAGGAACTATTGGCTGGAATATTATTTAATATAGACTCATATAGCTTTTGTGGTTTAAAAGGGAATCAAAAATAGTTATTCTGAAACCCTATGACTCCATCAGAAACATCAGCAGGAAATGGTCTCACCATTTCATTAATAACTTCTTTATATACTATAAGGAAGCACAGTGAATTTTATCCAATGATTTTAAGTTTTTTCATCATAATATTTTCAGGAATGGCCATGGATCTCACAGGCATGGATAACTGTGAAAATGAACATTTCTTTGAGGAACAGAAGAACTTCTAAACTTTAGCCTCTGATAAGTTGATATTCTACCTTGAAGAAGAGCCATCTCCTCTCAAAGCAAATGGAGACAAAAACAACAGATAACTCTGAGCTGAAAGATAGAAATGGGAAATTCCCTGAGCTGCATCCTAGCAGGTGTTATCTGCTTACAGGGATCTAATAAACAAGTCTTGACTAACTCCAAGGCAGTACATTTTCTTGAGACCATTATGTTCATTCAAAAAAGTTCCATGTGAATCACAGAAGATGACTCATCTACGTACTGTACATTATTCTGTAGACAACCTAAGTTTATCTACTCTATTAAAAAGAAATGCGTGTAATATCTAAAAACATGTTTTTGTTAACAGCATCTTTTTAATTTCTCCTTTTCATGA
The DNA here is from genome assembly GCA_021653895.1 of Mastomys natalensis. NCBI lineage: Eukaryota > Metazoa > Chordata > Mammalia > Rodentia > Muridae > Mastomys > Mastomys natalensis. Next base: position 357,660 of record JAJTUV010000483.1, read on the forward strand.
AGTATATTTTTTAATCTCTTACCATTCCAACTTTTATAAATATAAGGTAAATAATCACCTGGTGAACTCTAAACAGTTTTCTTGCAGTTAAGTGTTCTATAGATGTGGACTAAGAATGCCTTTACCATTTTACCAACCATATTATACTTATTGAAAAACTACCATGCCTTGAATATGTTGTGTTTACAATGGAAAATATCGAGTATTTCCCTAGTATCAGCAGTGGAACATACAACAGAGGTGTGTACACATACCTTGAATTCAGCACTCAGAGGCAGAACAAGGATAGCTTAGATGGGAATAGAATATATACAAATGTATTTAACAAAACCAAACAAAGTATTCCTTTTTTGGAGTAGCACCAAGTTTGATTATTTCATAATTACTATTTACATATGCTTTTACTGAAGCTGCCCTCAAGATGTTTGTGCTTACTTGGACTACAATTCTTTCTTTTTCACTTGCTTTTCAACATACATTGGAAGTTAACTTGGTATGCTATTTATTTTTAATATTTTGAAATTTGCAAATGGATATTTTTTTATCCATTTGGGTGAGGATATTATTGTGCCTCACCCAAGCCTAGCAGAGGGAACAATACCTAATTCATTCTATGAAGTCACAGTTACCCTGGAACCTAAACCACACAAAGACCCAACAAAGAAAGAGAACTTCAGACCAACTCCGATTGATCATGGGGTTCCCAACAGAGAAGATAGAGTGAAGACTGAAGCAGTGGAGAGGGTACAGGACCCCATGAGGAGAGCAACAATCCCAACCAACCAGAGCCCCCAGGGTCTAAACCACCAGCCTGGGAGTGCTTAGGGAGGGACCCATGGCTCCAGCTACATATGCAAGGGAGCTATTTATAAGTGGGAGAAGAGATCCTTGGTCCCATGAAGGCTGGACATCTTGGGGGGTGGTATTCGAGTGTGGGGAGGTGAGGTACTGGGGAGGGTGGGTGTGGGTACACCATCATAGAGGCAGGAGGAGGGGGAAAGGGATAGGGAGTTCCTGGGAGGGAGGGGGAAAGGAGGTAAGGGGAAAACATCTGAAATGTAAATAAAAGTTCCAATTTAAAAGAAAAGAAAAAAAAGAATATCAATACAAAAATACTCAACAAAATTCTCACAAGCTGAATCCATCAAAATTCCAACACGCTTCTTCACAAACATGGAAAGAACAATTCTCAATTTCATATGAAAAAAAAACATGAAAGCAAAAAATTACCTCAACAATATAAGTACTTTTGGGAAAATCACTATCCCTGACCTATACAACAAAGCAATAGTGATAAAAAAAAATTGAATGATATTAGTACAGAGACAGATAAGTAGATCAATGGAATAGAAGTGAAGACCGAGAAATAAACTCACACACTTATGGATACTTGATCTTTGACAAAAATGCCAAAAATATACAATGAATAAAAGAAGGCATCTTCAATAAATGGTGCTGGTCGAACTGGCAGTCTATATGGAGAAAAATGAAAATAGATCCATATTTGTCAGCATGCACAATGATCAAATCCAAGTGGATCAAGAACCTCAACATAAAACCAGATATACTGAATATCAAATAGAAGAGAGAGTGGGAAAAAGCCTTGAAATCATTAGCGCAGGGGGAAATTTTCTAACCAGAACTCCAATGGCTCAGGCTCTAAGATTAAGAATTGATAAATGAGACCTCATGAAACAGAAAGGAGAAATTAGCAATCTACAGATTGGGAAAAAAATCTTTACTAACAACACGCTCAATAGAGGGATAATATCATATATATGTATATATATGTTAACATCCAAAAAAGAAAATAACCCAATGTTAAAATATAGACCTAAGCAGAGAATTCACAGCAGAGGAATCTCAAATGGTCCAGAAACACTTAGAGAAAAGTTTAAAGTCCTTAGACATCAGGGATTGCAAATCAAAAATACCATGAGATTTCAGTTTATACAACCAGAATTGCTAAGATCAAAAGCTCAGTTGACAGCACACAGTGTTGAGAATGTGAAGAAGAAGACTCCTCCAATGCTGGTGGAATGACAAACTGGTTCAACCACTCTGAAAATCAATATGGAGGTTCCTGTGAAAATTGGAAATACATCTAACTGAAGGCCCAGCTATACCACTCTTGGGCATATACCCAAAAATGCTCCACCATACCATAGGGATAGGTGCTCCACTATGTTCATAGCAACCTCATTTGTAATAGCTAGAAGCTGGAAACAACCCAGATATTTCTCAACAGAAGAATGGAAACAGAGAATGTGGTTCATTTACACAATGGAATACTACTCAGCTATTAAGAACAAGGACATCATGAGTTTTGCAGGCAAATGGATGGAGCAAGAAAATATCATTCTGAGTGAGGTAACTCAGATTCAAAAGGACATGCATCGTATGTACTCACTAATAAGTAGACATTAGCCAAAAAGTACAGACTACCTAGGATACAACCCATAGAACAAGCAGAAAAGCCCAAGTGACTATGTTTAAATACCACTTGGAAGGGGGAAGAAAATAGTAAGGGGAGGTAGAGGGAGGAAGAGATCTAGGTGGGAGAAGGGAGGGTAAGGGGAAAGGGGGACAGGAGAGAAGCCTAGAAAGCCAGCAGAAATGAATGCAACCTCTGGGGATGGGAGGTGGGGAAACATTCTAGACAGTACAAGATACCTGGGAGGTGAAACACTCTCAGAACTCAAAGGTCACAACCTTGGATGAAGTGCACAAAAGTGAGGAGTCCAGTAGATAGACAGGGCCTCAAATGGAAGCATGGCATTGTCAAATTTTCTGACTTAGGATTGTCCCTTCCTAAAAGAATTTCAGGAACAAAAATGGAGAAGAAACTGAGGAAAAAACAGTCCAGTGACCAGCCCAGCTTGGGATTCATCTCATGGGGGGTTGGGGGGAACCAGGCCTGAAACTATGACTAATGCAATGGTATGCTTACAAACAGGAGCCTAGCATGGCTGTCCTCTGAGAGTTCTAACTGACTGAGACAGACACAGATTTCACACCCAATCATTGGACTGAAGTCGGGGACCCCTATGGTTGAATTGGGGAAGGTTGGAAGAAGCTGAGGAGGAAGGCGACCCACTGGAAGACAAGCAGTCTCAACTAACCTGGACCCCTGGTAGTTCCCAGACACTGAGCTACCAACCAGGCAGCATACAAGAGATGGTCCAAGGTGTTGGACACATATGTAGCAGAGAACTTCTTTGTCTGGCCTCAGTGGGAGAAAAAGTGCTTTAGAGACTCGAGGCTTCAGGGAGTGGAGATCACTGGTGGAGTGGGAGACCATCCTATCAGTCACAGGGGGAAGAAAATGGAACGAGGAACTGTGGCAGGAGGACTGGGGGGCAATGGCTTGATTGTAAAATATTTAATAATAATAATGACAAAGTAAACAGGAAATAGCCTAGTATTCTTATTCAAATTTCAGGCATAATTAAGCCCCATTAAACTAGGATATTCCTGGTTAAGCAAATGATTATCATGAGGCACTCATGTAAATGCATTTTTTCATCTTATCCATAAGGATGTAATAAAGCACCAGAGCAAAACATGTCTTCAAATATTATATTGTACAAGCTATTCCTCTTATTCTCCAGGCTGACATAGGTAGAAAGTTCTTGAGTTTCGCTTGATGTGAGTATTTTTAGTGAATTTATTCTGGAATCTTAGGAATGACTGGCAGATAATGTGGGATGCCGATGAAACAAAACTCATGGAGGTAACTTCCTTTTGTTAGTTTTCTTCATAAACTCAAGTACAGAAAAGTTAACATGTTAACATAATTTGGAATTGACAATTTATATACATAGTATATAATATAACTTGGCACATCACATATACTGTAATGTAATACAATATGATATAATTGTGGTTCTCAGTCCGTCCCTAAATAATTAGGGCCAGCTATGAAGGAAGATAATGTGTGTGTGTGTGTGTGTGTGTGTGTGTGTGTGTGTGTGAGTGTGCGTGTGTATGTGTAAACATATATGCATATTTTAAGAATGACTCAATTTCAATTTTATAGGAATATTATATATAAAAGCAATTTTAAAACTGATCTGAGAGCTTAACCACAATTTATGGCCTTCTTACAAAGAAAGCACAGGTTCTAAAATCCCAATAATGGATTTTCCAAAATAATGCCTTATAAAGCATTTCAATTACAGGTTAAGATTGTTCAGGTACAGTTTCAGTTTTTCACTATTCAAATGTAGGTGTAGTGAGTTATTATGTATTCTTGTTTGTTTTATATGAACTTGTATAAATTGCAGCAATGGGTGAAACTATCAGTGTACATTAATGCTGATAAAATAACATACTTAGAATCAAAACAATATTATAGTGTAATGACAAAATTTTATTTTATTTTCAATATTATCCAAAATGTAAACTCAGTCTTGATTTTTTTATTTCTTTTAATTGGATATTTTCTATATTTGCATTTCAAATGTTATCCCCTTTCCGGGCCCCCCCCACCCCAAAACCCCTTACACCATCACTTCTCATCCTGCTTCTATGAGGTTGTTCCCACAGCCACCCACCAACTCCCTCCTCCCAACCCTCTCATTTCCCTACACTGGGGCATGGAGCCTTCAAGGACAAATGACCTCTCCTCCCATTGATGCCCAACAAGGCCATCCTCAGCTACATATGCAGCTGGAGCCATGGATCCCTGCATGTGTACTATTGGGTTGTTGTTTTATCCCCTGGGAGTTCCTAGGTATCTGGTTGGTTGATATTGTTGTTCTTCCTATGGGGTTGCAAACCCCTTCAGCTCCTTCAGTACTTTCTCTAACTCCTCCATTGAGGACCCTGTGCTCAGTACAATGATTTGCTGCAAGTATCCACCTCAGGCTCTGGCAGAGCCTCTCAGGAGACAGTTATATCAGGATCCTGTCAGCATGAACTTCTTGGCATCCAAAATAGTGTCTAGGTTTGGTGACTGTGTATGGGATGGATCACCAGGTAGGGCAGTCTCTGGATGGCCTTTCCTTCTGTCTCTGCTACACAGTTTGTATTTGCTCCAATGAGTATTTTTTTCCCCCTTATAAGAAGGACCCAGACTTTAGTCTTCCTTCTTCTTGAGCTTCATGAGATCTGTGAATTGTATCTTGGGTATTGCAAGCTTTTGGACTAATATCTGCTTTTCAGTAAATGCATACCATGTGTGTTCTTTTGCGATTTGGTTACCTCACTCAGGATAATATTTTCTACTTCCATCCATTTGCCTAAGAATTTCATGAATTCATTGTTTATAATAGCTGAGTAGTACTCTATGGTGTAAATGTACCACGTTTTCTGTATCCATTCCTCTGTTGAAGGACATCAGGTTTTTTCTAGCTTTTTGTTATTATAAATAAGGCTGCTAAGAACATAGTAGAGCATGTGTCCTTGTTATATGTTAGGGCATCTTTTGTGTATATGACCAGGGGTATAGCTGGGTCCTCAGGTAATGATATGTCCAATTTTCTGAGGAATTGTCAGACCAACTTCCAGAGTGGTTGTACCAGCTTGCAATCCCACCAACAATGGAGGAGTGTTCCTCTTTTTCCACATCCTTACCAGCATCTGCTGTCACCTGAGTTTTTGATCTTAGTCATTCTGACTGATGTGAGGTAGAATCTAAGGCTTGTTTTGATTTGCATTTCCCTGATAACTAAGAATGTTGAACATTTCTTTAGGAGCTTCTTGGTCATTCAAAATTCCTCTGTTGATAATTCTTTGTTTAGCTCTCTACCCCATTTTTAAGTAGGGTTATTTGGTTCTCTGGAGTCTAGCTTCTTGAATTCGTGTATATATTATTAGCCCTCTGTCAGATGTAGGATTTTAAAAGATCTTTTTCCCATCTGCTGGTTGCCATTTGGTCCTATTGATAGTGTCCTTTGCCTTACAGAAGCTTTGCAATTTTATGAGGTCCCATTTGTAATACTTGATCTTAGAGTATAAGCCATTGGTTTTCTGTTCAGAAACTTTTTCCCTGTGCCCAAGTATTTGAGTCTCTTCCCCACCTTCTCTTCTATTAGTTTCAGTGTATCTGGTTTTATGTGAAGGTTCTTTATCCGTTAGGACTTGAGCTTTGTACAAGGAGATAAGAATGGATTGATTTGCATTCTTCTACATGCTGACCTCCAGTTGAACCAGCACCATTTGTTGAAAATGCTGTCCTTTTCCCACTGGACAGTTTTAGTTCCTTTGTCAAAGATCAAGTGACTATAGGTGTGTGTGTTCATTTCTGGGTCTTCAATTCTATTCCATTGATCCTCCTGCCTGTCTCTGTACAAAAACCATGCAGTTTTTATCATTATTGTTCTGTAGTACAACTTTAGGTCAGGGATGGTGATTCCCCCAGAAGTTCTTTCATTGTTGAGAATAGTTTTCACTATCCTGGGTTTTTTGTTATTCCAAATGAATTTTCAAATTGCTCTTTCTAACTCTATGAAGAATATAATTAAAATTTTGATGAGGATTGGATTGAATCTGTAGATTGCTTTTGTCAAAGTGGCCATTTTTACTATGTTAATTCTGCCAATCCATTAGCATGGGAGATCTTTCCATCTTCTGAGATCTTCAGTTTCTTTCTCAGAGACTTGAAGTTCTTGTCATACAGATCTTTCTTTTGCTTAGTTAGATTCACATCAAGATATTTTATATTATTTGTGACTATTGTGAAGGGTGTCATTTCCATAATTTCTTTCTCAGCATGTTTATCCATTGAGTAGAGGAAGGCTACTGATTTGTTTGAGTTACTTTTATATCCAGGCACTTTGCTGGAGTTGTTAATCAGGTTTAGGGGTTCTCTTGTAGAAATTTTGGGGTCACATAGGTATACTAGCATATCATCTGCAAATAGTGATACTTTGACTTCTTCTTTTCCAATTTGTATCACTATGACTGCGTTTTCATGTCTAATTGCTCTGGCAAGGACTTTGAGTACTATATTGAATAGGTAGGGAGTGAGTGGGCAGCCTTGTCTAGTCCCTGATTTTAGTGGAATTGTTTCAATTTCTCTCCATTTAGTTTGCTGTTGGCTACTGGTTTGCTGTATATTGCTTTTACTATGTTTAGGTATGGGCCTTGAATTCCTGATCTTTCCAACATTTTTACAATGAAAAAACTATCATAGGCAATAAATAACATATGCTTTTTCGCTAGTGTACCATGACCATTATTTTAAACTTTTTTTTTTTTTTTTTTTTTGGTTTTTTGAGACAGTGTTTCTCTGTGTAGCCCGGGCTGTCCTGGAGCTCACTCTGTAGACCAGGTTGGCCTCGAACTCAGAAATCCGCCTGCCTCTGCCTCCCAAGTGCTGGGATTAAAGGTGTGCGCCACCACTGCCCGGCCTATTTTAAACTTTTTGAATTCATAAAATTATTTCATTTTCATGGCAGCAGGTAACGTCTTACAGAACAGGCATGTAGAACTGAGTTCAGGCTGTAGAAACACCCAACAAACATACACAGAACACCGTAGTACACAATCCAAGCACTGACGAAATGGAAACTGAGGAAGTGGAATCTTAGGGGCTGGCCAGAGAGTGGCGCCTAATTGCTGAATTCCAACTGTAATGGTAGATCTCTTCTAAATGGTTAAGACATGCATGCCAGTACATGGCTTTATTCCAAAATCCTACAAGATGGGCTGGTGGATCTCTGAGTCAAAGGTTTGACTGGTCCACATAACAAGTTCTGGGCCATGTAGTCCAACAAAATGAGACCTTGTCTCAAAAACTGTGGAACTGCATCTCTTCAGTTTTTTTCTGCTTAAAAGAACATCCCTGCTTCTGGAAATAAAGCAACAACAACAACACAGTTAGGAAATGAGCAATTAAGAAAAATACCAGATGTTGACCTCTGACCAGCACACACTTTGCATGTGTGTGCACACATACATATTCACATGCAAACATGCTCACATATATTTAATAATAACTCTACACTCCAATAAATTTTAAAATGCACTTAAAAGGGAAATAAGCACACTCTGAAGCTATGTATTACTGTATGTCTCTACTCATTTCAGCCAAGTTAAGCTCATCACTTAAGTGTATTAATCTCAGCCTTTGAAGAAATCTTCAAATGTAGCATAAAGTATGGTATTATTCCTGTAATTATGATGCTGTATTTGGGGAGTCCTTGTATGTTACTTGGTGTGATAGTGAACACATTTTTCTTGTAAGGGAGATAATGAAACTATAGGTAAGTATCACCCTTACCATTCTGCAGATAAAGAATGCCTCAAAGAAATAAACAGTACATCCTCACCAGAAAAAAAAAAAAAAGAGAGAGAGAATTGTGCTGGATTCCAACATGTAACTACAGAATATAGTGCCTTTGAAAAAGAGCAGTTGGGAGAGGATGATGATGCTGGTAATTATTCAATCACTCTATTACATAGAATCAGAGTGTTAGAGAAGATGCTTGCAGCCTGTGAAGTACTAGGTACATATAATTTGATTCTTTGGGTTAAAAGATATTTATTTGATAAAAGGCTTAGTTAACTAAACTATTAAATCGATCAAGGACAATTGTTTCGGACACTTTCCTTAACCAACTGACAGTCTTCCTTTGCCCATTGATTTCTGTATTTCTGTCTGTTGTAATAGTCACTTGCCCAGCGCTAACTCCCACTGCAGGCATTAGCAGCTTTGCAGTTTTTTGAGACTTTTCAAGTCTCCTAGATTCTATGCATGACATATGGTTTCAGTGGGGGAACTACTGATTGCATGGTGAAGCCTGTTATTTCTTCCACTTCTCAGTGCTCTGCTCACAGCTTGCTGGCAGCTGAGCTGAGAATAGGATTTTAAGGTTCAGCGTGAGATCCAGGAGCCCTGAAACAACAACAATAATAAAAGTGGGCTCTGGTTTTGTGCTGGAGGCAAGTTCTGCTTTCTGTACTCAGAACTTTTTGAAGGGGAGCACTGGAAGTCAAAAAAGACAGGAAATGAAAATGCTACCCAGACCCCTGCTTTCCACAAGGAAAAAACTCTCGCTCCTTTGAAATTGGATTTTTTTTTTTTTAAGATACTGATGTAAGCAAACTACAACACAGCTTTATTTCCTTTTCTGTGATGTGAAATGCCACAATTCCAGCCAAAGTTTTAAGAAATGCCATGACACACATAAAAACAGTCAATTATGCTGCTGAAAGAGTCCAGACACTGTTTTCTCTCTAAAAAACCTCTACTACATTTTACATGAAAAATTACTACAAATACATGTGTCAAAACTCCTCCCCAGTGTGAACCTGGGGTCCTAAGACATCGCTGGATTAACACTTGTAAGCTTCAGTTCTAATTGGAATAAAATCAAATGCCTCTATTTGTGTGAAAAAAAATTGAAAGGAAATCGATGTAATTTTAACAACAAAGGCAGGATTATTTATTGTTACATGAACATGAGAAGGTTTATTCAGGTCTATGTTTATGTTGGCTACATGAAATGATCTCACCCATTTGTTTAAGATAAAACACTGACATTCAGAAGAAAGTTCAAAACATTCAAAGGCAGTAAATTCTTGACGATTGGCCTTGTAGTTGGAGAAGTAATTTCTAACTTCTAAATATGTGCAGTAGAACTGGGGAGCCAGTTGGGGCAAATGACTAGCGACTTCATTAGCTATAAGAAGTAATGGTGGAAGGCCTTACTTACATAGCCAAGTGAGAGACCTTGAATCTAGGACATGAGGTCACAATATGTCTTTGAGATTTAGAAGTTTTCTTTTATATGGGGCTTGGTTCTTAAATTTCCTGAAACATGGTTTCCTCATCCATAAAATAGAGTTTCATATTATCTCATCCTGGGAGATAACTCTTCATGGGTCTCTCCTATTTCTGCACATCTTTTGAGAAAGACATTGGAAGCTCTCTTAGATTATCTCTTCAGAAAGATTTGAGTGGCAACAGTATTGGAAGGAAAAAGATAATACCTCCCTCTGGGACACAGGGAAGACTTGCCCTGCCACCAATACAAAGATGATATCTCTCTCAGGGGCAGTTTCACAAGTTGCCTAGCAACTTCCTTATAAAAGCTCAAGTTGTGGTGTTTCTATAATACAATACACTGAATATACATATGTCAACTGGTCCCCATTACACTGCCTTATGAGAATCAGGGTTCAAGAAAGTGCAGCAAATGATGTCACTGTAGCAGTTGCAGATACTGTGATTAATACAGTCTTTTATCTTGGAGTCAAAAGTCACTTGTTTGTGGCTAGTATCTATGACACTGTGGAAGGTTAACTTACTTCCTTTTAAGTAAAGAATAATCTGAAATGGTAAGCAGTTCTTGTCTTTTTTTCATTCATAGGCTTTATGTGAAGATTCATAACGATACTATCAGCAAAGTTTTAAAATGTGTGATGCAAATACCTGTGCATTCATCGTGTATATTCAATTATTCCATACATGCAAACATAGTGGGAACATCCACTTACTCCATCTCCAACAGGCCTTTCCTGGCAACCCACAGGCCACTCTGGCTAGGGAAGCAGGTAGGTTAACTATAAATCATTATATCTCCCTCTGTTCTTCCAAATTCAACCCTCCAGTCTCATTCCTAGCTTTGTAGAATACCTACAGTGGCAGGAATTCCAACCCCCAATATCTCTGACTCCCATCTCCAATGAATTATATAGAACTACTACAACTTTTCTCCCTTTAATTCACCCCTTGATCTCAGCCTCCAATATCAGCAGGCATTACCTGGTTCTGTGTGACAACATATTTCCTGGCAAGATGCAACAGGCAAGTCTGTCTACTCATTCCAGAAAGTGAGTCCACAGCATACCAAAGTACAGATACCACCAAAGTCCAACTTCGTAAACCAGTGAATTCTATTGGGGCTATTTATTGTAAAGGGTTTCTTATGGGAGCTGAAATGACTCAAAGAAAGCTGCATCAGTGAAACCCTTGTGTGCATGGGTAATAGCTCATAAGACCAAGAGCAGTGGAACCTATTGCACAGCCTACAGGCAGCCCAGCTGGTAGGAGAGTATTATTTCTCAGTTTCTCAGTCGGTCTGATCCTCTTCTAGGCAGCTCTGCTGGTTTCTACTTTGTCCAGGCAGATCTGGTTTCAGAGTCATCTTTGCAGCCTTTCTCCTCTAGGTGTCTTTGAATCTCAGCTTCCTTCTGTCTGAGTGGCACTCTCAGCTGTTATTGCTTACTCTTGCGTGGAGGAGCTTATTGCATTTTGTCTATTTCAGGGACTTCCTGAAGCTATTGTGACTGGTTTACTTTCCTGCTGCATGATAGAATATTTTAATCCTGAACATGCAGGCCTTGCAGGGTGCAGAAGCAAATTAAAATTTGTTTTCCTTCAAGGGAATCTCACTAGAAAGATTTAAAAAGTGGTTTAAATAATAATGGTCCCACTGGACCAAATTTTGAGTACCTAGTCATCAGTGAGGAAATGTGTCATTGAAAATGGGCTTTAAGGTTTCAGAAAGCCAAGCAAAGCTCAGTGAATTCTCTCTCTCTCTCTCTCTCTCTCTCTCTCTCTCTCTCTCTCTCTCTCTCTCTCTCCCTCCCTCTCTATGTATCTCTCTTTCTATCTCTCTCTATCTCTCTCTCTCTCTCTCTCTCTCTCTCTCTCTCTCTCTCTCTCTATCTCTATCTCTATCTATCTCTCTATCTCCTCCAGATGAAGAACTCTCAGCTTCTTCACCAGCACCATGCCTACCTGGATGCTGACATTCTCTCTGCCATGATGACAGTGGACTAAATCTCTGAAACTGTCAGCAAGCCCCAATTAAATATTTTCCTTTGTAAGAGTTCCATGGTCATGTCCTCTCTTCACAGCAATAGAACATTTTCTAAGGAAACAACTACTCTTAAGTATAGGTTTTATGCTAGCAGTAAATGGCCAAAAAAAAAAAAAAAAAGACTCACTGATTTTTTTTAGGGGTTCCTTGTCTCATAGTATCCTGTGGGATTTTTTTATTTTTTAATGTTATGGTATTATTTTTTATTTTATTTATATTTTTTCTCTTGTTTTATCCTGTACTTTCAAATCACTGTTTTAATGGAATTCCTGAATGTGTCTGAGTGGATCTCTGTTCATTGTGCCTTTTCTTGGGCTCTTTTTTCTGTTAGTTTTATCCAATTTCAATACATAAATTTTTTGTGTTATCTCATCTTATCTCATTTATTAGTGTCCCACAGAAGCCTGTTTGTTTTGTAATGAGAGCACAGAAAGGAGGTGATGGGAGGCAAGGTGAAGAGGAATTGGGAGAAGTAGAAGGAAAGGAACTACAATCAGCATACATGTTATATGAGAAAAAAATCTATTTTTTTAACAAAAGAAAAGAAAATATTTATTAAATGATACCTATATTGCATATGCACAGTTTTCTTGTCAGTATTTTCTAAACTTTATAGTATACAACTTCTTATATTTTATTTATATTATATTAGACATTCTGTATCATGTGGCAGTACTTTGAATCCAGAGAAGAATACATAGGAATCATATGTTAATATTCTATTTTCTCATAAGAAATTTAAACAGTGGTACATTTGGTTGCTTGAGGAGAATGTTTTAGAACTGATGTCCACAAGTACTAAAGGATAATGTCAGACCATTGATCTTGTGGATATTGTGATTATGAATCACAATTCCTGTTTTCAGGAGCTGTGACAATAAACACATACCTGTGCAGATATGAGCCAGACTAAATTCCAAGAATGTCAAGGAAAGCACCAAGTTATACCCCTGGCTGAGAAGCTACTCATAACTGTTATCTTCTGGAAGAGAAGAATCAATTTTCTCAAGGCCCCTGATAAGTCAAATGTACCCCAGTGGGAGGACTCACATTAAAGGGTGTTTGGAAGTCACAAAATTGCCAAGATGAGGTCCAGTTGTACAAAAGCACACAAATTTGGATGGGAAGAGAAGGGGGATTAATACAAATTACGCACAGTAGTCTAAATTGACAAAACTTACTGTATTGAATTCTCAGAAAACTAACTCAAAATTAAATAAAAATCAAATAAACATCAGGGCATGGTGGCATACACCATGAAGGCCCAAAACCAAGTTCTCCATGCTAATGAGGTATCTAGAGGCCCAGAGGGCTTAGCCAATAAGCTTCCCTTCCCAGGCATCCCTCCCTGCAAAAGGTATTTAATCTCAGGTCTACCCTGAGAAGTGGATATGGTACTTTATGCATCAATTTTCTGTCATGAATAAACAATAAACTGTTTGGAACTGAAAGGTTCCCACCAAAGGAGTCCCTCACTCAAGTCCCGGGGGAGCACACACAAGAACACACAAGAGACCATCTTGATGTAATCACATGAGGCAGGTAGTTTATAATGGAGCTCCAGATCGACACATATCTCATGCAGGAGATAGAGGAATCGAACCTGACCCCCCAAAGCATAAGGGTTTTATTCGAAGGGATTTCGGAGGAGGGGGTGGCCTTTGGCACGGTTGTATATGATTGGCTACTTCAAACTTGCTAAGCAGGTCCAGGGTAGAGTGGGATGGACTAACCTCAGGGGAACAGCCCTTTGTTCCTGGTCTTTCTTGGCTTTGAAACACGATGGCCTGGGCTCCCGGAATGCTCAGCAGTCTATTGTTTCTTTGGCCTTGTATTTTTGTAGCTAATCACTGAGGCCCAAGGCTAGCAGTCACGTGGTCCTGCAATTTTAACTATTTATGTCTCTGAATTAGAGAGCCCTATTACTCTTGTCATCCTGAGCTAACTAAAAATCTTCTTTCAGAACCCTAGACTGTCTCTTTCATCAAGATCCTCCTTGGGGAGCCATGAAGGAGGCATTCGCCTACAGAGCCACAGATTAAGTCTCCTGGAGAAGTCCTTTCGGTGCTCCAGCCACAGCTGCCTCCACCAAGCTCAGACAATCACCCATAGGAAAAGCTCAAGCTCCCCACCCCACTCCGTTCTCTTGCCTTAGCAACAGAGTGAACACAGAATGCTTTCCCCTCTCTGCCTTCTCTTCTGTTTTATGTTTAGGGTGTATTCCTCCTCCCCATACTCTCTCACACTGCTTCCCTCCTCTCCACCATAAATACATTGAACTTTTTGTGGGTTTTACTTTGAATATTTAGTATTAAGTTGTTGTTTTGCTTATGTTCTTCATTTCCAGCTGCAGCTTTAAAATTTCCCTGACTTACGTGAGCTCTCTAATATCCAAAAAAGACCAACATACTCCCATCATTACTTTGCTTTAATAATGATTTCTCCATCTGTCTCCTCACTAAGCTACAAACTATTTTAGATTAGAACAGTTTCATTTTAATCATTGATATATTCTCAAAGCCTGGAACAGTATCTACCAGATAATAAGTACTAAATAACTTCGGGTGAATAGATTAAACCTTTCACCTCTAGTTTAGCATAAAATTTAAGACATTCATGTCTAGTTCTCCATAAGCTACTATGTGATTTGTCAGAATCAATAATCACTGTCAGTTTTGTTTCTATTACTTTAAAAAAAAAAAGCACTGGCTATTACTATTTCTTTTTGATTTACATCTTCTGGAGTGTCACTGTATCTCAGCACTGGAGGAGTAGAAGAGATTTATGTCTCCTCTAAAGGCATAAATGTTAATTTGATTTTTAATTATTTTTTTCTACGAGCAGATATGCAGACATGCTTCAGTTTAGTTCCACTTAGGATCAATATTGATTCAAGTTACTTTAGTACTCTCACCTTAAAAAAAAAAAAGGCCATGTCACAGCTAGACTCTGAAAATTATAACCCACTGCTCATTATTATTAACCACAACCATTGCATTTTTATTTTCACTGTGAGGTTTGAAGAAGTATAGAAATAGGAAAGAAAGACAAATCCTGGTCCTTTGAATTGTGGTCACTCCACAGTGCTCCGGATGTTCCACGGGTCAACCACAATGACGTTTGCATTCATTACCTAGTCATTTCTGCCACTACTGTTAAGTGTAGTAGGGTGCACTATGTAAATTATTGAGCAAATGGTAGTGTCTTACACAAAATCAGAGACATTTTACAAAGATTAATACAGAAAACAGACACATGGCACTGACCGTCAGACTATAAGTGAGAGACGTAGATGTGGTACAGTAAGAATGTCAGTTTCCAGGGCCACAGATAGAAGCATGTGGAATCATGCTTCTTTCCCATTGTTCTCATTTACAATTACCAGGCTTTCCACTCCGGAGCAGGTGATCACAACAGAACAACAAATAACTCCAGGCACTGGGAGTGCTCACCACAATTGGAAGAAGCATATCAGCTTTGAAAAATACTTTTTCTACTGTTCTTATGTGGAAACCTCAGTCATCAGATTAAATACCTCCCTCATTACTCCAAAGTGCTATGCCATTCTAGAACTGAAGGTGTATCTCCAATGTACTCATATACATGTAATTTTTCTGTAAACTCAAACCACACATTACACATTTTGAAATTGCGATAGTACTTGCACAAGTATATAATATACTTGTGTTTTTAATCTCCTGGTATGTTGTCTTTTGCCTTTATTTTGGTTTATTTGGTATTTCAGTTGACATTGATGAGGGTTGTTATAATTAATATTATAAGAATAATTTACAATAAGTTCAACTTAGAATTTTGACAAGCTCATGTTGGGATCAACAATATAAAATGATATTTTCCTCAGGTGGATATTTTATACAGCATCTCTCTTTGCTGCTACACACAACAGAGTACAAATTTACCTCTCATAATTAAGGATGCTGTGAAGTTCATGTCATTTTGTTACATCATCTTATGAAGGAAGACAATAGGTGATGTGAGAGGACAAGAGAGCAAGCTCCCATCTCCAATCCTCCTATAACAGCAGTCATTCACGTGCTACGGTATCGCTCTCATACCATGACCATCAGGCTTCATTTTGAAGATCGCCTGCATGAGAGATTATGCTTCAAACATACTATCCCAGTGACGTATGCAAACATAGTCGCACCTGGTAATTAATTATAATAAGATAAATTTAAATTTAATTAAACATCAGACTACAGGAGAACCATGAGGATTTTTAGGTCTGTTTGCCTAAAGCAGATATTAAATCTTATTCTGCCAGTAAATCTGTGTCAAATTAATATAATATGACTCTATCAATATAGGTTATAAGCAATATTGTGGACTATAGATTAATTTATAAAATATTTGGTATACCATGGCATATCTAATAATAACAAGATATAGGATGACAAGCATGAAATACAGCATTTATAAAATGACAATTGTAAGTCACCTTAAAAGAACCACATCTCTGTGTTTCATTAGTGAAGTATCTTTTTCTACTATTATCAATACTATAGAAAAATACACACATATTCAGTTACTGAACAAAATATAGTTTATTGTATTCTAAAAGCCTGAGCGTATGGGTTAATGAAATATTTTCTTTAATTTTTATAAATTTTTCTTTTACTTTTTGACATCATAATTATACATTTCCCTTTCTGCTTTTTCCCTTATATATGTCTTTGCTCTTTTTCAAGTTTATATTTTATTTTTCATTAAGTGTTGTGATGTACATACATATGCTTATGTATATGTACATAGTAAATACATAGGCACACATATACATGCATATTCCTAAATACCCGAATAAGGCTGATCAAGTTATATTATTGTCCCTTGTATTTCCGGGCTGACAATTGGTGTGTTCTTCTGTCATGTAGCAATAACCCTAGGCATGCAATCATGTCATGCAAATCTTGGTGGTAACTGACAGCTCTCTAGTAGGACTTAAGATACACTCAGCAAGAAAAATCATGGCCAGTAAAGAAAAAATCATGGCCAGTAAAGAAAACCTAGCTAACTACCCAGTCCTAATGAAGGTCATGAACTTGGAGGAGAACCTATAAACAACCACTTCATTAAAACAGCATAATCTCTACTACATTCTTAATATTTTTGTCCTTCCTTCAATTATTGGAGGTCAGGCCTCTATCCTCACCTTCACAAGAATAGAATCGCCAAGGCCCTTCTATACCTAGAGAAGGAGAGATGTCAGGAGTAGCCCTGCATATGCACTAAAGGCCTAAAATCAGCCATAGGCCTAAAATCAGCAATAGGCCTGACATACATGCATGCTAACACAAAGTCTTGTGTCTCTGTGGAAAAACACTGAAACAGAAGGCTATACGCTATTGTAAACAGGCAGCTTCTGTGGAATTTACCAGCCCGAGTAGTCATAGGTCTTATAAATAGGCAGCCTGGTGGACAGTACCAACTTAGATAAGGACAAGTGAATCATAGGTAGAGCCATAGTGACCTGTCCCCTGAACCTACACTCAGCTGATACCCTGTTCTGAAAGGTATTGTACTCCCCCTGAACACCTATGCTCCGGTGCCATTCCCTTCCCACATCCTGCCTTTTTGTGTTTATAACCTCTGTGTAAATAAGTAAATTACGATGTGATTTAAATGACTAAATAAATTAAAAAAAAACTTATCCTTATGTCCAAAGATAAATGTAGTTTTTACCCATCATCAAGGAAATTTATTTTTCAACATATTTATACCAATGAAGAAAGAAATTATAACAAATCAAGAATGCAAGTTTTGGAGCCCATTATTAATGGATATTTCCACAAAACAAACCACTTCACCTATGATTCAAGGAGTATTGCAGGAAAGGGAGGGAATATTGTAAGAGCCAGAGCATCAGAGAGATTTCTGTAAGACTGTGTCTCCCAATAATGTTAGATTAGTTTCCAATATAAAGCCCACCAACATGACTGCCTAAATATGAGCTGAACAAGAAACATAGTAGCCATAAAAAATTAGAAATATGAAAGCCCACAAGGAGTTAGCACTACATAAAGAACTAGAAGCAACTGTTGTGATTGGGGAAAAATAATTATTTTTTATTTGAAGAAATATAAAAGTTTATTCTTTGTATATAAATTTGTAATGAAATCAGACTACAATATTGCAGAAACAAGAGATATATGTAAATATAATGTATGTTATAAAAACAAAGAATAATTTATGATATACATTATTAAATATGTTTATTTGATATAAATAAGTATAGGGGCATGAGCAGGCTACTTTATATATACTGTGAAATATTTTTCAACAAACCACCTGAATATGTCATTATCACACTCTATTCCAAATATATATTTGTACTTACAAAATGAAATGAAAAGTATATAAGAAATGATATATAACTATAGCAATAGAAAAATAAGTAGATTCTGAAGGCATGGTGATGATACTTGAATTAGCTTGAGCTGTATGGTTTGTTAGAATTAGGAGAGAGTCCCTGGTATCCATGTTTGGAGAGTTTGATACTTCTTCAGAGAACTAGAATCATTTACTTATGCTAAAAAACTAATTGTAGCCACTCCTCATTGAAAAATATGTTGGGAACTTAGTCACAACACAATGTCAGAAGATCAACCATAATGATTTATAGAAAGACTATTGTGGCAAAGTGAATCAAATAATGTCATTCTAGGAATATTTTTGATTATGTGAGAGATAGCTTATTACAAAATGAAAAGTCTTGCCCACTGCTATTATCTCTCAACACTCTTGCCATCTACCTGCAGTCACGGAATCATACAAGGAAATCCCAAGCACTTGCTAGTGCCCTGATCTACGACAAACTCAAGCAAAATCGCCATTAAATCAATGTCAAATCTTGATAAATTATTTAGTTTTACATATTCTGATACAAAGGCATGAAACAGAATAATGGAAGCTCACATAAATATTAGGCTCTAATATATATATTACATCTAAAATCTACTCACAGATACAAAGGATTAAATTAAATCAAGCTGACCCTACATTGTTAAGAATATGTGTGATTTGGGCTGGGAAAAAAAAAACACTTAAATTCATTCGTGTGCGAATATGAACTGGCAAGTATACTTTACAAGCTACTTCAAAGAAACTCATCATCACAAAGAAAAGACTGAAGGAGGGGCTGTCTGGAGACTGCCCTACCTGGGGATCCAGCCCATGTGCAGTCATCATACACAGGACGGTTGTGATGCCAGGAAGTGCATGCTGACAGGAGCCTGATAGTCCTGTCTCCTGAGAGGCTCGGCCAGAAGCAGATGCTCGCAGCTAGCTATTGTGAACTGAGGAGGGACTGAAGGAGCTGAAGGGGCTTGTGCCCCATTGGAAGAGTGACAATACCAACCAACCAGTGCTCCCAGGGCTAAACCACCAACCTGGGAACATGCTTGGAGGACCCATGGCTCCAGCTGTATATGTAGTGGAGGATGGCTTTGTCAGGCATTGGTAAGAGAGGAAGTCTGTGAAGGTGGATCCCCAGTGTGGGGAATTCAAGGTCGGGGAGGGGGGAGTGTGATGGGTGAGGGCACATCCTAATAGAGTAGCAGGAGGGGGAAGGATAAGGGGTTTCTGGGAGGGGAATGGGAAAAGGGGATAATATCTGAAATGTAATAAATAAAATCACAATTTAAAAAAAAGAAAAAAAAAAAGCATTGGGGGACTGTAATAGAACCCACTTGGTATATTTCTTGTCTGCCCTGCACAAAGCCCTGGGTTAGATCACAAAGCCTGGTTAGACTAGATGTACTCCTGAACCTGTTATCTCAGCAATGGGAAAGTAGAAGCAGGAGCAATTAGAAGTTGAAGGTCATTTTTGGATATATGCAGGAGGTTTGGGACAACCTGTACTACATGAGATTTTGTCAGAAAATCAAACAAAATAAATAGAAGAATATTGTCATTCTTCATGGTTGAAGATGTTAGAATTACTACATCTTCAATTCAAACTTATATTTTAACATGTTCAAGTAAATTGTAGTTTTTCATTACAAAAATAGAAAGCCACTTAAAAACAAGAACAGGATACAATAAAAAATGCCAAACCAACTCAAAAAATATATAAAAAATAACCAGAAAAACTCAGTAGATCAAGAACCTACTTAAACAAAAGCTAAGAGAGTAATGGAGGAGACACAGATATTTCACTATTGCACCCATATGTGAATGTAAATTGAATAATATATGTTATAGTTATAAGGTGAAAAGTGAGTGGAAGATGGACCCAGGGATATTGGAAAACAAAAAGCAGGTAATTGGTAATGAACATAGCCAAATACAAGAATGTACATAGATCTGTGCTGGCTTGAATAAGGATGGTCCCCACAGGTTCCTAGTTTTATAAGCTTGGTCATTAGGGTGTGGTGCTACTTGACAAGAATTAAGAAGGTTAGCTTTGTTGGAGGATGTGTGTCACTGGGGGTGGGTTTGGGGTTCCACATGCTCAAGCCAGGCACAGTATCTCAATCTCTTCCTGCCGCCTGTGGATCCTGATATTGAACTCTGTCTACCTCTCCAGCACCATGTCGTCAAGCCAGCCCCAATGAAGTATTTTCCTTTATAACAATTGGTGTGGTACTGATGTCTTTTCACAGCAACAGAAACCCATAAGACATTATGATTAAAATCTATTCTTTTCCACACAAAGATAAGATTTTCATTTAAACTCTATTGTAACAACGTAGTGTAGAGAGAAGAATTTGGTACACCAGCCCCTTTTTACCTCTTTTATCCTTTGATTCAGTGTCCACACAGTGAGCATTTCTAGGGGCTTTTCCCTTATGTGCTGCCAACACCACAAGCTCAAAATGAAAAGGAAGTAAGCATGGACTGCAACCGCCAAAATGTGGGCCCTGTAAACCTTTTCTCTTTGTAGGTTAATTACTTCAGTTATTTGAGAGAATGAAAGGTGATCAGTCCAGTGTGATGGCTGTCAGCTTTGTAGACCTAGACTCACCCATGAGAAAATCCTCTGAGCACACCTAGGAGGGATTAACTATATCAAGGAAGGCCTCAGAGAATGTCTCTGAGGGAGTATCTTGATTACGTTCAATGATGTGGCTGACCCATCTAAATTCTGGACATGGATGTTCTCTGAACTGCCTAAAGTGGGAAGTCAGATGAACATTGTCATAGATTCATTTGCTGATCTTTGCTTCTTAAGGTTGGATGTAGTAGTACTGGCTTCTCTGAGCTCCTGCTCCTGTGACTTCCCACAGTGATGGCCTGAAACAGAGCAGTATACCAGAATACTTCTCCTTGTACTGCTTTGGTCAGAGCATTTTATCAAAGCAACAAGCTAAAAAACTAAGACCTGATACTCCATCCTCCTGTAAAGAAGAAATACCAGAAACACCACCTACCTGGTTGGAAGTTCAGATTATATCAGGAGACCTGTATTTAATTATATTTACTGATTATCAAATTAACAAAAGCAGTTTTCTAATACTTTAACACCGTTAAGTGGAAAGTACTGTAGATAAATCACCAACTGGGATCCTCTCAGCCAGCTGAATACACACTAAGAGGATTCCTCATCCAATTCTTCACATGGGTAACTTCAGAAGTCCTCTTTGAGGCTTAAAGAGCTGTCTTCATTGCAGTTTCATCTCTGGGAGCATCCTGCCCTGTCACATGAAAGAGTCTAGAAAATAGTGCTCGTTGAAAGAAAGCACAAGTTAGTGAGTCATAGTATTTTCATACTTAATATTCTATGATTAAATTGGTTTTTTCAGTATCAAAGAGGTTATTGGAGTCCAGAGAGGGAATGTAAGATGTTTCTAGAGAGACAGTATGTAAAGTTTTCTTCTTCAGGAAATTCTCAGGTCCCCTTTCTCTCATACCCAAAATCTTGAAGTTAATCTCTGTAAAAGTGAAAAACTTCAGCTGCAACACACAATGTGGTCATAATAACACACACACACACACATACCTGATTTTATTTATATATATGAATTTTATTTTTAAACCAGAGAGATATCCACAACAGAGGTTTTTAGTGGTTTTTAAATTCCTCCCAAGATTAGCCAAGAATCCTAATCAAAAGCAAAAGCAAGTCAATAGAAACAACCCGAATTAAGCCAAGTATGTGTCTTGTCTGCTTAGCCTGAATTCCAGTCCCCTGAATTCCCTTCTCTTGGGTGTCTCTGTGCCTTTCTCACCGTTCTCTACTATTCTGGTGTTAATCATACTATCATCAAGGAGACAGTTTTATTATACTTCAGTAATGTGTCCATATCTAAACTGTCTCTAAGGCAAATGCCTGAAACAACTAACTCCTTCCAAAATATGAAGTTAATTTGTACAAAAGAAAATGTCTTTGTAACCATAGTGAAAGAAAGAGTAGATTTGCCTGAGAACATGGAAGGGAAAACAGTAGATATGCACAGCCACTGACTCTCATGAATTACTTATTGGTTTTCTAGAATGATACAAAAAATATATGAGTCTTATAAAATTTGCATAAGCTTCTTCTGTTGAAAAGGACAAATCTCAACTTGTTCAAGCTATGGACATGTCCTCTGTGACACCCAGATGTTACTTATGGCCACAGTCTTGACTGCTGTAAATTTCTTCTCCATTCGGAGATGCAGAATCATAGTTGTATGTTATTCAGTTCTATGAAATCTTTTCATCTCGGACTGATAGCATAAACTTCAGCCTTTAGTATTAGCCTTGATTTCTGAAAATCAGCTGTACAAATCTCCATGGAGTTTAAGAAAAGATAAGTTCTGTAGTATCACAGGGTTTTTCACTTACATAACAAACAACAGCAACAACAAATAATCGAGCCATGATTTCATGTTCACAGGTCATCGTCAAATTCAATATGTAGCTCAAATGACCTTGCATTTGAACTCCTTATCCTCCTGCCCCTACTTCCCTGGTTCTGGAATTACAGGCATGCATTACCACCACACTCTGTTTATTCTGTACTGGGGCAATGACCCAAGTCTTCATGCATGCTAGACAAGTATGTTACTAACTGACCCATATCCATAGCTTATTTTTCTTTAGAAAATAACAAAGTCAACAACAAAATATGTCAAGGTCATAAAGATACTGAGGAAAAATTCTACAAAATGTTCTAAAACTCTCGGATATAGAAAGGAATCTGCCTTGTGTGGAGGATTTTCTCCTGAGATGATGAAGTGACAGGTGTATTCACTCAGGGTGTAGCATGTGAGTACAGTGCATCATCAATACCTAATGAGAGCTGGCTTTCACAATTAATGTGTGAAAGAATGTCTGCATCAGAGAGGCACATCCTTTGTGACCTGGTGATATTTATTCACTTAAAAAATAAATTTACTACTGCAAGAAATAGGTCTCATATTACTCAATAAACAAAAAAAAAAAATCATCTTCACTAAGTATTTTAATCAATACAGACCCTTTGCTGATTTCTTATTATAGTGCTGTCGATATTCAGAGGGAAAATTTCAACAAAAAACACGCTTGAGGGCTGCCAATTTAAGGGGGAATTTTCTATTTGGAGACTGAATCGCTCATAGTAGATTGGTATGTTTCCCTCTAGTGGTTAAATGGCATTTAACTCTACCAAGTCACCTTTAAAAAAACAAAGGAGGGAATTAGTACAGGGCAGCATTTAGTGAGAGAGAAAAAATAGGACAGGTTGTAAATGATGTGCAAGTAAAATCAAGTCTATTTGTTATGAAGAATGTAATTCATAGTTTCAAATACTTGATCAATTTCCATGAGCTGAACAAGGAGAGAGAATATTTTAAATGCCTGCTGATGAGAGATGCTGATGACGAGTAAGGAAATGAAAATCAGAAGGGAAACAATTAAAATACTTAGTAAAACCAATTCATTTTAATGTGACACAGGAATAGTAATGAAGCTAGATTAGCCATTTTAATTCCAAGTTACATTACTTATTTAAAATCTCTTATTAAAATAATTTCGTTTTTTACCAAACCTAAATTCATCTACTGGTTTCATTCCGATGAAGGCTGGCTGCATTTCTCTTCTAACCCTGTAGCCTCAAGGTGGGCAGTATTCTCCACAAGGAGAAAAAGTAGTACCATATTTCCAAATACATCATTCTATTTAAAATATTCCTCTAAACAAATGGTGGCAGTTTATTTCTAACAGTAAACCTTTTAAACATGCAGGCTAACTACATACGAGATTCCATTTTCTTTTTGTCTAAAAACTACAAGCAGGTTTGGATATTGACAATCAACTGAACAGCAAAATTCCACAACAGCTCCAAATATGCACACTGGGGTTCCTTGAGCAATCATACTTGCTGAAATTAAGGGTCAAAAGGCAGCACTGTGACTTTAGAAAACCGAGGGAAGACAACAATCTCCCACCTCTGTTGTGTTCTGTGAACTGACCATGATCACAGAATAAGAAAAATAGCTGCAGGATCACAGGATCTTTTCTGTGCCAGAAGCACCTGCAGTTATTATGTACAAAAGAAACTCACAAAGCCAAGCTTTCAGAAGACCATGAAGCTAGCTGTCCATCCAATTTCTCATAGGGAAATATGTGTGTGCTACATAGCCAGGAAAATGACCATAATACACATAGGCCTACATACAAACACATGCACGCACATGTGCACAGGCTCTCAGACACACACACACACACACACACACACACACACACACACACACACACCCTTCTCAACTCGAGTATGCAGTTTGCTCTATACTATGAATTATTAAAAGAGTAGAAGGAGAGCTAAAAGCAGAAGCTTGAAATTATCAGCTCATCACCCACAAAGAGGCTGTAGATCTTCAAGGAGGAAGGCGGAACAAAAAGAAGCAATTATTCCACAAGTCCTCTTTGCATTGAACAGATTATAAACAATGTGGCCAATACATTTATCTTGCCTCTGTAAGGAAAATAAACAGATGTAAATGGAACTACATGCTAGAATCGATCATTTACTTCGCATGCTTCTACATTGTCCACAGTCAGCTGTGGAGAAAATATGTCAAAAATGATTAAGCCGTGCGGGAAAATAGAATCAAAGGCACAAATATAAAACTCTGCTATTTTATTTATATTTAGCAGTCTCCACGCAAATCTGTAGGGGGATTAAGCAGAAGGTCCGTGGATCTTTAGCAACCTTGAGGAAGGTTATTTCTTCTGAAATCTGATATACGAAGATTCCCTACACACATCTTCTTACATACTGAGGTCACCTAACATAGATTAGAAAGAAAAATGTGTTAATTACTTGGCACTGTTAAAACAAATCAAAGATTTATATAAGATCTCATTTGATGAGTATGTAATGTATAACACACTAAAGGCTTGAACCAACAATAGAACACTTTGATAATCTGAAATTATTTTGATTTTGTTTCTTATTTCCAGTAAATTTCCACAGAAGTTGTAAATCTTGATTTACAAAACAAAATTGATTTTTTATCTTTTTGGTTTTTTGCATCTATTAGAACCCGTTAAGTTTGTTGCTATGGTCTCCAATCTCTTTTAAGTAGGTTATTTCATCTATCTGAAATATCATTTGGCATTTTTTGTTGACAAAGCACTAAAATTGAGCCTGTATTTTTCCACATATAATGTGTAGTTTAGTCACTGCAACATATAGAATTTGTCAATAATATATAAGCAGAGTTATAACTGCATAGGGCACACCTGGAAGGAATTTTACAGTATCTCTTTTTTAGTATGACACTGAACCAAGCCACTCTGGAGTGTGTTTGTCAAACAGTCCTGTTAAAATGAAGAGAAGAATGTAAATCTCAGTAAAGTGTAACTCACTGGAAGACAGGAGATGGGTAAGCAAAAATTCGTGGTACATGGAGAATGGGTACAAGAAAAAATACTGAAAACTTATCAAAAATAACAGAAGGCTAATTGAGCACATTTCTACAGCATCTTTCAAAAAAGGACAATTTCAAGCACATTTACTTAAGCAGAGTGCTTCTCCATCTTCCTAACGCTATGACCCTTTAATACAGTTACTCACATTGTGGTGATCCCAACCATAAAATTATTTTCATTACTACTTTGTAACTGTAATTTTGCTGACATTGTAAATCATTATCTAAATAGGTGATATGCAGGATATCTGGTATGTGACCACTCTGAAAGTGTTGTTCGGCCCCCAAAGGGGTTGTGACCTACAGGATGGGAACCACAGAGTTAGAACTTCATCATGTTTTGTTTTTATTTTCTCCCACAGTTGATTAATTCCATTCTCTGAAAGACATGGAGGGAACCTTCTCTTACATCCTAAATATTCTTTTCCAAGTCTGTCATGACATGAATACTTCCCAGAATGTATGTAAGATGTTCATTGGAAGTAATAAACATGCTGGCCATGAGCTAAGATGAAGAACTCTGGCCACAAGGATGTGACTAATTTCAAAGCAAGCAAACAGACTAATAAAGACACCAACTAGTTGGGTAGGAACAGCTTGCAATGGCACTGGGAACAGTCAGCTTGATTTTCCCTTTGTGAGGTAATAATTTCTGGGAAAATTCCCTGAGATGGGACATTGAAATGCCACCTATCAGAGAGAGGAAAGGTGGCATTTAAGATCTGAAGTACTTCTCATGAAGCTAAGAAATAGAGGCAGAGCAGCCACTTTACTAACTGTAACAAGGTGCATGTTCCATACCGCTGTCGTGTACATGCTGAGATCGGAAGATTCTAAAGAGTCTAAATGGTTTTTCTGTCTGTCAAATGTACCTTTAGTTTTCCCCCACCTCAGCCTGATGGATCTGATGAATTCTTAGGAAGTGCCAATAAGCAGCATGGGAACTATGAAGTAAGGAAGCATTGATGGCAATACCTGTGTGACAGCTAATGGAGCCAGTTTGGCAGAATGTCTGTCTGAAAAGACTCTCAACCTTCCCATCAACATGCTTTCCTGGACCCAGACTAAGAGCACTTCCTCCCTTCTCTGTTTGCGTTTTAAGGTCACCTCTCTTCTGTTTAATTTTTTATTCTTTCTTTGTGCCTCAATCAGAGAAAGGTCTGTGTCCCATACACACATGACTTAGGAATGACCCACATATGAGTGAAGGATAGTGCTTGCCATGCTATATATCAAAGTCAGAAGAACTGGAGAATTCAACGTTCAGGAAGTATCCTTTTGAGAATTTATAGAGAAACTGATTTCTCATATTTTGTACAATTGAACAAAAGATTTACATGATATATAATTGTAACATTTGTTTAATTGAAAACATTTACTTCAAAACCTCTAAATTATAGTTTGGAGAAATCCATTCACATGCAAAATAAATCCTGCCACCTTCTCATAAATCCTTCTAACACAAGTTTTGAAAGCACTGGGGGTTTTTCTACAAACCCAGTACAATGTTCCAATATCTT
Source organism: Mastomys natalensis (assembly GCA_021653895.1). Taxonomy (NCBI): domain Eukaryota; kingdom Metazoa; phylum Chordata; class Mammalia; order Rodentia; family Muridae; genus Mastomys; species Mastomys natalensis. The sequence continues at coordinate 384,807 of JAJTUV010000483.1, forward strand.
ACTACAAGCCTAGGACAGCACGGGGAGATGGACACAGACAGGAGAATCTATTCATAATTGAAGCAAAGAAAAAACTTTAGAATGAACAGAATCGAGATGGCTATTTCTCACCACAGAACCAATGGTGCATCCAGACTGCTTCTCCTGTCTTCTTTCTGAGTCCTTACAGCTGTAGAGAAACCTAACCACTGTCTCTATCATTGGATATCCATAGCTTGCTTACAGAGCATGTGAGGAAGCTGTATTTAAGTCACACCTGTTTTCCAGACAAAGAATAAAGCATAAGGCTGGTGTGACTTGGAAGGCATAAGTAACATTAGTACTCAGTGCGAAGAACAATGGCAATTTCATTCAGGGAATTCTGGATGGCAAATTCCAGGCTTCGTCTATCATTTTACATGAGATTTACCTTGTACAAAGTTAGGAAAAGAAATCATTACATGTCCTAATAGAAGTATGCAGAGTTTTTTTTTCCAACATCTGTAAGCAATCTACTATATTTTTGTATTGAATTGTTTATAGTATAAATTTTCTGTGGATTAAACTTCCTAACATACCCTTCTAGCAAAATGACATATCCTATAATTCATATGTATCCTATAATTCATATCAAGCCTGCTGCTAAGTAGAAGTTGAATGTGCCACCCAGTGATATTCCAAGAAGCTAATTACCCAAGGGAATTCATGAGAGGTTACATAGATTACTGTGCCCCAACAATAAAGTAATGAGAGTCGTTTCCACAGGCATATGTGAAAATCACATCTATTCTCTGTATTGACTTACACACTTTTAGCGTATCTATGCAAATCCTACCTGCCTCACTTTTCTTTTCTCTCTGTGGAGATTTACCTATCAATATAGCCAATATAGATTCTCCTTTGAACTTATTGTGCATGTCATTCATTTAGAGACAGTGTTTGTACTGCCCTTAATAGTTACTTATCATGATTTACATACCATCCTTTCAAACAGCATTTCCACTTATGTGATAAATGTTATCTATTGATGTTTAAAAATTATGTGAATGTTCAGCATCTTTAAGCAAATAATACTATGTAAAATGCTTCCCCTGGTCCAGGCATCTAGATGTGGCTCAGTGAAATTGTGTCCTATGCTTCTCGGGAAGTCTCATATAATTGGTCTGAAACTTATGATTTTCATTCTATCACCCTTGTGTTGGAAGCTTCATCCCCATGTGGCTATTTGGAAGTGGTAAGGTTTTAAATTGTGGACCCCAACAGGAGCTTACTGGTCACTAAGCAGCTTTAATCAGAAGATCTCAAGAGGAGGTTATTGACCATGAATTTGCAGCATCCACTGCATGTGACTTAAATAAACTTCTTTCCATTACAAAGTACCCAGACTTAAATATTTCATTATATTATCAGAAAATGAAGAAATATACTCTTTGTATGAAAAATTGACTTTCTTTGAATATTTTATTCTTGGCATATCTTAGTTCCTTGTTTGCAATTATCTGAAACCCTCCAATATATATCATATGAGATCTAAATACTGTTCCTTGGAACTAGGTAGCTAACTCCTCCTAAGGAAATTGTGAAAGGATTGGCTTTCTCATGTGGGATGGGTCTCAAGTTGGGGCAATCATTGGTTGGCCATTCTCTAAGTCCCTGTTCCATCTTTATCCTGAACATCTTGTAGGCAAGAAAAATTTTAGGTTGAAAATTTTGTGGATGTAATGATGTCCTTTTCCTGCCTCTAGAAGTCCTTCCTGGCTACAGGAGGTGGACACATCAGTCTCAATATCACCCTCTCATAGGAATCACAGCTAGGGTCATCCTCACAGACTTTACATATTCTCCCCTGTCCCAGGCAGACAGTAAGTCCCAGAGATGCCCCCTACCATGTTCATTCTCACTCCCAGGCCTCACCCTTCCTCCTCTTCCCTTGGGTTCCCTAAAAAGTAGAGCAAGATCTGTCTTGTTTTCTGTTTCCTTACCATTGGATACCCTTACCCATCCTAAACTGCCTGGTTGGTCTCAGTGAGAGAGGATCTGCCTAGTTCAACTGGAAGTAGATGTCCTAGGGTTGAGTAGTACCCAAGGGGGCTCCCCTTCTATGAAGAGAATAGGAGGGGGTAATGGCAGAGGAGTTTCTAAGTGTGGGACTGAGATAAGAAAAGAGAAGTGGGTTTTTAGGATGTAAAGAGAATTATAAATAAATAAATAATTGAAGAAAAGGAAAGAGAGAGAAAGAAGCAGAATAAGAAAGGGAGAGGGAAGATGAGAGGAGGGGGAGGGAGAGGGAGGAGGAGGAGGAGAGAGAGGACAGAGGGAGGGAGGAGGAGAGGGAGAGAAGGAGGGAAAGAAGAGAGAGAGAGAGAGACAGGGACAGAGACAGAGACAGAAACAGAGAAACACAGTGAAAAAACAGAGAGGGTAGGAAGGGAGAAGAAGGGGAGGAGGCATTATGTCTGAATCTGTATTAAATTTGGTCTTTAAAATTGTAGTATTGGCCAGCCTGGTCTACAGAGTAGTTCAGGAGCAGGCTCACCGAGAAACGTCTCAAAAACAAGAACAAAACAAACAAAAAAATTGTAGTATTGCAGTGAGGTAGCATGTGAATCCAGAGTTCAGGAGACAGATGCAGGAGTTTAGTACAGACAGCTGCTCTACATAAGTGATTCAGCACCAATTACATGGGAGATCCTGTCTGAAAAAATGCAGTATATCTCTTATATATTCTATTATTCTGTTCTGTGTCATGTAGAAAGAGACTGTGTGACAGTGACAATACTGGCCACAGATATCCCCGAGAACCATTTTCAACATAAACAAATTTCTACAACTACCTTGTCAAGAAGTCTATGCTCGGATTAATGATACTTTGCTTAGAAAAAAAATCAAGATATTTGTTAAATTTATCACCATATTGTGCATTCTCAAAATGCAATGCTTATTTACTAATATGTCTACATTAAGTCCACTGATTGCATCAATACCATAGACTAACAATCTAGAAGTGAAAATTTCATAGATTCATTCCTACCTAAACAAACACATAGGATTTTGATCATCTGTGTCTGTTTATTTCTTCACATAAGAAATTTTGATTACATTGATCAGAGGCTAGGGAGGATAACTGATATTGATAAATTTAAATGAATATTATGGTAACAGAAACAATTTTCTAGAAGCAAGAGCCTGGGGAATAATGCAAAGATGGATAAAATTTAAATGGAGATGTGGGAGAATCAATCTAAATGAAAGATTTATAAAAAAAAAAAAAAAAAAACCATAGCAATCTATTATGCCATAGGCAATCTAGGTTGTCATTTTGTAAATCAACTTAGAAATAAATTTTAAATATAGTACTCACATTTGTCATTATTGGAGATGGGCACAATTAGAATGCTAGCAGGAATTATCATATACTAAACTTTAATTATTAATTCATGTTATACAACGTGTTCTGTTATCATATTGTTTATGTATCCTATTCCTACACAGTTTAGAATTTCAAAAGCATTGTACTGGTAAATCTTCTTTTAGTAATTAATTGAAATTGTAATTTTTTTTCTTAGAAAAATTCTTATATAAAAAATGACAACATCACTCTTAGGAGAAAATTAAATTCAATGAAATATTTCTTAGTTTTACTCCCAGTTGTGGTGTGAATTATGAGATCCACAATATATGGTTATCTGAGTATCTAAAATGTGTCCTTATGTAGTAGGTGAAGTTTTGCAGATATGTGGAATGTTTTAGGCATGGAGAAATGACAGTATTTTCAATGGATTATTGAAATTGATTAATGAATCTATTGAAATGTGCCTTTACAAAAACTAACAAACAAAGGAAAAACAAAACAAAACAAATAAACTCTGGAGGTGACTGAGAGAGAAAAAGAAAAGCCTGTTTCAAGATTGAGTTGGAGACTCAGGTTGCAGAGACACAGCAGCCAAGGAAGTCTTAAACACTGAAAAGGCCAGTGGGAGCTCTCCCCTTCAATGCCCTTGAGATGACTCTGCCAAAATCAGAATAGATGTCTTCCAGTTTTATACTTCTGGCCCCCCAAAACGTTAAAGGACACATTTCTATTGTTTTGTATCATCAAGTTGCAGAACACTAAGAAAATAATCAATCCTCAAAAAATAGGTAGATAGACAGATAGATGATTGATAGATAGTAGTAAAATAGATAGATAGATAGATAGATAGATAGATAGATAAATAAATAGAATAGCATTTAAACATTCCTAATCTAATCTGCATGTTCTTTTTCCAGCCTTTCTAAAGTGATGCCAGTAAATATCAGCATTTACAATAGGCCTGCCAGAAAACTCTGCCACTCAGGATTCTAATAGTAAATATGAATAAAACAGTTTGGAAAAAAACAATTCACACAGTTAATCAACAAAATATAAATTACAATCATACTTGATTTCATGTATACTTTGACAATAATAATGGTATAAACCCTTGATCAAACCTAAGGCTTTTCCAATTGTACTCAACAAGACTATTGAAGCCAATTGGTATTGAGTAAAGTTCAACTCTACATTCCGTCTATGTGGTAAAATGAAAATAAAGTTGTCTACAAGACAAAGAGTAACCCTAAAATAAATACAAATAACATTGTACATAGTCAAGACTTAATTTACAAATATGTATCATATATAGTAATATAAAAGTAAACATAAATTTGTGAAGACCTTAAATTTGAAAGGGCTTGAAGGTATAAAGGAGGCTTGAATGGGAAAGAAGGAAGCATTGTTATAAATTAAATTAACAATCTCAAAAATTAAAAAACAATACAGTGCCAAGTTAACAGTGGCATGTTTTAAAGATGATTATGAAATACAGCACTTTGATATTACTTTGTTTTCATTTTTGACCAGGATTTGGGTTAATTTGCATCAAGCTACTACTACATCTCAACCTTGATGTGATGAAATGCTGCGTTTGGGTTTTTTGTTGTTGTTGTTTTGTGTGGTTTTATGTGTGTGTGTGTATCTTGTGCGTGTGCATCTACTAGATACGAGCTAAGAATAAATGATAAAGGAACTGCACAAAGGGCTGAAAAGTTTACACTGATTTATATGCATTATGTGAGTTATCTACTCTCAATAATAATGACTTTCTTATGAAAGCAAGCGAGATGGGCAGAAGCAACACGGAGAGTTAATGGATGAACTCCTTTAATAGACTGGAGTAAAGGCTTGCCAGCTTCTGGAAATCAAAATGATCCTTAAAGTTCCCATAAGAGAGCATGGTATACTACATCTCCATTTCAATTGTTTAGATTGTATATTATGGAATTTGTTGAATTTTTTAAGCCACAGATTTGTGACCAACGATTTTATGGCAGCCTTAAAATGTTGTGGTATATACGTATTTAAATGTCTCAGCTCATAATTGTTTAGTCACTTAGGCCATTATATAGCCCCTCTCAAACTGCACAGGTAGGATGTAACTACAGGCCTCAGGCCCTAGAGATTTACATAATAATGAAGGTCAGAGGGCGAAGCCAAATTAAACATTTTTTTTAGACCCTTTTACTTCTCCCTCCCTATATTAAATCAGGTCTGCCCTGAGTTTGGGGGTATATCTAGATCTATTTACCATCTGCCATGACAAATAAAGCCTTTGGGAACCAAGGACTTCTTCATAACGTTGGGGCCTGCTGGGCGGCCGCCACCAAGCCTCCAGCCACTGGAACCTGGGACCTTCCTCCAGTATGTGAGACAGGCTTCCTGAAAGCCTCCAGGCAGCCTCCACCTCGCAGGTCCCGGGCCGCTGCCGCGTGGACCCAGGGCCCACTGCTGTGGCCCCCTTTTTCCCACATTTTGGCGCGACCAACGTGGAGTCCCAAACAGCCAAGCAACTACAGACAAGCTAGCCGAACAGCCGTCTCTCAGACAACCACAAGGACCCACATCTTCAAGCAAGCTAACCAGGCCACCAAGTCTGCTAAGCAAGTAACTGTAACCAAATCTCTCCCTCAGGGTGCTGCCAGGGCCTCTTTCTTCCCTCCCTTCTTGTTTCTCTCGGCTGTGGGATGGCCGGTCGTGCACCCACATGCCCCCAAGTCTTAGTCCTTCCGAGGCCTCTCAGTGTCTGAGACCCAGGCTGAGACCTCAGTCCCAGCCCCTCCGGCAAAGGAATCCCCAATCCCTTTTCTCTTGGCTGTGGTAGCCGGTCGTGCACTGACATGCCCCCAGTCTCAGTCCTCGGCCTCTCATGTCTGAAGCCAAGCTGAAACCAGGTCCTAGCCACTCAGCAAAGGATTCCCCAATCCAAGAGCTCTGCACCCCTGTGAAACAAGACTGAGTTAGTTCCTGTCCAAGTATGAGCCCAGCTATGTCTACTTGGTGCAGTGTGAGACAAACACAGCCAAACCTTCCGTGGCCCCCCTTTTCCCTGGTATTACATGAAATAAACTCAGCCAAGATCCCGTGAGCTCCTGCCATGCTGAACTACCATCCCAGCCTACTGCATCATGGTAGACACATGGACCCACAACCAACAGAGATCTGCCACAGTGCGATTCTCGGGCCTACATCATTCCCTACAGGTGTAGAGGATGTGGACAAAGCCAGCTCCAAGAATACCCCTCCCACCCCCTGCCGCCACCCCCCTTGCCTGCCAAAAACCTCTCCACGAAAACCGTGAATAACTCCAGCCTAGTTCACAAGACTAGGCAGGTCTCTCACTGTCCCCCCTCCTCTCTCCTCTCTCCTTCCTTCCCTCCACGTGTTCTCCAGCTCAAGGGCAAGATGGTGACAACTCCCTAGCCTCACTCTGCCCATCCCCCAAGCTCCACAAAAAAGGCTCCTTCACAGCTAACTGCTGTCTTTAAGGCCACAGTGCCTGTTGTGATCCTCATTCTAAAACTTGTTTCCTTGTGTGGCAGACTCCTTGAGGCTGAGACTGTCCTGTCACTCTCAAAAGCTCTGACTTCAGTCTTTAAAACACTGCCTGCTAGCGTAGGTTTCTTTCTTCCCATGTGTTCTCCAACTCAACAAGATGGCAGCGGATGCCCTAATCTCTGCTCTCTGCCCCTCCCCCAGGGTCAGCCTTTCATGCTCTACCTGCTAGCTTCTCATAAACACTGGCTCTAAACTCTAGTCCCCAGTAATTTTCCCTCAGGGGGTCAGTCTTTCACAGGCTGCCTGCTAGCCTAACTTAGACTTCCCCCACTCCTCCATCATTTGCGGCCAGTTCTGGCTGCCTGAAGCAACAGGCCCGCACCCTGGTTGCTCCCCTTCGCCCTTCACCTCCTAGGTCATTTGCCGCCAGCTACAGCCCAGCTGGCTTGCCTGAAGCCCCTTCGCCCCTGTGTTCCTTTCAGTTTCTTTCTCCAACTAAAACTCCAGGTTGAGCCTGGAAAAACTGCACACCAACTCCAGCTTCTCCCAGGAGCTCCAGCTACATGCCAGCTTCCACGTGTCTCTCTCCCATAACTCAGTCTCTCACACAGAACCTTATCTTTCTGACTCCTATCAAGCCTCTTCAAGGTTGGCCTTTTACTTCTAAGAAAAACAAATGGGGAATACCCTGGCCTCTCTGCTAGAACACCAGCCTCCACATGGCAGAGCAGACCCCTCCCCCCCACTGCTTCTAAACCCGCCATTAATGCCTTTTCTCCCAACAGGAAGACCTGAAACAATAGTGTTTGTGCTTTTCAACCCAAAATTTTTTCGCTTTTTGTTACTCACAGGTGCCTTCTAAGACTAAATTCCCTCAAACACCTTTGCTTTTCTAAGATCTCAACAACACACCATGACATGCTTGCTTCCAAGTGACTTAATGCTTAATACCCAGCCTTTACAGACATCCCCATGCTGGGGTGCTGCTTTCCTATTTTGATTATCCTATAGGTGCTCCCACAAGTCCAGTGGAGAGCCATCTTCTGAAAGCCTGCCTGAGATGCTAAACTGCCTTCTCCTCAGCCATCTGCCAGACTGCAGACTCCAGAGACATGCTGAGATCCAGACACAAAGCCACCTCCTGAAACCTGCCTAGGAGGCTAAGCTGTCTTCTTCCAGCCACACTGCTTAACTGAAGACTCCAAAGCTAAATCCTACAAAAGACAGATGCAGACCTTCCAGCTACAGATAAACTCTTTTGCCAAAGTCAAACAGCTAAAGTTACATGTTAATAAAAAAAAACTTAATGTCTATCTAAATTAGTCAAATATTATTACCCTCAAACTATATCACCTATATTCAATTGATTCAGTGGTCCTTTGCCTTCCCAACCCCCACCCTCAACTCCCCTTCCTTCCCAATCCCCACCCTCAACTCCCCTTACCCTGTAACTTAATTGTGCTAACCCCTCTGGCCTAAATAGTACTTTCTTTTAACTTCCTCATACAAAATTTTTACCACAGATGACACAGTGACCCCCCCTTTTTTTAAAAAGTAAAGGGGAAGAGATGTGGGACTGCATAAGGGTATCCTGGTTCTTGGCTGGGCATGGGCCTAGAACCCCGAGACTCCAAGGGAAAAACAGCAGGAGTTCAGCCTCATCCCCAGAACTCAGGGTCCTAACAAGCAGTCCACTCTCCATAGACCTACTTGTTCAGTCACGTAGGCCATTACAGACCCTCCCAAAGTGCACAGGTAGAGGGTGTAACTACAGGCCTCAGGCCCTAGAGATTTACATACTAATGAAGGTCAGAGGGTGGAGCCAATTAAACATTCCTCCTCAGACCCTTCCTATTTCTCTCTCCCTATTTAATTCAGGCCTTCCCTGAGTTTGGGGGGGTACATCCAGATCCATCCACCATCTGCCATGACAATAAAGCCTTTGGGAACCAAGGACTTCCTCATATCATTGGAGCCTGCCGGGCCTGCCGCCACTGAAGCCTCCAGCCACTGGAACCTGGGATCTTCCTCCGTAAGTGAGACAGGCTTCCTGGAAGCCTCCAGGCAGCCTCTACCTCGCAGGTCCCGGGCTGCTGCCACGTGGGCCCAGGGGCTGCTGCTGCCCCCGCCCCCTTTCCCATAGAGAATTCCCCAAAACTCAAATTGGTAGTACAAAAACAAAAAGGAGAAGCTCCAGAAATAACACTTTGAGAAAAAAAAAAAAAAGTTTGGATGTGAAAGTCTGCACATTGCCTAGAGAAAACATGTTTTGGAAGGGATTGTAGGGAGGTCAAGCATCTCTGCCACTGGAGAGTAGATGATTCTGCACTATCAATTTTTCTAAAGCCCCTCCACATATTCATTGAGTATTTCCATTGAGAACCACCACAAACATCAGGACCAGCTGACTTGCAAACTAACTTAGCGACGCAAATGTGCTTCCTTTCTCTGTCAGGACTGTAGGGGAAGTCGGTGGATACAAGGCAGATTGAACTCTGGTGAGAAAAGTCGGTCTGTTTCAGTCTATTGGTTTGATAAAAATATGACCAAAAAGAGACTTGATGGAGGACACGGTTTATTTGGCTTCTACCGCTACATCACAGGCCAGTGATGAGGGAATCTATGGCGGGATCATGAAGGAGCTGGAGGCAGGAACTGAAACAGTGACTAAAGAGAAATGATGCTAATTGGCTTCCCCTTCATGGATCAGTGTTCTTTCTTCTACCATCTGGGCCAACCGTCACGGAGTGGCATGACCCAAACACGATTGACCCTTCACAATGATCATTAATCAAGAAAGGCCTCACAGACATGTCCACAGACCAATTTGATAAAGGCAGTTTCTTGATAGAGGCTCGTTCTCCTCAAGTGATGCTAGATTATGCAAATTTACAAAGATTAACCAGGCCACTTGAACTTCTGCAGGCAGCACATAGCAGAGGAAGCCTGCAAACCAGAAAGTTAGCTATGGTGGTCCCTTGATGAAGTCTACAGTTATTCTTACTCAGCAGGAGGGAGCAGGTTGAGTACATGAGGGAGCATGAAATCAAGTAGGCAAAGAAAACCAAAGGGAAATATAACAGCATGTCATTCTACCCAGAAGTCATTAGATGAAAAAGATGAACAACTCTGTCCTCAGCACCTGAGTAAGCTGCAAAGGACAGAAATGAGGTAGGAAACGCATTTATACTAGCAAAGAAGAACAAGAAGCAAAACCAGATGGTTTCCATGATTTGTCTATTTTACTTTTTCCATTTGAGGTTTTATCCCTTTCATTGGACTTTCTAATGATCCCGCCAGTCTCTCCACCTCTTCTGCTGTGTTCTTTTTTAATTTTAACATGTTTAGCCCTTATCCCTTTTCTCTCATTCCTACTGTACTTCATAATTTTCCTTTTCTCACTCTTTCTTTACTGATTTGTTAATGTATTTAATCATAATGATCTCTAATATTTTTGCATGCCTTACTAATATTATTTCTTCTTTGTTTAGGAATCTTTAGGGGATATAAACACAGGATCCAGTTGCTTTATATAGTATTAATAATGCAGTGAGTTCTCAAAGACTTGGTTTTGATACTACTCTCTGCTTCTTGATTCTAAATTGGTAGTTGGAATCATAAGCCCAGGAGGAAACTACCCACTAATAAAACCAATACAACTTCAAAGATACAGAAAAAAGTGTGGAGAATCTGTAAGTCACAATCCAGATACTATCTATCTATCTATCTATCTATCTATCTCCCTTCTACCTCCTCTTTCTATACTCCTTCTCTCTACCCCTTCTCTCTCTCTCTCTCTCTCTACTCTCTCTCTCTCTCTCTCTCTGTGGTTGTGTTATGTGTGTGTATATGTATATGAATGTGTGAGAGATTTCATAGAAATATTGATAAATATATCTATAAAGTGAATTAAAAGGTAGGTAAATGGATAAGAAATTAAATGTGGAAACAAAAGAAATGTTCAAAAATATTCTACAAAAATAGCCAAAAAGAAATGTAGGAAATGATAGGATCAATCAAGAGTAATGATCATCAGTTCCCTAATCAAAACTTAAAAAAAAAAAAAATGTAAGAGTAGTTGTACCACCTTGCAATCTCACCAGAAATGGAGGAGTAGTCCTCTTTCTCCACATCCTCCCCAGCATCTGGTCACCTGAGTTTTTGATCTTAGCCATTCTTACTGGTGTGAAGTAGAATCTCAGGTCAGATTTCGATTTCCCTAATGACTAAGGATGTTGAAATTTTCTTTAGGTGCTTCTTAGCCATTCGAGTATCCACAATTGAGGATTCTCTGTTTACCTCTGTTCCTCATAAAATTGAACATTGTACTTTCTAAGGACCCACCTATACCACTCCTGGGCATATACCCAGAAGATACTCCAATATATAACAAGGACATATGCTTTGCTATGTTCATAGCAGCCTTATTTATAATAGCCAGAAGCTGGAAACAACCCAGATGTCCCTCAGCAGAGGAAGGATACAGAAAATGTGGTGAATTTAAACCATGGAGTAACTCAGTTATTAAAAACAATAACTTCATGAAATTCACAAGAAAATGGATGGAACATGAAAATATCATCCTGAGTGAGGTAACTCATTCACAAAAGAATACACATGGTATGCACTCACTCGTTGATAAATGAATGTTAGTCCAAAAGTTCAAATTACCTAGGATACAATTCACATACACATGAAGCTCAAGATGAGGGAAGACCAAAGTGTAGATGCTTCAGTGCTTTTAGAAGGGGGAACAAAATACAGGAGGAAATACGAAGATAAAGTGTGGAGCAGAGATAGAAGGAAAGGCCATCCAAGAACTGCCCCACCTGGGGATCCATCCCATATACAGTCACCAAACACAGACAGTATTGTGGATGCTGGGAAGTACTTGCTGGTGGAGGATGATATGGCTGTCTCTTAATAGGATCTGCCAGAGCCAATAAACATAGAGGCAGATGCTCGCAGACAACCGCGGGACTGTGCGTGAAGTCCCCAGCAGAGGAGTTGGAGAAGGAATTGAAGGAGCTGAGGGGGTTTGCAACCCCAGGGTGAGCAACAATATTAATTGGCCAGACCCTCCGAGCTCCAGAGGACTAGACCACCAACCAAAGAGTACACAGGGAGGGACCCTTGGCTCTGGCTACATATGTGGTAGAGGATGGCCTTGTTGGACATCAGTGGGAGAAGCGGCCCTTGGGCCTGAGGGAGTTTGATGCCCCAGTGTACGGTAATGCCAGGGCAGGAAGGTAGGTGTTGGTGGGTAGGTGGTGGAGAGGTAGGAAGAGAAGGGATGCGATAGGCGGTCCTGGAGGGAAGACCTGGAAAGGGATAACATTTGAAATGTAAATAAAGAAAATATCCAAAAAAAATAATTGCTCACTGTTAATATAATGATTGCTTAAATGATACTTGGAAGACACTATTAAAAGACATAACTATGTTTTCCCTCATTAAAATAAAAATAAATAAAAAAAAGAAGACTGAGAAGAATGTCAAGGTCAGTGAAATTGTACTGCCCTAGCTAGGGTTGCTATTGCTGTGGTAAAACAACAAGACTAAAGCAAAGTGGAGAGCAAAGTGTTTATTTGTCTTACACGTCCACAATTCTGTTCATCATTGAAGGAATTTGGAACAGGGACTTGAACAGGACAAGACCCTGAAGCCATGAAGGGCTATTGGCTGCTGACTTACTTCCCTCGTCTTGCTCTGGTTTCTTTCTCATAGAACACGGGGCCTCCAGAGAAATAGAAGGCAGCACCAATGATAGGCTGGTCTCTCACTCATCAATCACTGATTAAGAAAATTCCCTATGAGTTACCTACAGCAGTATTTTATGGAGGCATTTTTAATTGATATTCCCTCCTCTCAGATGACTTTAGCTTGAGACAAGTTGACATAAAACTATCTAACACATGTCTACAGGAAGAACCTTTTTAAAAATGAAACATTACCAGAAATTTCAATAACTATTAGTCAGGGTAATGAGCTCAAACCTGAATAGAGGAGGTGAAGAAGAAAATGGTTTAGAAAAACTAACTAAACTACAGCATATAATTTATAGGTTTAAGTGGAGATATGGACATAGAGAGGCATCAAGAACCAGAACTACACATGACCACAAAAGGCTTTCCTGAGACACAGAGTGCTTAAAACTAAAACCAATTAATCAATATTAAAAACTGCATAAAACATGTATGTGCATATGCACATGCACACACACAGGCACAAATTCATAAAGGGAAAATACATCAGGATAACATCAGATTTCTTAGCAACTTTTGATGGGCCACTTCAATTCAGGAGGAAAGAGGCAACAGAATACAACTGGTCATAAGTAAAAGACAAATGACAGGTCCTCAGCCTAACATATACATCTACAACACAACTCTTGCACTAGATCTCAGGGAACGTTATGGAATAGGACAAAATTCTTGTAAGAACCAGAGGAACACAAAGTTTGCTGTGAGATTTGTGCTTCTACACCCATGATGTGGCTCGTTACACCAACAATATGACTCCCTAAACAAGATCTGAGCAATAGAAATGACAATAGATAAAATAATGTGAAAGGAAGGAAATATCAGGGAGATCTAAACTAAGACAAAATACTACAGGCTAATATATCTGGAGAGAGCAAGAGAATTAGTATTTCCCAGGGATAATCGCTTAATTGGTTGTCCAATATAATGTGCTCATCTCTATGACTATGATAATGTACATAATCCACACTAAATGGACTTGGAAGATTTTATTTATTTATGTGTGATAATATATAATGCATATATATTAATCAAAAGAAAAGAGCCCACAAATTTGAGAGAGAAGATATGGGAGGGGTTGGGGAGAGAAAACATAAGAGGGTTAAAAGGAGGAAGGTAAGAGCAAAAATGACATTATTATATCTTTCTGTTAGAATACAATTTAAAATATATATGGTAGAGTATTGGATGATACATGTTAAGCACTGAAAGTAGATAGCTGTCAATCAAGATTATCATATCTGCCAAAGATATCTTTTAACATTGATGAAAAAATGAAAACTTTTCAAGGTCAGCACAAACTATAGTATTTCACAGACAGTAAGCCAAGATAGCACAAAATGCTGAATGGAACACAGAAAAGAAAAAGACAGACTCAATCACTAGAGCACTGGAAAAAGTAAATCTCACAAAGTAAAAGATAAACATAACATAACCAGAAAGTAATCAAACTAGGCCAATTCAGTAAATCAACAACCCCTTAAAACAAATAAAAGATAGAGGGAAAATGATAACTAAACCAACAGTTTCTGCCAGGACCTAAACCAACCAATTGCAGCATCTGCCACCTTACTTTAGCAAAATACTTTAATTAAAATCATATGAATTTTGTAACATATTAACTGGATGATAAAATAGCGATCAAATATCTTTGTCAAAAAAATCACTTCACTAGGAAAAAATTAATTCAGTATAATGGTAAAATATATAATCATATAGGGCAAATTGAAGTAGCAAAACATCTTGAGGAGTACTTTATAATTGGTAAGATGAATTTCAAGACAAATTTAGAAAAAACAAAAATTAATCCTTAGTAATGAAGAAAGAAATCCATCAGAAAGAATTATAAAACACCTATGTATTGAAAGTACCAAGTATCCTAAAGTGAATCCCATACAACAAGAAGGGAACGAGATTGTTATGACTCCAGTTCCCCACTTTTATCAATTGATGGTCACTAAAGAAAGATCAATAAAGTTAGTTTAAATAGTTTAACTAATAATTTTGTCAAATGGCAATATCTAGGAAGAAGGAACTTGCCTCTATCACATTGACCTGTGGGCATCTCTGTAGGTCATTTTCTTAATTCTTAATTGATGGAGGAAGGCCACCAATTATGGTAGGTCCTACTAGATAAGTGGGCTGGGCTGCATAAATAAAGGTAGTTAAGCAAGCCAAGTGGTACAATCAAAAGAGCGGTGCTTCTGCATGATTTCATCCTCGTGCTATTGCCTTGAGTTCCTGTTTTGGCTTCCCTTGATGAAGTGACTAATCCTTTAGGGGACATTAATAAAGATTAAACACAGAATAAAATATAAAAAAAATAAACAGAGTACAAAGAGTCAATGAAAGAGTCTTTCTTTTAAAACAAACAAACCAAGACTGAGAAACCCATAGCCCCCACCCAAAAAAGGAGAAGAAGGAAGCTGAAATTCGCAATAAGTAAAAATTAAGGAAGAAAGTGGAAACATAAAAATGAGTAGTACTTCATTGTGTAAATGTACCACAATTTTCTGTATCCATTCTTCTGTGAAGGACATCTGGGTTCTTTCCAGTTCTGGCTATTATGAATAAGGCCGCTAAAACATCAGTGGAGCATGTGCAGTATAATGTTAAGAATATATAATCAATTAGGACAAATTGAAGTAGCAAAATCATCCTTGAGAGCAGTACTTTAAATTGGTAACATGTATCATTCAAGACAGGGTAATTTAGCCCAAAAAAACATACAAATTGAACCATAACCTCAGAACTCAAGAAGAAAGAGAAAATCCACAGATAAGGTTTTGCAATTTAAGAACTATGTATAAAAGTCACCAAGTATCCGTCAAAGTAATCCACCTGAAACAGAAGGGGAAGTGTTGACCCAGTGTCCTAACCACTTATCAAATTGATAAGAATCAAGCAAAATAAGATCATAAGATTTAAGTTAATAGTGAAGTTGTAGCTAATAATATTTGCAAAATGGTAAATATTAGTAAACGAACCTGAACTTGGACTCTATCAATTGACCTGATGGCACTACTGGTAGGCATTTCCAGTCTTACATCTATCAACTGACTGGGCGAAACTAGGCCAGCCAATTATGGTAAAGGTCCTTTTTCATAGTAAAATTGGATGGGGCTATCCAAAATACAAGGTAGTATAGCAAGCTTCTAAAAGGATACAATAAAAAAGTGTCAGGTGTATCTCATGGATTTATCTCTTTATATCCTTGAGTTCAGTTTTGCATCTTCTTGAGAATGTACTTATGTCCTTTAGGAGTATGGACTTAATAAAGATTTTTACAGAAATAATGTATTCAATAATTAAATATATGCGTAAAAGAGCATATAGTGTCTATTTTTTAAAACATAACTCAAAAATTGACTTGTTGAAGCCTAAACTCGATAAGTTCCCACCCATGAAAAAGGGTAATTCATAAGTGGAAGCTGAAATTTCTGATATAGTAAAATTACAAAAAAGTGGAAAAAAAAAATGAGACCCATCGGGGCTTCAGTCCTTCTTAGAAGAAGTAACAAAATACTCAAGGGAGCAAATATGGAGACAAAGTACAGGACAGAAATGAAGAGGAGCCGTTTGCAGACCATTCCACTGGGGTATCCATCCCATGTGCAGTCACCAAAGGTAGAGTTGATGTGGATGCCAGGAAGTACATGCTGACAGGAGCCTGATATAGCTGTCTCCTAAGAGTCTGCAAGAGTCTGACATATCAGAGGCAGATGCTCACAGCTAACCATTAAACTGATCATGGGTTCCCAACGAGAAGATAGAGTGAAGACTGAAGGAGTTGAGAGGATTCATGACACCATGAGGAAAGCAACAATATCAACCAACCAGAGCCCCAGGGTCTAAACCACCAGCCTGGGAGCGCTTAGGGAGGAACCCATGGCTCCAGCTATATATGCAAGGGAGCTATTTATAAGTGGGAGAAGAGGTCCTTGGTCCCATGAAGGCTGGACATCGTGGGGGTTGGTATTTGAGGGTGGGGAGGTGAGGTATGGGGGAGGGTGGGTGGGGAGTACACCATCATAGAGGCAAGAGGAGGCGAGGGAAGGGATAGGGAGTTCCTGGAAGGAGGGGGAAAAGGGGTAAGGGGAAAACATCTGAAATGTAAATAAAATTTCCAATAAAAAATATTAAAAAAAAAGCTACAAAAAAAAAATAGACCCATCAAATCCAATAGTATCATTAGGAAATACTCAGAAAATCTGTATTGTAAAAAAACTTCAAAACTGAGACAAAATGAGAATTCTTATAGTCACACATTATCTCCAAAATTAAATTGTACTATAATTAGTAAGAAGATTGAATGAGTAATAGGCTTTCCCCAAAAATACAACAACAATCATCCCTGGACAATGTGACTCAAATTATTCTGCATGATACAAAGAAAAATAATATTACCAAAGTTATTTTACAAAAGCATAATTTCCAAATAATAAAATTTAGGTAAGAATACAACCAGTAAAGAAAACTATAGAGCAATTTTCCTAACAAATACAGATATTAAATTATCAATAAAAATGCACAAACTGAATAAAACAATACATTGTTTTTGACAAAATTTAACATCTCTTTATAAAATCCCTGAAGAACTGAGAAGTTGAAGGAATATCCCTACACATTACAAAGGTAAATACACAATAAAGTTAGTGCCAATATAATGGTAAATAAAGAAAAACTGAAAGCATTTCCTTTCAAATCAGGAATGAGAAGATTGCCAGTCTCTGATATCAAGTGCAATAAGCCAAGAAATAGAAATAAAAAGTATATAAATACAATTGAGAGATGTCAATCATCTGTTTGCAGAAGATATTTTATATTTTTCAGACTCTACCAGAAAGTTCTCAAAATTCATAATCACTTTCAGCAAAATACCAGGATGCAAAATCAGCTTGTAAAAGTCTGTAAATTTTCTATTTGCCAATAACAAATATGATCAAAAAAAAAAATAGGGGAAGATTTACATTTACATATCTCCTAAAAAATTCAAATGAAAGATTTAGGCATGAACCATGTGAAATACCTTCTGCAAATAAAAACTAAAGAAAAAATTGAATAGCATAGAAGACACAAGAGACCTCCTATGTTCATGAATAGACAGATTCATGTTGTGAAAATGGCTACATTTCAAAAGTTAATCACCAATTCAATTCAAAAGGCCAGAAATGCCAGTGTGGTCTTTTCTCCATTTTAATTGACACTACTGATCTTCACATAAACAGCATGATAGCTGTAAAAAAGAAAAAAAAAAAAACCAGATATATATGGAATAGAACATTAAAACATAAATGAACCAACAAAGCTAAAATTCTGGTCTTCAAAATTTGCAAAGCATATTGAAAAGTGACATCAACTGCCATAAATCTTACTAGGGAAACCAAAATGTAGAAGAATACAAATAGATAATCATCTCTCACCTTGTGCAAAAGCAAACTCCAAGTGGATCTGAAACCTTAATGTCAGTTTTCAACTCTGAAATACCTAGAGGAAACTATGAGGAAAACATCTCATGCTATAGATATAGACAAAAGCTCTCTGAAAAAGAATCCAATAGCTGAGCACATAATAAATTACAGATTTCATAGATAGCATTGCAGGTAATGTAAAAAGCTTCTCAACAACCAAAGACATAGAGAAGATTTAGACTCTAGAATGGAAGGAAGTATTCATCAGTTATACATTTCCCTGGAGATTAAATTCAAGAAAACATTAAAAATATCACAAATGAAAAACAGTAAAAACCAAATAGTCCAGTAAATAAAAGGGGGGGGATATATTGGACATCCTTGAAAGCATTAGGACAAATGACAAGTCAATATATATTTTTAATAGTCCCACATCCTTAGGTATTAAGAAATGCAAATATTCAAATTCCATCTCACTGCAATCAGAATGGCTATTAGTAAGAACAGTGAATGTTAGTAAAGAAGCAGGGGAAATAAACCATTACCATGTTTGTGGGAAGGTAAATTAGTCCAGCCAAATATCTGAATCAATGTGCAGGTTCCTCAGAAACCAAAAACACAAAACTACTATATGATCCACTATATATCACTTCTTGTTTATACACACACACACAAACACACACACACACACACACAATGTTCTTTAATCAGCATACCACATGGTCAGAAAAGCTATTTGCTCATTCATGTTTAATGTTTCACTATTCACAACACCAAATAATGAAACCCTGCTTGGTGTTCATCAGTAGATAAACAGAAAAATAAAATATGGTGTGTATGCACAAAATTGGATTTTATTCAGCCATAATAATATTTTTTGCAGGGAAATATTTAGAGTTGTATTAGGCCAAGTAAGCCGCAATCTATAAGACAAATGCTGCATGTTTTATTTCATGGGTGGAACTTACTTAAACACACACACAACAGAGAGAGAGGACAGACAGAGAGAGAGAGAGAGAGAGAGACGAGAGAGAGAGAGAGAGAGATTTTTTTACTAGGCTTATCAGAAGACTAGAAATAATATGGAAGTTTCCTTTTTGCATTACTAGTAACTCATTGAACTGAAAGATAAAATAATACTAAACAAAAATGAGGCTGGAAAGATTGCTCAGTTGTCAAGAGCACTGGCTGCTTTTCCAGAAGACTTGAGTTCAATTCTAAGAACCTACATGGGAACTTACAATCATCTGTAACTCCAGTTCATGGAGTTCTGACATCCTCTTCTGACCTCTGTAAGTATTATACTCCCATACTGCACAGAATTTAATCAGGCAAAATACCACACACATAAAATAAGAACTTGTAAAAATAAAAGTATCGAAGAATGTTTGTTTATAAACTATGTAACATATGAATTGGTATACCTGGTGCAAGCCTGCAGAGGTGAGTGGCATGTATCCTGTCCCTGAGCACCATTGTCTATCTCTGTCCTTGTTCTTCGGTATGGACAAGCATTGTGGGACCTTGAAGGAATCCAAATCACCATGGATACCTTAGTGGACCCCAAAGTTAACCAAGTTGGAACCCTGCCCTGAACTCAACCTAGCTGAATCCACTTGAAACCCAAGCTGGTCCTCCTGAGATAGCCTACAGAGATAAGTAGCCAGTATCCTAAGCACCATTGTCTACCTCTCCACTGTCTGGAGGATCCTTGCAGGACCCAATAGCTTCCCGCCTTCCCATGGAAACTTCGGGGCCATCAAACTAACCAGCTTAAACCTTACTTGACCACACATCCTAGTTGGATCTGCTGTCCACACCAACTGGGTCTAACTGGGACACAGTTGAAGAGTGAGGTCTGCTTGAGGCCTAGCCAACAGAGTAGGGTACCCTGATGAGCCCATGGCTCCTTCACTTTCCTGAGAAGTCCTGTTGCTATAAGGATCATCCAGCCAACACCAGGAAAAAACAGATGCCTAAAGGACAAGTAAGAATTGCAATCAATAGGACCCAGGGCAATATGGGATCAACAGAGCTCAGCTATCCTGCTACAGCAAATGAATGGAACTTGAAAATATCATTCTGAGTGAGGTAACCCAATCACAAAAGAACACACATGGTATGCACTCAATGATAAGTGGATATTAGCCCAAAAGCTTGGAATACCCAAGATAAAATTGACAGACCACATGAAGCCAAGAAGAAGGAAGACCAAAGTGGATGCTTCAGTGCTTCTTAGAAGGGGGAACAAAATACTCAAAGGAGGAAATATAGAGATAAAGTATGGAGCAGAAACAGAAGAACAGGCCATCCAGAGACTGCCCCACCTGGGATCCATCCCATATACAGTAGCCAAACCTGAACATTATTGTGGATGCCAGGAAGTGTTGCTGACAGGTGCCTAATATGGCTGTCTTCTGAGAGGCTCTGCCAGAGCCTAACAAATACAGAGGCAGATTGCTTGCAGACAAACCATTGGATTGAGTGCATGGTCCCAGATGGAGGAGTTGGAGAAGGGACTGAAGGAGCTGAGGGGATTTGCAGCACTATGGGGGAAGTAACAGTGTCAAGTTACCAGACCCCCCAGAGCTCCTGGGGACTGGACCACCAACCAAAGAACACACATGGAGGGACCCATGGCTCCAATTGCATGTGTGGTAAAGGATAGCCTTGTTGGACATCAGTGGGAGGAGTGGTCCATTGGGCTTGATGGAGTTTGATGCCTCAGTGTAGGGGAATTCCAGGGCAGGAAGGCATGAGTGGGTGGTTGGGTGGGGGAGAGTACCCTCATAGAGGCAGGGGGAAGGGGAATGGGTTAGGAGCTTCCAGAGGAGAAACCTGGAAAGGGGATAACATTTGAAATGTAAATAAAGAAAATATACAATAAAAGAAAAAATCTCAAAGGATAGCACATGCTGGTGAAATCGTGGAGCAAGGAGAATACCGCTCTACCACTGGTGGGAATCTAAACTTGTACAACCATTCTGGAAATCAATCTGGTGGTTTCTCAGACGACTGAAAATTGTTCTACCTGAAGACCCAAGGTCTTATTCTGGGCATATACCCAAAACATGCTCCACCATCCCACAAGGATACTTGCTCAACTCTGCTTATAGAAGCTTTGTTTGAATTGCTAGAAACAGGCAACAACTTAGATGTCTCTCAACTGAAGAATGGATTCAGAAAATGCAGTCTATCTGCCCAGTAAAATACTACCCAGCTACTAAAAAGAAAGACATTATAAAATTTGCAGGTAAATGAATGGAACTTGAAAATATCATTGTGAGTGAGATAACCCAGACCCAAACAGACATGCATGGTATGTATTCAATCATAAGTGGATATTAGTTATAATGTAAAGATAACTATGCTATAATCAGCAGACCCAAAGAAGCCAAATAACAAGGATGGCACAAGGGAAAATGTTTGAATCTTTCTCAGAAAGGGGAAACAAAATTGATATTGGAGATCGATGGAAGGAGGGAACTAGGGTCAATGTGGATGGGGAGGGGACTAGGCATGCATGGAGATCATATGTCAGAAGAGCTGGAAAGAGAAAGATAATATTGCATAGGCATGGGTAATCTCTAGGAGGGTCAGAGACTTGAGATGGAAGAGGCCCCAGAAGGTCTGAGGCGGCAACCCTAGCTGAGATTCCTAGCAGTGGGTGATATGGATCCTTAAGTGGCCACTTCTGTAGCCAGGCAAGACTCCCAGTGAAAGAATAAGGACAGCAAAACATCTAAAAAGCCTTCCACACAAAATGTGCACTGCCTACAAGATGTGTAGGGACAAAGATCAAGCAGACACTGAGGGAATAACCAACGAATGACTGACCCAAATTGAGACCCATCCTATGGACAAGAACCAATCAATCCCTGACACTATCAGTGATAGCCTGTTAGGCTTGCCAACAGGAAACTAACATAAATGTCCTCTGAGAGGCTCCACCCAGCAGCCAATGGAAAGAGATGCAGAGTCTCACACCCAAACATTAGTTGGAGCTTGAGGAGTCATAAGGAACAGATGGGAGAAAGATCATAGAACCCAAAGAGGGCAGGGACTCCACAGGAAAATCAATAGATTCAAATAACCTGGACCCTCGGGAGCTCCCAGAGTGTGAATCACCAACCAAAGAACAAGTGCAGGCTGGACCTAGGACCCCTGTACATAGGAATCTGATGAGCTGCTTGGTCTTCATGTGGGTCCTCCAAATAACTAGAACAGGACCTGTCCCTGAGCCCGTTGCCTGCCTTCCTGCCTGTGGATTCTGAGCCCCTAAATGGACAACCTTGTCTGACCTCAGCAGAAGAAGATGTGCCAGTCCTGCAGTGACCTGCTGTGTGGAGAGGAGAGCAGTAAGAGTGGTTTTAGGAATGGGAGGTGGTGGATGGGGGTACGGTTGACACCCAGAGGTCAGACTTCCTCTTCTCAAAAAAGAAGAGAGATGCGAGGAAGATTGTGTGAGTAGGTACTGGGAAGAGAGGAAGGGATGATATTGGGTTTTAAAGGGAATAAATGAATAAATATAACAAAAAGGATGCACCATATATGCATGTGATGTGAGTAAAATAAATTCAAGTAATATAAATATTTTTAGTAATGGATGGATTTATGACAAACATAATTATTTATACCAAAACCCATTTTATGTAAGGGGAAATACCAAAAATTGAACCACCACTAATTATTAAACTTCAAAACCACAAAGAGAAGTAAAGTCTTCACACAGACAAGAGGAAAGTAAGTCTTACCTGGGAAGGAATATAAAAGGTAAATAAGATCATGCAATAGAGAGGCTAGTGAGAAATACTTAAAGTATGAGAGGGAACAAATTCACACACAGTATAGTAGAAATGTTCTTAAAGCAGGGAGATGGAATAATTCTTGAGACAAACAAAAGCTCGAGGGACCTTAAGCAGATGAACTGGTTCCAGAGAAGCTACAGGGGATTATCAGAGAATTAATTTAAGTAAGTTTTTAACTTGTTTTTACTCTCCATGGCTTGGAGTGAGGGTGTACTCCTGAAACCCAAGCTCTCCAAAGTTTGAAGCAATACAATTGCCAGTTTCAAGGACAAGCTCAGCCAGATGTATATTTTTCTTTTTCCTTTCTTTTTTTCTTTCTTTTTTTCCTTATTTTTATTTTTTTACCGTGGATCTTAATACAGACATACTTGTTCAAAGCAATCACACCAAGTTTCATGGAGGTTACATTATGTACATACTTTAAACAATTGACAATTTTATAAAAGATCCAGAATGTACTTTCCATTCCTGGGAAGATGACGGTTTTATACTGGCACAGACTTAATTTTAAAGGTATATTTCAGCGACTAAAAGTAAAAATGAAGAATAATTGATAAGCCAAATAAACATAGAGAAATAAAGCAAAATTGTAAACCAGAAACAACAACAACAACAAAAAAAACAACAAAATGAAATACGAAATGAGTCTTTCTTTAAATTAAAAGACTAGTTATACCAAAACTGAAGTTACAACTATGTTATCTTTTAAATCAAATGTCACCAAATCTCTTTTAATTTAATTCATGTACAGAAACAAATGAAAAAATAAAAATGTCATAGTGGGTTTTCAAAGACCTAACTGTAATTGTATACAAACCTATCAAAAATACAAATATATGATAATTTAAAAGAAATGGCCCTTCTCTCTTAGCCTGAAAGAAAATCAACCCCATAGGATCAAAAACTTCAATCTAAACATTAAAATTACTAGTACAGAAATCAGGAATGAGCTACAACATAAAGACACAGAGAAGAACCTTATAATAAGACTCTTGTAAAATATGACTAATAACCGACTAATGGTATCACATAAATTCAAAAAGATTTTATACATCGAAGGAAACAATCAAATAAAAAGCTACCTTATATAATGGAAGAACAATCTTTGTCAGCTGTACTTTCATTATAGGATAAATATCTAGAATACACAAAAAACCAAAAAACAAAACTTTTAGAATACAACTAGTCTGATCAAAAATCTTGGCTATAGATGTGAACAGAGAATCCTCTGAGAAGGAATGGGAATAACTAATAAACACTTTTGAAAGCATTCAACTTCATTAGCTACAAGTGGCAAATTAAAACAACTTTGACATTTCAATTTCATCCCAGTAAGAATATCTGTTATCAAGAAATTAAAGAAAAACAAATGCTGGGTAAGGTGTAGGGAAAGAGGAATCTGCTGTTTGTGAGAATGCAAACTCATGCTACTACTATGAAAATCATGTGGAGCTTCCTCTATAATCTAGAAACACAGCTGGTATCAGATCCTTCTACTCTACTCCTGGGTATATGCACACATTCTTTAATGCCATTCTCAAGATACTTGCCTATACGTGCTCATTTCTGTTTCATTCACAATCAATAGGATATCCACAGCAGCCCATATACTTATCAACCAGTGAATGTATAATGAAAATCTGATATGTACACACAATAGTATTTTATTCAACTGCAACTAAATTAAATTTACAGTAAATAATGAAATTATAGAAAATTATACAAACTTAGGTAACCAGCCACAGAAAAATAAACACTACATTTTCTCCCTCATATGTGGATTCATGTCAGTATTCAACATAAAGTTCCTGTAAAATTCACTGATAATGGAGAGCCTTGAGGGAGAATAGATAAGAAATCATATGCAATAAGAAAAGAGGAGGTAGGGAATGCTGGTATGGAAAGGATTGAATAATCAAGAGTTAAGATAAAGGATATGGAGGAGATATGGCATTCCCTCCCTTTTAGCTAGCTTCCATGGTGCCTAAAGGTGATGAGTAGGCTATTGCGGGGAGGAATTCATAGTCTTACCCAGCTGCAAAACATTTGAACGATGACACCAACTTGCCAGTAAACATGTCAGCATGTGTGTAGTAGTGTCACAACTGTTATGAGAATAACCAACCACTTGGTTTAGATTTCAGGTACACTCTACAAAGAGGAAATCCATATCTGGTTCTTTGAACCCCATCAAAAGCCCACAATGGAATAGGACAAAAGATCTAAAAGGGAACTTAATTTCTTTTCAAATAAATTGACAGTGTTGACAACTCTGTAAATATATGCATTTATACTCATGACAATGGCCATTTTTCTTTTTTTCTTTCCTTTTTTTCTATTTATTCACTTTACATTCTGCTCACTCTCCCCTACCCCAACACTTCCTTTTACAACTATTCTGCTCTGATCGGATGGCACACCCCTGAGTATTCCTCCACCCTGGCATTTCATGTCCCTGTGAGGCTAGGTTCATCCTCTCCCATTGAGGCCAGATAAAGCAGCCCAGCTAGAAGACAATATCCCATGTACAGGTAACAGCTTTTGAGATACCCCCCCCCCCCCCCGTTCCAGCTGTGCCATTCCTCTTTAATCAGAGAAAACTCTCTTTTCAATGAACTGTGATAAAGGCAGGATCATAGAACTACACAGTTGCTAAAAGTAAGTGATGGTTGAGTGCTCAGCTCTAAACAAGGCATTTACATCATCTGCTCTAAGACTCGGGAACACTGCCTAAGAGAGAGTGGAAAACTGTAAGATCCAGAATACAGAGATAAGGCTGTGAAATATCTTCTAGACCATGTACAGCCATTTCAATAAAACCTCTCAATAACTACATACAACTGAACAGTGACAGGTAAGGATATAGAGAGGCTTAAGAGGTTCTTTACCCTTCACTGCTGACATGTACTAAGAATAGATTAAGAGATAGGAGGAGTGATTGACTTTGGTTGTAAACCTACCAGGCCTCAATATTATACCCCTACACTGTTTCATTCAATAGTTTTTTTCTTTCATTAGATTTTAGGTTTTATTATTTTGTTTTGTGGTTTTCTTTCTTTGTTTTTGTAGTTTTTAGTTTAGTTTAGTTTAGTTTAGTTTTAGTTTAGTTTAGTTTAGTTTTTAGATTATTGTAGTTCAGTTTAGTTTTTTTTGTTTTTTTTTTTTTTTTTTTTTTTTTTTAATTAACATAAGTTAGGGGCATTTGAGAAGAAAGAAACTAAGTTGAGAAACTGCCTCTAACTTTGGAGTCAAGCTTATGGGTCAGACTTTTACTCATTAACAGTTGACGTGAGTGGGTTTAATACATTGGAACTGGTGCCATCTTGGACCCACATTCCTGGATGGTATACGAACAGGCTGAGTGAGGCATGGGGAACAGATAATTAAGCAACATTCCTCCATGGTTTCTGCTTCAACACTTGTCTCCAGGTTCCTGCCTTGATTGCTACCCTGAGTTCCTTTTATGGTGGAACCGGTCTTGAAACTTTTCTATTGCTGTAATAAAATACCATGACCAAAGTAGCATAAAAGGCAATGTTTAATTTGACTTATGATGTCCCCAATCTTGAGTCTAGGACGGCAGAGGAAGGGAATAGGTGAGAGCTCACATCTTGATATATTTTGAGGCAGAAAGAGAGAGCACTTTGAGTTCCATGAATATTATGAAAGCTCAAGGCCAGTCCAAAAGCCTCCAATAAGGCCTATTAAGTCTTTCCAAACAGTTTCACCAATAGGAGACCAAGTATTGAAATATATGAGCTCATGGGTATTATTCTCCTTCAAATCATCATGGACTGTGATGTGGAAGTGTCGGCCACATAAATGTTATCTTTCCCAAGAACTTGTAGACATGGTGTATTATCAGACCACTACAAAGCAAACTAGGGCATTCCTAATCCAGTGGTCACAGATATGCTCCTGAACAAAGCCAAAGTTATGAATCTGGGAAAGAGACAGGTATCAATCATGGATAAACAGTAGTGGAACGGATAATAAGTAGAATGCAGTGTAGACATGTGTGAAATTTTCAAAGAACTAATTTAAATTTAAAAAGGTAAATGTATACAATTCTACCCACATTGATAAATGACAGTCATCATTCTTTTTATGACTGTGTAATATGTCATAACGTTATGTTACATGAGTTTTATCTACTCATCCATTGATCATCTTCAGTTCACAGTGTTACTTGAATTTTGTGACTAGTGTGAAAATGGAATAATTGTCTCGTGGTTCTGGAAGCGTTAAGTCTACCTTAATAATGGTAAATTCTGACTCATTTCTGTCAGAGTCATCATGATGCATTATAATAGCAGAATATCAGTAGTGAGAGAGTCACACCAGAAAAGGGAAAAACAAAACAAAAAGAAACAAAACAACAAAAACACTGAGTTCTGATTGCAGTATAAGAGTATTCTCTTGGAAGAAGGAACCCACTTCTGCAATAAAGGTGTTATTACCTCTTAATTTACAACTCTCAACTCTATCATAATGGCAGTAAATTTACAACATGGAATGGGGAAAGCTAAAATCATAGATGATGCAGAGCATGGTGCAACTGTATAGATTTGAGAGCTTTCATTACTTTTATTAAACTTTTCTTTGAATATAAATTGTCCTGTAAAAAGTCTGTTAAAGAAAAAAATGGAGACAAAGAGAGAAACCACTACAAATTCAATTTTCCAGCCAAAGATAGTCACTTTCAAAAATGGAAAATCAATCACATTCAGTCAACTTTACTGTCAGCACAGCAGAAATATAAACCTGCAGGTTAGAAATAGATGTGCTTTACCCTTCTTGAATGTTCAATGTTACTATGCCTTCTTTTATTTTCAGCAGTAGCTTAGTGGTAATTTTATCTGACCATACACTCAGGCTTAGACATAAATGATGGAAACTAGTCAGAGAAACTTTCATGTTTGTATAGTTGTGTTATAAACTGTACAATGTATTTCTATTAAAAATATATATTCAAATTATATTTCTATTTTTATCTTTTAGTTATCGCAACTTGACAACATTTTTATTTAAAGGGAAATATATATATATTTATCAGTTTATCATTTTAACAGATAAAAATCTAAAAACTAATCTAATACTAGATTCATGATTAAAATTATTGATTTTGGTCAAAGCAAATTTTAACAAATTTGTTATTATCAATATATCACATACATGCCAAAACTTTGGATGAAAGAAGACATTATATTTTCAACAGCCAATTCACTATTATTACTTGGCATGAGGGCCAAAGGGCTTTCAGTCATTGTTAGCTCTTCTATTCCATTTTTGTACTTAATAGAAGGTAAATTACTCTTGATATCCTCTAACAGTTATCTTCTGCTGCTCCCATTCAAAGGATAACTGTTTTTAGGCTCAATTCTCCATCCACTTAAGCCACAATTATTTGCCTAAATGCTCAGGAGTTAATTGAATTTCTGCATCACACATACCTTGTAGGCATCATCCTTGAAATTGCTACATATTATTAGGTATAATATTATCTAGCAATGCTTTAATTTTTAGAAACTATATTACTTAGTATTTCTAGCTACTTTGATATTCCCAGAAGATTAGGATTTTACTCATAATTTTGCTATCAAACAGACCCCATTACCTAATAAAATACCAACCCAATCAATTTGCTCTCATGTTGAAAAATACCTGAGATTATCAATTTAGCAAAAGGAACTATTTATGTAACCCTTAAGCTTGGACATCTCATCCAGTCAGCTGAACACCTTGTTTGTGGGCCTGTGCTGAGACAGCGTATCATGGCTACCCATGTAATCAATCAGAAAGGAGAGAAAAGGACAGGTAAATTATCATTATTATGAGTTCCATTATCCAGACCTGATTGTACTGCTCAGGACTCACAAACTCCCCACTTCCCAGTAGAGTCACATAGACAGAGGTCTAAGCCTGAACACATGGGAACATCCAATTCCACACCACAGAAACAAGTAAACACACTTGGCATGGAAGGGACTCTTTCTGATTTTCAAATGATAGTGGTGCTGTGATGCAATCGAGTAACTGAAGAATGAATTTATAAACATTACACCTTCTAAGTATATGTTAACTTTCTTCAACCATCATGTTTGAAATATTTTGCTAACTTCCCTAATGAAATGGTTTCTCCTGAGATTATTTTAGCAAAATAAGATTAAGATTGAATACTTTTTTAAAGAAAATTGATAACGTAAAGTCTGATGAGAATGTATTGGGGATGTTGGCAGAGTCAAGCTGGGTAAAGGAGGTGATATGACTATAGTATACTGTGTACATGTGGGAGATTCTCAAAGAGTAAACTAAAACTATCATTAAAATATTTTAAAGTTATATGACCAGTCACTCAAGTTTAAAAAAATGCTACTTTTTGATGAAAAAAATTAAATACCCATTAAAATCATCATTTGATTCTATGTATCAAACTCTGTGCATTTCAAATGTTTAACTTTATATAACTTCTTAAAAGTCATGATCTTCATCAAGCTCAGGATTTTCAGAAACTCACAATTATAAAATACTGGTGTGACTGATTATGTGTTTAAATGACATGGGAAAGTTTATAGAAACAAAAAAAATCTTATCAGTGTGAGTTTCTGGGTAATAGACAGGAATATTTCCATATATTTTAGTCTTCTCTTAATTTATTCAAAATTTTCAAGGTTTTCCTATTTTATGTACTGTTGTCTTACAATGCATTTGTTATCACATTAATAGTCACCATTCATTTCCTGGATTTGTAGTGTTTGCTGTAATCATGACTATTATCTTTTATATAATAACTTTTTCAACTATGTGTATGTGTGGCACATAAGCACAATAGAATATTGTTCAACCACACAAAGAGCGAAGCTCAGTTCTTCACAATAACACAAATACTGCTTAAGACAGCCATATTAAGTAAAACAAGGAAGTAACAGAACATCAATACTGTGTGATCTTATTCCCTATGTAGAATTGAAAATAGTTGGAATCAGTGAAATTGAGGTTGAATAGAACGGGAAAGAAAGAGAGAAGAAAGACATTGATCATGTTCTGGTATGCTACAGCACAATATAGGCTACAGACAACAAGAACGTACTGCATAGAATCAATAATTTGTAATATTCTACCATTCAAAAAATAATAAACATGAAGTGGGTAGTTATGTGTACTCTGATTCAAACATTGCATTGTGCGACATGTATCTTAACGTGACTATGACACACTGTAAATATGTGTGATTTTCTTTTATTGATTTTTTTAGAGATAGTGTTTCTCTATGTAGACCTGGCTCTTTGGAACTCACTCTGTATACCCAGTTGGCCTCAAACTCAATATCTGCCTGCCTCCCTTGATACTTACTTTAAAAATTGATGCAATTTAAAAGACAATATTACAGTCCAATGAATTACTGCATTACATATCAAGATTTTCCAAATAGTGTTTAAACATTTCTGGAACTTTAGGCAGGGAGATGGGGTAGAATGGGGGTTTTTCAGAGAGGAAACTGGGTAGGGAGATAACATTTGAAATGTAAATTAACAAAATAACCAATAAAAAAACAAAGTAAAATTCCCTTAATGATTTTCTATAATTATTAAGAGTGCACTGAAAATCCATTGACATCATTAAATAATTTTAGAAACTAATTTTTAATTGATGCTATCAGAACAGTAAAATATTTATTTATTGAATAAAAGTATGTCAAATATTTGCCTTCTGTTTATCTATTTTATAAAAGCAAACAATATTCTCTCTGGAATACAAGGTATCCTTGATATAACAAGAAAGAAACTGAAGGCTGCCCAGAGAATAAATTATATTCTGTCATAGGCAACAACTTTGAATTTGGTAATGACAGTCAAATGGTGGGACATAGTAAATGCTGGGCATGAAATGTCTTTAGGAATAGCCTGTCACAGCTAAGTCCGTCTCTTCTACCTATCACTGAAAGAAAATTATTTGTGACCATTTTGGAGTGTAGTTGTCATTTTGTTGTTTATTGGAGAAAATCTACTATAGACTATACCAAATATTCAATAGTCAATTTGCTTTGACCCTCAGTGTGATGGAATTGTTTTCACCAGGATTCCAAGACCTGGTCAGGCGTGGCTATGTTTGTAAACATATCCATATGCAATGGCAGACTTGACAGCTTCTTTGTTGCTGAGTTTTGGCTTTTCTTCTTTATAAAATATTTTATGGAAAGTTTGACATAAACTCAATAATTATTACTTGATCTGAAATTCCATTTTAGATTATTCACTGTTAAGGAAATGAGGCTGAAAATTTTGATAATTTGAACATAATATTTGTATAATCCCATGTCCTACAGAGGTCCCAAGGACATGAATAATTATTGTCTACATTCTTGTACCATTGTGCAAAATCTTATCTACTGGATGACACTTCTTCATAAAACAAAGAAAACCAAAGCAAAACAACAATCAAAACCATTCCTTTCTCTTTTATTTGCTAGAAATGAATATTTTAGGATATCTACAGTAAATGTGGTGATTTTAAGATTGTTCCTTTTATGTTTTACTAAATGTTTAAAAAAAAAAGATAAAATAAATATCTTTTGGGGGTTCTGGAGTCCTGACACCTTCTTTGCAGCAGATTGTTGAAGTGTGGGCTAGTCTGTTCCTTCATTTTTCTATCAATCTCGGGAACAGCATGGCAGCAGTATTTACACACCAGGAAGAAATAAAGTCCCTGAGTAGCTGCTGGTTCTGTGTGTTATTTAGCTCCCCCAAAGGCAGTTGAAAATGTACTCATCCTTTAGTGTGTTTTGTTTTTGTTTTGTTTTGTTTGAGAAAAATATGTTCTAAGAAAAATGGATAATGGATGGTGATTTGGGTGACAAAGAACATGGACTCTCAAACTGATAAGTCCAAGAAGGAAAGAGTGATACTTTTTGGCATAGAAATAGCAAAAACCTCACAGAATCACACATGAGTGGAGTCTTTAAGTTGCATCTCTGTTAGAAATGGTTTTGTTTTTTAGTCTAAGAAATGCTATTACTTGATTTGAAAACTGACACACAAGTGACTGTTATTGTTGTTGTTGTTTTCCATTTCTTCTGTTATGGTTTAAGGTAGATTCATGAATCCTTGTATTTCTTTAAAGATTGGTTAGTTGTGTGTGTGTGTCTGTGTGTGTGTGTGTGTGTGTGTGTGTGTGTGTGTGTGTGTGTGTGTCTGTGTGTGCATTTGCCATAGTGACACAGGGCACACTGGGCAGAAAAAGACATTGGATCCTGTGGAATTGGAGTTACAGGCAGTTGGTTACATGGAAATGTTTCTGATGCTGAGACATTTCTCTAGTCCCCAAGTCATTGTAATTTTTATTTTGCTCTTTAGTGTATTATGGCTATCCCTATAAATATAAATAGTAAGGAAGTTAGATGCCACTGAACCCTTCCGGCACAGGTCTGATGTGTTTTCCTATTTGAATTTTATTGTTTTCTTAAATTATCTATTAAACAGTTATGTTTGAACTAGCCCTGTGCTGTGAAAAAACTGTAATAAAGGATAGACATACAAGCATTATAAGAAAATATGAAGTTGATTAGGGATACACACAGACACTACCTATGTCTTCCTCTGGCCTCCATTCAAATATGTCTTCCCTAATCTTTCTCTTATTAATACATCATGTATCCTGTATTATTTTCTGTAACAACTCTTGTGTGCTTTTAGAGCAGGTTGCATTTGTTGGTTGTTTGCTTTCAAACATTCTCTGTTGTAGGTTCTTCTTATTAACTAAGTTTGTAGTCGATATTTCTGGTGAAAGGCAATTGGCATAGAATACATACATATATTCATACATATATACATACTTTCATATGTATCCATAAATTATGGATATATGAAGTCAATAAATGTGCACTGAAATTATTGAGGGTCGCATTGCTTTTCATGATTGTATTTTGTTTTCAAAGAAAATATAATAAAAGAAAAAATAAGACTATTAAAATGTTATCAATTTTTAAAGATGTATTTATTACACTTTATGTGTATGGCTATTTTGCCTGCATTCACAGCTATGTATATCACATATATGACTGCAGCAATGGATCACCTGGAACTGTAGCAACAGATAGTTGTGACCTCTCATTGCTGGGAATTGAACCCGGGTCCTCTAGAAGAGCAGTCTGTTTTCTTAATTCCTGAGCCATCTCTCCAACCATAGAATATTAATATTTTGTGGTACAATTAAGTAAATGTTCCATACCTTCATACTAATTTCTGGGTTATTAGATAAATAACCAAATTATAGAACTTTTATAAAAGAATGTAATATAGAATTCTCTTACAAAATTATTACTTTTAATTTTTAAAGACATATTTTACTATCACTGATAAAGCTTTTATGTAGACATTGGAGGTTTTTTTAAACTTAATTAATTTAAATAGACTTTTAATTAATTATAATGTTGCATATTTGTAGAATATGTCATGTTTCATCACAGATATGTTTCACAATATTTTTACTTTTATTAACTATTTGAAGAATTCATATTTTGTAATTCATTAATACTAATCACTGCCCAACTTTGCCTACCACCACTCTTCTGTTCTACGGCCACTCAAATTTGAATCCTCTATTTTCCTTGAAGCAA
This sequence comes from Mastomys natalensis, assembly GCA_021653895.1. Lineage (NCBI taxonomy): Eukaryota > Metazoa > Chordata > Mammalia > Rodentia > Muridae > Mastomys > Mastomys natalensis. The sequence goes on from JAJTUV010000483.1 coordinate 418,235, forward strand.
TCAAGTCTAATTGGTGCTGCTTCTGTATTTGGTGCATGGCTATTCAATTGAGTGAGTTAGAGCTATGTGGGACAGCATCCTTAAAGAAAGCTGACTCTATCTCTCTAGATAACTATCAACATCCTTCTGAGAAATCTAACTCTATCTTTCCAGGCAGCTGTCAATTATCAATAGCTCCCCAGTTGTGTGTCAGATTGGTGACCACCTACACCTCTATGCTGAGGTTTTACAAGGATTGTGGATGGTACCCTTCTGTGAGTTGTTATGTACAATCATCCTGTGGTATAATTTTAAAGTTATATATTTGTCATTTGTTTATAGTGGCAATATTGAAACTCCTTTCTGCTAGCTGTGTGAAGTACATACTACATTATCATCAACTCTAGTCTCTCTGTGATACAATAAAAGTACAAAACTTTTGATTCCATGTGACTGTAACTTACACATTGATCAACTTCTTGTTTTCCCTCCTTCTCTCTCCCTGAACTCAGATCTCAATACCTTTCTACTTTCAATTCCTATGACACAAAATTATTTACATTCCACTCTTGAATGAGGCCATTCAGCTCTTGTCTTTCTGTGTCTGAATAATTCAATTATTTTAAACCTCCTTAATTTCAACCATGGAGTCACAGACCACAGGATTCCATTATTCTTATGATGGGATAGTACATGACTATACTAAAGGTATCATCTTTCTTTATCTCAGATGAACACTTAGATTGTTGTCTTTTCTTAGCTCTTTTGCCTAGTGCAGTAGAGAACACAGAATGCATGGAGACAAATGGATACCCTCTACTTTGGATATATGTCTGGTAACAAGACTGCTGGAGCCTATTGAAGACACGTTTTGATTACATTGTTTTTCATAATTATCCTATTAATTACATAGTTCACAACAGTGTGTAAGAAATCTCTTTTCTCCACATTCTCCCTAATGTTTGTTATCACTTGTCTATTTTTCTTGTCATTTAATCACCATCAGAATAACTATTGTTATTATAATCTCATTCTTTGAATGTTTTGAGCATATATATGTAATATATATATGTATATGTGTGTGTTTATATATATATATATAATATATATTTACACTCCTGTAGTGCCTCCAATTCATCTTAAATAACCCAAACCAGGTTCTCCTTCAAACTTTATGTCTGTCTTTTTTTTCCTAACTCATTAAGTCCAATTCATGCTATACATGGGTATTGGGAAAATGACCACTCTATCAAAGGTATGTCTCTGAAGAAAACTGACTCTTCCTAACCTACCTAGCAGCTGGGCAAAAGCTAACATCTACTCAGGTTTGAGTGTGAAGTCATCGTGCTGAAATGGTGATTTCTTCTTCTTTTGCATGTCTCATGCAGGTAACTGCAAATGCTGTGAGTTCATGACTGCAAAGGTCCTGCCATGTCCAGAAGACATTACTTTGTTGCAGTACTTCTGACCTCTTGCTCTTAGAATCTCCCTACCCATTCCTCTGCAATGATCTCTAAACCTAGAATAGAAGGACTGTGATTTAGATGCTCCATTTGGACTGAAACACTCCATAATCACTTTTTCTATGCATGTTGATCAGTTATAAATCTCTGTATTAACCATAATCCACTGCAAAAAGGAAATTTCTGAGGCCAAGAAATCTCCCACAAAGTGTAGACCACACTATTGTTGCCCTTGGTTGCCTAACAGGATGGTGTAAGTCCATATTGCTGAAGATACCACACACTTTTGACCTAAGACTTGGAAAAATTGAGCTGGTTTGACCTAGAAGTCTAATTTCTGGGGTCCAATGCTCACATTTATCAGAAGGTGCTATATGAACTGCTAAAGAAGAAAAGTAATTAATATCCTGCCCAGTTGTGATGGCTATGAAACAAAATGATGACAAGCACAGCAATATAGCTCCCAAGTTGCAATACAGGCATTTATATTAACCTATAGACATATAATTAAACTTAATTCTAATGGTATACCATATTTTAATATACTCACTGGCTATTTCTCGATTTTCTCTTATGAAGAACCTGTTTAGTTTTTAACCAGTTTTTAGTTAAGTTCTTTACTTGGTAATTTGTTCTTGAGATTTTCCATTCCTGAGTGTTTTATATAACAACTTCCAGCAAGATGCATAGTTTGCAAATATTTTTTCTCTTTTTGAGAATTATCTCTTTACTCTGCTAATTGTTATACAGAAACACTTTAGTTTGGCATAATCCTATTTGTCTCTATTTGCATTTGCTTTGAAGATTTGTACAAAACTCCCTCCTTATTCCAATATCTTACAGTATTTCCCACACATTTTCTTTTAGCAATTTAATATATATTTAAATCTTTAATCTCATTGCTGTTGGTTTTTATAACTAGTGGGAAATAGGGACTCAATTTCATTTTATACTTATAAACTTATAACCACTTAATTATACTATCACCAGATGTAAATATTATGAAATTGTTGATAACACTCTATTAATATACTATACACCAAACTCTGTTTCATGCCACAAATCATTTCGCTCTTCTCTGGTCATCCACAGCACAGAAGACTAAAAGGATTACTAATGTGCTCCAAGAAACAAAGGACAGGCAAAAGATTGGTGCTTTGAGTCAGAGACCTCTCACATGAGTTCACTAGTTAAAATATTATTATGATGCTTAAATAGAAATGTTGTCTATTGAGAATTCATTTCAAACTATTTCTATTCATTATTCATTGGCAGTGATTTATGCTTTCTATGATATTATGCTTTATCTGTCCCTCCTGACAAGAAAAGAATGTTTATACTGTATTTATAAGAATATTTTTTACTTAATCATGTTTCTAAGAAGAATGAACAAGAGACAAATAGGAATCCCTACATTTTTCCAAAATAGTTACTGGCTATGTTAATAGAATAAAATGCTAATTTAATATTTTATATTATTTAGTCTAAAAGAATTATAAAATAAACCACTAACAATAGAACTATACCAACTTTACAGATATTGTTTATGTAATGAAGAAGCTATATAATTTTCATTTTTCTTCAAGTCAGGTGAAAATATACACATTAGAGTTTAGCTGTATCCAATACCATCTCCCCTGGAAGTTTTGCTGTTGTTGTTATAATCATTATTTTACTTTTAAAGCAGGACAGGTCTATGATATTCATTCACTGCTGTCAGAGGATAAATTTCTGATTTTGAATAGTTTGTGTATTTTTGTTACATTTGTTAATTGACTTTGGGGGGATATATATGCTGTAGTACACCTATAGAATTCAATTGGTTTTGACTTTTCACCATAAGATTCCTGAGGATTGAACTCATGTAGACTTGATATCCAGTATATTTACCCACTGAAATATTTCATCAACCTGAAGTCTTATTCTTTTCTGCGATATATAAGTATGTAGTGCATTATTTATGGCTATAAAATAATACGAGTTTTCTTAAGAAGTCTGAATTTGTGATATATTTAGTCACAATATATTCATGGTTTTGCTTATACATTTAATTTCTAATATTTAAAATAATTTTTACTAAAAGTTTGTAAAGTTTCTCTTCTTGACTTTGAGAATAGAACTGTAACAAAAGAAGCTAATTGGGAAACATGTAAGAAAATATTTCATCTTGGATGAGCCTTTTAAACATATTTCTTGTGTCATTTTAATTTTTCACACTTGCCAAAGGTTTAGTAGCCAATCATGATTAGTACCTTAAATAGATTTTAATAAGTTATGTTAGTCCTATAATACAAGATTTAGTTATAAAGAAGAAAGCACACTTTTGTCAAAAGATATTCTTCAGAGTTTTCTATAAAAATTGTTTCTGAATATAGAATTTTATGGTTGTGAAACAAACTGGTATTTTTCAAATAAAATCTGCTGATAGGTCTAGAACCCTGCTCTGTGTTATAAGCTTGTGACTCACCCTGATAACTAAAATTTCCATTAGTATGTGAAATAGTTACAGAACATACTCCAAAACTTAATATCTGGAAATATACTATACAAAAGTGACTCAACAAATATCTATGGTTTAAAAAGTAGTCCAAAGAGCAACTACAGTTCTTTGCATTACTGGCACAGGACCCACGACCTGCCACATAGGAGGCAACTATTATTCCACTGAGGTATATTCTCAGCATGACCTAACCATATTTTTTCTCGTAATTTTTTGCAAATAAATAAAAACTCATAAATTGAGGGTTGTAAACAACAATAAGGCAAAAATTGTAGAGCACTAGAAAACTTAGAAAGTTCTGACACCATCTTCAAACAGAGAAGTCATGTACAACATTAGGAACAAGTTTGCTGTAGCAGTAATACAAAACCGCCCTATGTGCACACTTATTATGCATATCAAGTGAATAGAGGGTGTTATTCTATTAGCAGATATGATCAAAAAAATCTGTGATTGACAAGTAACTTTTAAAAGTTAAAGGAAAAGCAAGGACTTTGTTTCATAGTTGCTAGTGCTGGCCCAAAAGAAAAGTTCTTTTCACAGCACAAATTTGACAGCTCCCTTACCTTTTGAAAACGCAAAGTCTTATTATTAATGTGGTGTATATAAAACACCCAAAATTTAGTCTCCAGGTGTGAAAAATAATATGTAATTGCACAGTGCACAAATCATGAAGTGCAATTTCTGTTAGCCGTTATCATTTCATTCTATAATGTAACTGCTCTTAAGGTCTAAACCACAAGCCTGGGAGCGCTTAGGGAGGGACCCATGGCTCCAGCTATATATGCAAGGGAGTTATATATAAGTGGGAGAAGAGATCCTTGGTCCCATGAAGACTGGACGTCGTGGGAGGGGGATACTCGAGGGTGGGGAGGTGAGGTACAGGGGAGGGTGGAAGGGGTTACACCAACGTGGAGATAGGAGGAGGGGGAAGGGATAGTGAGTTCCTGGGAGGGAGGGGGGAAATGGGGTAAGGAGAGAACATCTGAAATGTAAAAAAATTTACAATAAAAAATTTCCAATAAAAAAAAAAAGATGACTGAAAGACTTAGGCTTCTTTCCTGTGTCTAACATTTTTATTTTCTCCCATGTTTTCATCTAAGATGATAAGTATTTCTTACATTGAATAGAAGGCTCCATGTGTGGCAACCCAAAATAAATAGACACCTTTCTCCACATTCTTAATGAAAAAATATTAAAAATATTCTTTGCAAGAGACTACTCAATTAACTGAAGCTTCGAGATATTCCTAGTAGCCCATGAGCACTGACTTGCAGTCGTACTAGCATTTCCCAATGCTGTCAGGATGCAGTAGAGGCAGTGAAAACTTCCCCACAGCAGCCATCCCTCAGCATTATCCATGGGACAAGCCAGTTAAAATCATAGTCACAAGAGGAGAATCGTTTTCTGAGGATTAAAATGTAAATGAAAACCTAAAAGGTAGGTATTTTCTTAGTGGATACCACATTTAAAAATATGTTCAACATAATAGTCCAATTTAAAGGAAAATGCTATCATTACACATTTAAGATAGTAGTCTTTATTCTTAACTATACACTAATCTCTGTGAATACAAAGCAAAGTATTCTCAACTACTAAACCTTAACACTGCAACCTCTTTATATTAAGTAAGCTTTATATCCCCTCCTTTAATTCTCCTGCATGCTAAAGAGACCCCAGAAAAGCTGAGACTCCTTCAGGATTAAAACATGCCATTAGAAACAATTTGAATACATATATTTTGGTAAATATCTAGAATCAGAAAATGTAACTACCTCTCAATTTTTATCTTAAATCTATAAATAAAACAGCATTAAATCTATAAATAAATCAGCATTTGGATTACAGCCAAGAAAAATGAGAAAGTTTAGTCTCTCCACCTACTTCCCTTTTTCATTACAAGGTCAGTAGATGTAGATAGGAAGCTGTTTTGGCTTTTTAGTTTCTTGATTGGTGTAGATATATCAACTATTCACTGTCATGTTAGTGACTTCATTAAATTCTGGTTTGAAAGCTGATTTGAAAGTCTGACCTTTGAAATAGTGAAGATGACATGAGTGCCAACAAAGGGACCAGAGCAGACAAACTGAGCAGATCTCAAATTGTGCTTGCCTTCTGGAAGTTACCTCATGAGTCATTCGACACTCACAATTCAACTATTTAATCCAAATTTTAGCTTGAAAGTAGTCATCAGCTCCAAAGTGTTATGTCACACAGTGGCCAGTTCAGGGAGAAACATAGCCTTACTCCCATAATAGGCTCAATAGGAACTCCCAGGTGGCCTCACTTCAAAGGCTCATCATCGCTGGGCTCTGCCTCTGTCCAGCCCTTACAGCAAAGATGTTCCTGTCCCTCAGAGCCTCTCAATTGCCTTTCACTCACAGTATACTTTCACTTAAGAAACTAGATGAAGAGCATTAGAGGCAGATTTTGATTAAGAGAAATTTAAAGGAAACCGACATCTTGAGAGGACCAACTGCCTTTTGAAAGTGCCCATTAATGCAATTGCTAGGTAGTACTGACTCTGCAGGGAAGACTTTTAAAAGCAACCTACTTGTGGGGTTGCATCCACATTTAGCAACAAAGCTATATCCCTTCAATGCAGTACAGTGCAGTGAAAGCATTTATTCAGCATTTTGAACCTGGATATCTAGTTCACAGTTCAGTTCAAACATGCCAAGGCAGTTGAATATGACAGATGCAGTTGAATATGACAGAAGCTGAAAACAGTTATGGCCAACTTAGTCTTAGGTGTTTCTGTATTACCTAGTGAGCAAGTGCAGTTCTTAAAGACATAATAGTTGACCTACAGTCCTGACAAGCCTTACTTTTATTCACTAGAGAAAATATGTAAGTATATTTTGCATACTGCATGTGAACAGGAATATGAAATCACTGTGTCCCCTTGTGACAGATTCAGACATTTAATCTCAATCACTTTTGTAAATAGTGACAGCTGGGGGAATCCTTTCTAACCCAGGAAATGGTTTTCAGTCGTTGACCTTGTATTGAAATCACATGTCGTGGTAAAAGAAGAAATGGAAAACATGCTGAACCTCAACTCCAGTTTTAATTTAGCTTGTTTAGAGTGAGCCTGGGCCTACAGAGCTTGTAATTTTCCTGTGCACCAAGAAGACACATTGCTGGTTTAGTAGAGCTTGCACTTCTCAAAGTTTAATGTGTGTGTAAACACTTGGGGATGGAAAGGAAAAGTATCAGATTAGAACCCCCAAGACTAAGTTCTCAGCACAAATGAGATTTATTTATCACAGAGAGACAAAAGGCAGGGAATTAGAGACAATCACAGGAGAAACAGGATGAGGGAGAAAGGGACAGGAAGATGGGAAAGGGGCAGCCAAATAACGGAATACGCCACACAGCTTTTGGAATGTAATCTAACAGGTTTTAGCAATGCAGAGGGAATTGAGGAGAAGGACAAGCTGGAGCCAAACCCACCATCACTGAGCTGGCCAGAGTCCCTTCATTCCCTTTTTGTTATTGTGTTGTCTTGTTAAGTGATGGGGAAGTGATGGCATTCTCTCTACAGCTTCCTGCTAACAATGAAAAGCAGTTCAGATTTTGTTGAGGGCAGAGATATGAGGCAGGGATGGGCACGGTGGTCTAAAGTGAAGAGTTTGAGGATTGGTATGAGAAGGAATGTAAGATGGATGACTTCCGGAGTGGAGAGTTGAGCTTCGGAAGGAAAGAGCTGGTAACTTCTTCAGCTGAGGAAACTGAGTAGTGAGACGGTAAAGGGAAGAACTACAAAGGAGAAGGTTATCAATGTAGCGAAGCAGGCAGGAGGAAAAAGAGGGAAGGTGAGTGTCTAACCATAAAGGTGGGAGCTGTCTGGGGAAGAGCAGTCTACGTCAGTTATCTGGATTGTTTAGTATCAGAATCCATCTACGTGAAGGCAAAAAGGCCATGGAAAGGGGTGGACATCCAGGAATATTAAGAAAAATGTGCTTTTAAGATTTAGGACTGAAAAGTGAGTGGTATGCTCAGAAATAATGGAGAGGACAGCCTAATGGTTAGAGAGCTAACAGGTTTATGGTGATAACAGCAGCATTAATGGAACATAGTCTTGGATTGAGTAAACAGTTCTGTTAGATTTCTTATTGTTAGAATAGGAATATTGTGAGGTGAGGAAATGAGATGAAGAAAGGACAGGTTTAGGTGAAGACAGAGGGCAGTTAAGGATAAGGAGTGGGTTTGGAGAAAAAAGCAAAGTCGATGTTTGAGTGTGATAGAGAAGAGTTTATGATGTTCATTGAGAGGAGAGGTTGTATCCCACAGAATGGCTTGATTAAGAAGTGAGCAGAGAGTAAGATGCGTTTTGGAGAGTGAGGGATTGTACAAATGGAGGCTGAGAAGGAAGAAGAGGGATGCAGGAATATCCTGGGAGCTGTTGTCAGAGAAAAAAAGGTGAAATTTATAGCAACTTTGGAGAGGATGTCCTTTTTTAGTAAGTGGGTAGGACATAAAGGGGTGAGTGAAACAAAACCTTGAAAGTAGCAAATTAAGAGAGAAGTCTGGAGGGGTCTGGAGGACTGGTTTTGTACTTTGACTATGAGTAAGGAGAGGGTTGAGTGGTGTACAAACAGTAGCATATTGAGAAAGAATCAGAAACAACTTTTTATATAGCTTAAATTTCTTTCTGGCAGTGGATGAGGGAGGGGTTGAAAGGGCAGTCAGTTGCAGTACCCCAGACTCAGGACTAACTAAGAGGACAAAGGTCACTATAGCCCATGGGCCTAAGGAAGCAGCAGTTCCTGGAGGTATGGATGAATGCTGGTTTACTCTTAGTCAAGGTGTATTGGGGAGGCCGGTTTGAGGCATTGACTCTAAAGCCGGCTAGACTGGGCCATGCACCATGGACAAGGCTAATATTAGAGTGCATGTAACTGGCATCAGATGGCCTGGGAGAAGGAAGATGAGCTATCAGAGCATTATCTGAGCTCAAGCTGGCTGAAAGGAATCGGGGAGGGATGGAACTTAGACATCCATGGACAGTGTGGAGTACAGTAGCAGCTGCAGGAGCTTGGTCCTGAAAAGCATGACATGCAGCATGGTTGTCAAAGTTGTGGGCTGAAATTGTGGGCTCAGGCTGGCTGCACAGCAGTGTAGGCTGCGTGGAGTAGACAGAGCTGGCTGCACAGACAGCATACTTGGCAAAATCTTGTTGTGATTGTGAGTGAAGGAGCAGCAGTGGGAGGCAGGTACAGAATGCAGAGATAGAACAGAACGTGTAAGAAAACATTTGGAGCTGTGACTAGAAGCAGACACAGTGGCAAGCAGGACTGGCAGGGCTGAGAAGTGGGAGGGGGTAGTTAGAGGTATAAGGAGATCTCAGACTGGGAATGCTGGGAAGGTCTGGAGTTTGAGGTGGATATTTCATTTCAGTCCTTATGCCAATAGGATTGTAAATGTTGTCATTTTGCTTGATTTTTAGGGAATATACAGGCTATTTTTGAATGTTAGAATGCATCGGGTGTATCAGTAATTTTAAATGTTTGTTGGAGATTTCAGACAGGATGGACAGAACTGATTCCTTTTGCTAATGGTTTCCTTGGGTCAGTGTCCAGAGCCTAAGATGTTCCCTGGTCTCAAACAGCAACCTCTGGGAGGAAGGAGTAACTACTCAAACTCTATCACCAAGAAGAAGACAATAGTCTGAGGAGAAATCCAGGCCCAGTCAGACAGAATTTTCGAAGGACTAAGAGTAGACACTAAATTTCAGCTGTGTAGCCACCAAAACTCAAAAAAAAAAAGTTCTTGTCAAGATGAACTGAATTAAATGTCCTATATACTATCCAAGAGACTCCACTGTAACCAAGGAAGATCATGATGGAGTATAGTATCTCTAATACCACAGGACAGGGCAGAGAATATTTAAGACACCAGGGGTGGGAGACTTAATGGTTAGCCACTGTTGAATGAGAAGACTGGAAATAAAGTGGTACAGATGTGCTAGCATTGGATTAAGGGGTAGGGGAGTCCTGAAGACCAAATCCAAGTCAGGTAACATATAAAGAGGAAACTATACATTCAGAACCCCCAAGAGGAAGTTTTAGCACCAAGGAGATGTATTTGCCCCATGAGAACATGGGGCAGGGAATTAGAGACAAACACAAGAGAAAGACTGAGGGAGAAGGAGAAGGGAACAAAGGAAAACAATGAGGAGTTTGTTCTGTAAGATGAAAGACTGTCTTTGGATAGAGATGAGGTAGACATGGTCCATAGGCTAATGGCAGCTTATGAAGGTGAAATGAGAAAGTCTGTGTTAAGATGATCTGCTCAATTTTAATTGGACATTCTAACTAGGCCAAAGGAGGCTTGTGATTGCTGAACTTCAATATCTTGATAGCTGAAACTTGGTAGCCAGCCCCAAGAGGAGGAAGTGGCCAAGTAAGGGAATAGACTCACCTTGGTGGCTAGCTTTAGGAATGTAATCTAACAGGTTTGGTAAGGCAGAGAGAATCAGGGAGAAGGGCAAGGCATGCCAGAGCCATGTACATCATGCACTGGTCACAGTCCTTCATAGACTGTGAGAAAGATGACTCTGGTGTAGTCAATCCTGGGTGAAGCCTGTGGCTTTGCCTTTTGTAATCAAGTCCTACAGGATTGTGAGTAACTGGCTTCCTGGTGGAGAAGACTGTATATTTCTCAGCTTAGATAGAATCTTTAGAATATTTGAGTGAACCATCCTATACTCTCACAACCTCTATTTAAGCAAATAACCGCATCTCCACTTGCCACTTTTCCTCACTTGCAGGACAAATTATAGGTCACTAAATCTGGCTTGTGATATAGTCTATTGAAGACTGTGCTGGGACTTTAAAATGTGCCATTAATAAAAACTGCATACTGGGACACTTCAAAGGAATAAACTGCTTACTGGAGGCAACTGAAAAGGCTGTTCTGCATTGTTAATGGTCTATTGTAGAGATGCTCAATTCAATGCCTGTAAGAATGGCAAGTGAGGCCTTTGCTATGATTGGGCATATTCATGACATTTATTCAAGGAAAGGATAAGCTGAAAGAAGAAACCCAAAGAAAGAACAGGTTATGCATATTGGCAGCTCTTGGGTAGTTCTGTATGCATAATAAAGGACTTTAACCTGAACTGCTGTGTGCACACCCAAGGGGCTGGGAAGAAGCCAGGAGGCCAACTGATGCTGCAGCCCTGCTATGGAAATTTCAAGTTCTTGACACTGTAAAATGCATCTCAGAATTTTTCTCTCTAATAAAGCACAGCATTTAAATAGCAAATCATCAATAATTCTCTATTTGTTCTACTTCAAACATTGTGTTTCTGTGACATTGAGGTGTATTTTTTTATAGAAAATTTTGAGTTTCAATATTAGTACAACATATCTAAGATTTCTAGTTATGCTACTTCTTTTCCTTTTTCCTTCTGGTATAGGGACTTCCTTGGAGCACCAATCTTGTATTCTAGAGTTGTAGCTTTCTTAGTTAATAAGAAAGCACTTTTCAAAGCTCCAACAGTTCGCTACTCTAGACAAGTATGTCTCAGAATGAGAACAGAGCCAAAAAGCTAGATCTAGCTCATATGCAACAGTGCTAAAGCTCATTGCAAATGTTTAAGGTGTTATGCTTGGCATATGTGGAATTGTTTAATAGTTTTGGGAAGAAAAATGAAATACAAGTTGTTTTCAAAGGATGGGTTTTTTGGTGGGATATGGAGAATAGGCTATGGGAATGAAAATTAGGAAAGTATGGATGATGTCAAGAAAATGATTGGATTACGAGTCAGTCCAAAGCATCAGAGGATCCCCATGATGCAGAGCAGCTGGCTGGTGGATGCTGGCAGTTTAAAGAAGAGCTCCCTTTATAGGGTTGTGCTTGCCATCCCTTCCTTGTGTCTGAACCTACTCTTCTGTTTGACTGTTCTAAATATCAGAATTATTCTCTCAACAAACTGATTTCCAGACTGATAATACCTTTGCGAAATGCATTTGAGGAAGAACATTTTTCAACTTTATTATGTGACTAACTGCACTCATATAGAATTGTAGAAGTTCTGATATGGGTAAACATTAGTAAATACAAAATAGGTCTACATTCTCATCATCTGCTTTCAGAGATAAAGTTAGTGGTGTTTGGAGAAAAGAATGACAAAACATGACAGGAACTCAATTTCTTCAATGCCAAGGTTTCCATGTATTAACACTTTTAACTATTTAAAGTGCTATAAAAAGTATTTCAGTGTCAAACAATTTAAGGAAAAATTTCCACATATTTAATATAAACTATAGTCTTGTGAAAAAAGTTTCCAAAAACAGTACACATTTCAACTAGGAAATAGTTCAGTAGAATAAAGCACTTTCCACACAAGTCTGAAGACCAGAGTTCAAATTTTCAGTATGCATGTAAAAGCTAGACACAGAAGCATGCTTCTGTGAATTTATCCCTTTTATGGCAAGATGGGAAGCAGAGAGAGTTCACCAGAACCTTGTAGAGCAGCTTGCCTAGTATACACAGTACTAAAACAACAAGAGAGACCCTACCTCAAAAAAGATGGAAAGGGAAGACCAACAGAGTTATCCTAGGACAATATGTGGACCTCTACAATCCTAAACCCCAAAGTAGAGAATATTCCTTCTTTCTTTCTTATTTGAGAATTTCGTATATGTATAGTAGATTCTATGGTCATATCCAATCTTTATTTTCCTCCCCTAACTCCTGATAGGCCCCTACAATGACAATAAGTCATCTTCCCATCTACATATTGCATGTACTGTTACATATATATATATATATATATATATATATATATACATAAATATATACATAAAAGAATCTATACCTATGTGGAAGTCTTTAGACTGATAAAATTAATAATCCTTTCATGACTGTGAAGAGGTAGAATGCAGCAAACCTTATCCTGAGCTCATCTTTAGTTGACTTAGTTGTCAAATGATCCATATCACCCACCTCTGTATCTTGTCTTACACCCTTTCAACTATCAGATACAATTTTGTGAAGTTACTTTAGCCAAACACTACGCTCTACAAACCTCAACATTGAGAATATTCTTTCTTTCTTATTTGAGAATCTCATACATGGTTAGAAGATTCTGTGGTCATATCCAATCTTTATCTTTTTTTTTTTTTTTTTTTTTTTTTTTTTTTGGTTTTTCGAGACAGGGTTTCTCTGTGTAGCTCTGGTTGTCCTGGCTGTCCTGGAACTCACTCTGTAGACCAGGCTGGCCTCGAACTCAGAAATCCGCCTGCCTCTGCCTCCCAAGTGCTGGGATTAAAGGCGTGCGCCACCACCGCCGGCACCAATCTTTATTTTTCTCCCCTAACTCTGATAGGCCCCACAACGACAATACATCATCTTCCAACTATATGCTTATGTGTGTATTATATATATATATGGATATATATATATATATATATATATATATATGGATATATATATATATATATTGATGTAGAATCTCTCTGTATCTGTGCATTGCACATAGTTTTTGTAGGTATAGAGCCATCTACTAGAGCATAGGAAACATACCGGTGGTCATAAACCCAAGGAAACCTGACTATTCCTCCTGAAAACAACATCAACTTCCCTATACATTAACTGTATTGATTTTGTACAGATATTATGCGGGTGATATATAGTGTGTCACATCATGAAGACAGCAATTCACATCACTCCTCCACATCCTCCAGCTCTTCCATTCTTTCTGGAACCACTTCCTCTATGTTCCCCAAGCCTTGTGTGGAGGTGTTTGATATATACGTCCCATTTTAAGTTGACTACTTACAGTCACTTATCCTTAGCACTTTGATTTATCGTGCATCTCAGTATTGATTTATGTATGTTGAAAAGGAATCTTCTGTGGCTAAGGTTGAGAACTGTACAGGTCTATGCATATAAACATAACTGTTAAGGAGGCAATTTGACGTGAGTGTTGAGGAGAATAACAATAGCACATCTTATTTAAAAAACATATGACATTCCCAATGTTAGAATATCACTCATGAAATTTCCTCCTGTCCAGCAGCTCTCATCAAATCCAATTAGAAAGCAGTTACCCCATCACATCCTTACTTTTATTTCACCAGTGGGCACATCCAGCCTGGAAAGTCAGTATTTTATTGTCTAGGATCCACAGTACTGTATAAGCCTATTGGTGTATTTTCTTATCCAGCAGCTGTTACACAAGATTTTTGACATAATGCAAGTGAGCTAGAAAGAGTTTCCTAGTCAGTTTGAGATTGATTTCTCCTCATCTTGAAACCAAAGTGAAACTGATTAGTGTCTTCAGCAAGTGGGTCTTAACATGTAATTATGATACCCAACAAAAGCAATGGAAATAGCTTGTGCTCTTTGGGGTATTTGGGGAGCATAAAGTGCACTGGAGGTAAGTTGTGCCTGATACTATGATTTTCATGGAATAACTCATGTCTTCTCGAGCGACATTGTTCTCCCAATAGTGGGACTAGTATGTATTACTTTAACAATATACAATACTATTGCTACTGTTATGAATTGTAATGTAAATATCTGACATGCAGGATATCTGATATGTGACCCTGGAGGTTTGCAGCTCACAGGTTAAGAATCACTGCTTTAAAGACTAAGAAATCTCACTTAAATTGAGACTCGGGGAAAACACTTAGGAAAAACAGATTATACAAAGTATGGGTAATTTCTGATAGAATTTTAATGGAAGAAAATTACTAGAATATAAACAATTAGCATTTTATGCTATTTTCATGAAACTTCACCTATCCTATATTTTGACTACTAAATATTTTTTTTAAATGTTGATCCTTTTTAAAAGGTGACATGTTCTCATTGATGTCCATGTGATAGCATGCAGACACATACACACTATTTTTTGTGTTACTTGTTCATTTCACTTTGGTTTTTTTCTCTGTATAATTCTTTTATTTGAAATAATTAAATAAACAATTTAAATATACTCATGGTCAAATTTATTTTTAATTTGAATAGATACCTCAGGTATCTTGAGGGACTTATTATATTAAAAGATCTGCTTAATATATGAGGCTATCTGGAGGCACTTCTTTTAACAAGAGAACTTCTGTTAAATTTGGTAGGAGACATCAGCTTTCCTTCCATGCATTCGACATTCCTGCCATTAGGAGAAGGAATATAACAAAATTTACTCAGTTAACTTCAGTGGTAGAATAAGACTGTTTCTACTTCCTACTCATAAAAAAATGGATAGAATTTCCATCACCTGTCTTTACCTTGTGCTTGAGTTCTTAGGACTTTCTTCAGAGAGACCTCAAAGGAAGAAATTGAGATATTATGTTGATTTCTAGCAAGGGGGCCTTCCTGTGGTAATGAATGGAGTTAGCAAAGTTATATCAAAAGCAGGATGGAACACAAAAGACATCTGAAGATAGAACACAAATTTGTAGCTCAGTAACAGAATTGCCTTTCTGATTTCAGTCCTCATTTGATCAAATAGGAAGGCAGTTGTGTGTGTGTGTGTTTGTGTGTGTGTGTGTGTGTGTATGTGTGTGTGTGTGTCTGTGCCCATGTGGTGCGTACTCAAAACCTAGCTTCCATGAACTTGTTTTCAGGGAAAAGGTCCCCACAAAGCTGAAAATTACAGACCAGCCATTTGTCCCTATTGCACATGTATTCCTCCTGTTCATCAGAAAGGGTATTGTCTTAGTTAGGGTTTTACTGCTATGAACAGACACCATGATCAATTCTAATAAGGACAACATTTAATTGGGTCTGGCTTATAGGTTCAGAGGTTCAGTTCATTGTCATCAAAGCAGGAACATGGCAACATCCTGGCAGCCATGGTGCAGGCCGAGAGTTCTACATCTTCATCTAAAGGGTGATAACAGAATACTGACTTCCAGGAAGCTAAGATGAGGGTCTTATAGCCCATACCCACAATGACAGACCTACTCCAACAGGGCCACACCTTCTAAACATGCCACTCCCTGAGTAGGGCATATACAAACAATCAAAGGTATCAAGCCTCCATTTGCTCTCCATAAAAGCACTGTCAGAAAAAGGAGGCCTAATGTGTGGTATTCATGATTCTGGGGCTTTGGCTGCATTACCTGCCTCTGCAGATTTTGAAGCAAACTTGGTGAATAGTAATTCAATTGTGTCTAAAATGAAATGTCCTGATACTTATCCCCCAAACACAGTAGGTATTTATTGTTTAAAACAAAATATGTACTCAATTAATATTTATAGAGGTTTTGCAGAATGATATGTTCTCTCAATTTTATGTTAAAGCAAATCACAAGTACACATTGTGTAAAGAGATCTTTTTGTGTTTACAGCATTGCTTGTTCAACATGCATTTGAAAAAAGAGAAATATTTATGAGTGAAGTCTAACTTGGTTCTAGTCCTTATGGATCAGTGTTATATCTCAGACATGTCAAAGCTAATTCTAGGTTAAGTTCCTGAAAAATAATTAGCAACGTTTCTCTTTCTAGAGGAGTTGATCCCAGGTATGCTGAAGCTTTACTAAGCTAACCACTAACCCATTCCATGTAGCACATGGGACAACATCAGCCTTGGGATTGGCCCTGTGCCTACTCTACAGAACCTGGCACTGTTTACTCCCCTGTCTTTTCAAATCATAGTCAGTGCCTTTACCCATAAAAAACCACTGTTTTCAGTTGTTGCATGCCATGCCAGTAGATCCCGCTGCCATTGTCTCCCAGCAGGCCAAAGCAATGGAGTACCACTTACTATAGAGAGGTCTGTCGACATTGTCAGCCCACCATATTCATGAAGAAGTACATTTATGAAGATGAAACACGGCCAAATCCATGTCATTTTCAGGCTGCCTTGTCCACAACTGTCATTTCCTTGGCTTAAAGTAGGCAATCTTTTCTTTCTAGGGAGCAAAGCAGGCCCTCAGTCAGAGTGGCTTCTGGAAAGGGATTTATATTTTTACACTAAACAGACTTTGTGTCTTAAGAATATCAAGATCAATAAGAATCACAAAAATAAAAATAAGGAAATGTTGTGAAATGCAGGATCTCTCTCTCTCTCCCTCTCTCTCTCTCTCTCTCTCTCTCTCTCTCTCTCTCTCTCTTTCTTGTGTGTGTGTGTGTCTTCCTAAATTCAATAGATCTGAAATTTATCCAGGCAAAATTTCTCTTTACAAAATGTTGTGCCACTCCAATTAATGTGGCTTTTACAACATGGCATAAAGAACTGCTTATGTTTGGTAGAAGAACTGCAGCTATGGTATAGAAAACACAAGCAGAGCATGCAAATTCAACAGTCTAGAATAAAAGCAATAGAGGTCCTAAGGCCTTTGCTGATTAGGACTCCCTGCAGCGAATTCAAAGAATCTCAGAAAACAAAATCTGCATGGTTAGGTTTCAGAACAACATTCAGTCACAAAGCACATCATTACAGCCACAAAATGTGCAATTTAGGAGTGATTTGGGCCAAATAAAAAAAGCTAGTTTAGAACTATTACTTTCTGAATCAAAGTCAGCTTACTGGTGTCCTAAAATATTCAATTTTCCTTTTGAATAATAAAACATATTAAGATAAAATTGGCTATTTATTTTGTGTGTGCTCATGTACATGCTGATGTCCATTCAGAGGTCAAAGGGTAAGCATAGGTGTCCTTCAGGTGTCCTTTTTTTCCTTCTCTCTCTCTCTCTCTCTCTCTCTCTCTCTCTCTCTCTCTCTCTCTCTCTCTCTCTCTCTCTCTCTCTCTCTCTCTCTCTGTGTATGTGTGTGTGTGTGTCTTGCTCTCGCTCTCTGATACATAGTCTCGTCAAGAACTTGCCAAGTATACCAAGCAGATTTTCAAGCAAGCCCCAGATATCTGTCTTCACCTCCCTAGAGCTGGGAGCACAATTGTATGTCACCAACTCCCAGAGTTTCTAGGGATTAAATTCATGTCTTCATGCTTGCAAAACAAGCACATTGCCAGGTCTCACTCCTAAACCTATATGTTAAGGACACTCTGCAATGATTTTAGTGGAATTTTAAGCAGGTAGGTTAGAAGATACAGAATTTGAATACACAAGGGGAGTTTTGATACTGTCCAAGAGGAAATTTTACCATTTTCAAGTGAACTAACTCATTTAAGTTAGATGATGATAATTTAGGTGTTTTCTACTTTGTTAAAAAAGGAATATCCAGGTATCTTTTAATGGTTCCAATGAGATTTTTCTTTTAGCTATTTCATCTTTAATTTTATATCAGATTTGTATTATTTAGAAAAAAAACTAAGAATATACAGATGATATAGGATGAAAAGTTGAAACATTAAAGCATTCATTATAAAAAATCTGCAAATCTATACATTTCAATTAGACAAATACCAAACAGATACCTAGTACTTCCATTGATTTGTGTTTTATGAGTGGGTTATGATAAACTATGGTTTCATATCACTCATAAACAACTAGATTGGACCTGTATTGAAATTTGCTTAATTGGCAGAAAAGCAAAAATTATGCTGTACTAGACAGGTTGTTAACAGAATGTAACAAAGGGAGAAAAATGTCGTCTCTAGCAAACCCAAGTCTCACTTTATTATGTGATCCCTACCATGGCAGGCAGATTGGCTTAAATGTCATGATGAATAATTAGGGAACATGAGCCTGATCTGTGAACACTGTGAACATGTTCTATTAAGAGACTGTATGTTTCTGGCTAGAACATTGAATTTTTAAATCACCTATTAAGAGAAAAGTACTAATGAAATGAGATAATGTTGTATCATCAAAAATAGAATTTTCCATATAGACAGAAGCCACACTTTATAATGAAAATTCAAATTTGTATCTACTTTGAAATGTAATTTGAAAGGCCAATAGCTGATTTGAACATGACCAAATTCAAGTTGGATTCTTGACCCCTTTTTATATCAAATGTGTACAAAGAATTCTTAAAATGTTTTAATCTAGTAAAGTCATGTTCTTACTATCAAGCTATATAGCACCATTCCTTGAAGTTAGGCTTTAAGTATATACTACACAGAGACACACAGATGCATACACACACACACACACACACAAACACACACTCACAATTTGGGAGTAAGTAGAGGGGTAGGGATAAGGAGAGAGCAGAGGTGAGATTTACTCTTGTTTCTTTTCTTTTGTTTACAAACCCACAAATATAAGGCAAATAATTTAAAACGTACTTGAAATGCAAGGTCAAGGAGATACCAGTAAATGGTAAATATTATTTGTATAAATGTCACTACTTACAAGTTTTACCTGAGACTAATTATATTTTAATGTTTAATTTTTAAACCACCTTCAGTACATATTGATGGTGGTGAACAGAAATGTGGCAATCAACCAAGTGACAAGTGAATATAAAATAATATTTTAAAACAATGAATTTTTTAGAAAATAATATCCATCACAAGAAGCCATTGTACCCGTGAGGCATGTTATACACCTTGCAGGATGCTATTGTATGTGCTCAGTCTGCTTCAGCATGTCTCTGTAAATAGACAAATACAAGTGTATAGAAGCAGCTGTGAGTATCCTGTTCCTTCAGAATCAGCTGAGTATTTCTAGAATGGCTTAGCCTTGCTTGATCTGATCATCGTTTAAAGGACATCATTGCTCGAGATCATTTGGTTCAAACTCATATGCAATTCAAACGTGTCAAACAAAATTTATTTAAATATATTACAGGAGAATATTCTCAGAATTAGGAAATTTGCAAAGGTACAATCTAAACAGGTCTTCTGATATGAACACATTCAACATTCTGGGCTGTGCATCTGAATCGTCGAGGTTCTGAACAGTCCATACGAGGGGCTCCTCACTATCAGAGGATGAATACGTTTTTTTTCTGGGACAAAATCTAGTCATCAATGTGGTTGAAACCATTTTATATTTATAAAGTACATACCATGTGTGGTATGTGGAGGCTTTATTGATACACACAGATTTTATGACTCTCTGCGCCTAAGAGACAACAAGAGGCAAACAAAGAACGTAACAAATAGGTGATGACCATTTCAAACCTAAAACACTTTTGAATGTTGCAAGCTGAATTGAACATATAAATTATAGAACTTTTTATTTATTTTAATAAATTATCATTCTGCACACATGTATTTAATATTCAAATATAAGGCTCTTTTACAGTTCTGTAACATTAAGGTTATTAGAAAGCACTTTACAAACACTAATTATGCTTCTAGTATTTTTCTTAGCTATGTATCCTTATACTTTATAAGCTACATACCATTATACTTTATAGGCCATATATCCTTATACTTTATAAGATAAGAATTCTGTTTTACAAGGGAAAAAATCCAGGTATAAAGAGCATGGCCATTTACCCAGAATCACACAATAAGCAAACTGGAAAGTAAGAGAAAATTCTAATTTTTATGTTTCCTTTTTAATAAAATTTTCGAAAGGGTAGAGAAAGATACAATATTTCAAAAAAAAAAAAATCAGAATTTAGTGTTGTCTTTTAAAATGGGGGTTCTATTGTCATTTAAAGTATTTGTATAACTTCTGTGTCTAGTTACCATGGCAGCTGGAGACATCTTGGCAATGTATCAGGACCAGGAGCTTCTGTTATAAAAGCAGAACAAGAAATTTTATTCTAAAGGACTCAGGAGCTGCCTGAGATCAGAACCCACGAGTAACCAACCATATAAACACTACCAGTGCTGAAGCCAAATGTGTAGCGTGTGAAGAAAAAACCAAACTGAGACAAGGAAAGAAAGGAACGGGCCTACATACAGTTTTTCGAAAAGTTTAAAATCGAACAAGTATAACTTCCACAGTTCTGCCCACTTCAGTTTCCCTATATCCCTAAAGAAATCAGAACATAACAATTGGTAAAAGAAAATGTTTTTAGTTATAGTTTTGTCAAACCTTAGAGAGAAAGTATAATTCCTGTGCCTATAAACATTGTTTTAATTTCATTTCCTGTTGCTAAGTAAAATACCCTGTCAAAAGCAACTTAAGTGAAGAAGGATATTTACACTAAGGTTAAAATAGAAAACAATGATAATCTTCAAGTGGAAGGACTTTTGAGGCAAAGTGCTACAAAGGAATGTTAATTGAAAACATGATTTGTAAAAAAGAGTCAAATGGGAAAAACAGAAACACAGGCATGAAGGCAGAAGGCCAATCATGATGTTATGTGGTGAAAGGCTGGTCAGTTAGGGATCAAAAGCAACAGGGAAAGGGACAAAAACACTGAGTGAGACATGGAAAAACTTAGGTAAATAACTGAAAAAAAAAAGAAAATATGGAAACTATTACGAAAGTAACAGAGATGTCACCATAGGAACATACTGCATATCTTCCCAGACCTGAAACATGTACTGTGGTATAAAACTTCTTTAAACATCTTGTACTGGCTAGAGTAGTCAGTGATTTCCCTTTACAATGGCCTTATATTTTAAAATGCTTATCTTAGTGTGCATTTCCATGGTGGCCAAAAATGTTGTATCCTTCTTCATCTGAAAAAAAAAATCTCTTTGATTCACTTATCCTATGATCAAGTATACGTAATTTCAGACTAAATTACAATTCTAATTTATGACAGAGTGGCTACCAAGAAAATAAAATATGTTAGTAAGAAATTCAGGGATTGGGCTAACCAATTGCTGGTGGGAATAAGAATTTCTTCACTCAATATAAAAAGGCTGATAAAAATCTAAATATTATACTACCACATGACCTAACTATTCTATATCTCCATATATGCATCAAGGAATCTAATTCAACATGCAGCAGAGATACCTGTGTATTCATCACAGGAATTAGTAATGGAATCAACCTGTTTGTAAACAGACTTACAGATAAAGAAAATATAAAATAAAATACACACACATACCATTTGTGTGCATGTAATTATGTCATTTTACTCAGTTGCAAAGATGAAGAAACACATAATATGCTAGAAAATATTTGCAATTAAGATCATCAGGTTAAATCAAACAAATAAGACATTTAAAGACAAATATCACACATTTCCTTTCAAAAGTCTAATTTAGATGGAGAAATGATGTTTAGGTTAAAGAGAGACTGTTAACAGTATGTAAGTAGACAAAGGAGAAGAATGAAGGCAGGTAACAGAGAAGAGACACATGAGGGTTAACTTTTGTCATATTGCTACATCTTAGAATTACTTTGGAAAAGAATCTTAATACAGGGTTGTCTGTGTTGGATCAACCTATGGGCATGTATCTGAAGAACCTGCTAATTGTGTTAAATAATGGGAGAAGACCAGATTTTGTAAGCAGACCCTCTACAGGGTTTCTTGAACTGTATGGAAACAGATAAATCAAGCTGACCACAAGCAAACAAGTAGATGAACATTTACATGAACATTTCTCTCTAACCTTTACTGTGGATTTGACTGGATGCTACAAGCTCCTGCCACTGTGACTCCACTGAAATGATAAACTATAACTATACCCTGAAATTGTAAGCTAAAATATACGCTTCTTCTCCTCAGTTACTGTTTGTCACAGTGTTTTGGGAACAGAAATGAAACTGTAATGTAGATTGAAACCAAAGAAATAATCCATTGCTGTGATAATCCTGAGATTGTAATTTTTATACCTTTAATCTGCTCTGTGACAAGTTTAGAACTCTTGATATTCTTATGATATTTTGCATTGTAAGATTCTGAGTGTGCTGATCTTACTAGGAGCAACTATGATTATTCAAGAGATCAGCACCACTGTAGTGAAACCTCTTCACTGAGACAATAAGAACATATTTCCGTGGGATCAGAACACAGAAACTTACACAGCTACTGGTCCAAGGGGACCCAGGCTACATCTTCAGCTGGATGCAGGAATTGACAGTGGAATCATCATCCATATCACACAGACCTGAAGGTATGAAAGATAAGGCAAGATCGAGGATCACGAAAATATCAGAGACCTGGCATAGTGTAGCAGGGTTCGTGGTCTGTGTGAAGAGTCACTGACAAGCTATTGCTAAAAGTAAAGTCCCAGTTGCAATGAATCCCAAGATGTTGGAGTTTTGTATCTGCAGAAGAGAGTTGTCAGGGTAGATCTCAGTTGAGAAAAAAAATGTGTTACAGGTCTAGAAACTAGGAAATCAAGACCACCTGAGTCTTTCAGAGCCAAGACAACTTTATGAGATCTTGGAGTTACACGATTTGGTATTTTCCCTGAAGGATTTAGTTGTTGTTAATTTGATCTGATTGTTTCTTGTAATGAACTCATACTTTTCTTTCTTTTTTTTTTTTTTTTTTGATTTTTCTTTCAAGACAGGGTTTCTCTGTATAGCCTTGGCTGTCCTGGAACTCACTCTGCAGACCAGGTTGGGCTCGAACTCAGAAATCCGCCTGTCTCTGCCTCCCAAGTGCTGGGATTAAAGGTTTGTGCCACCACAGCCCGGCCGATACTTTTATTTTTAAATAACAGTATTTTTCTATGTCATTATATAGAAAGTATAAAACATTTTTTTTTTGTTTTTGTTTTACAACAGCTCAAAGTTAGGAGACTTTGGACTTCTCAGAGACGAGATTTTTTTTTTTTTAAAGTTGGGTACATTAAATGCTATACTGTGTTTTATATTTAGATGAACATGATACTTTAAAGACGAAGTGTGGGAAGTTGTGGTTTAAAAGCGATGTGTTTGTGCATTCAGTTAACAAATTGGCATCTGTGATGACTAGGTTTGTCAATGACACAACCTAGAATTAGCTATGAAGAAAGCCTAGATGACACATTATCTAAATTGGGTTGACCTAGGAACATATTGCTGGGAACTTCTCTTAATTACATTGATGGATATGGGAAGGCCTAGGCCTTATAGACCTGAGTTTGTTTTTTAGTTTTTTGTTATTGTTGTTTGCTGCTGCTGTTGTTGTGCTGCTGCTGCTGCTATTGTTGTTTGAGGCAGAATTTCTCTGTGTAGCACTGACTGTCTTGGAACTCACTCTGTAGACCACAATATTCTAGAACTCAGAGATTTACCTGCCTATATTTTTTACTATTTTATTATTTAAATTTTTATACCATATAGCTTAATGATGGACTTCCACTTCCCTATATTTCTCTCAGATCCTACGCAACGAACTTCATAGTCTTCCAAATAGATATATAGTAGATAGATAGATGATAGTAGATAGATAGATAGATAGATGATAGATGATAGGTATTGATACAGAAAACAAAAGTGAAATTCAAAACAAAGAAATTAAAAATAAAACAAAAGAAAGGTGCTAAAACAAAAAAGATACAAAAAGCATGAAATGGAGTCTATATTCATTCTGTGTTGCTCAACTGTTCCTGAGCATGGGTGCTGATACGGAGTATGGCCCAAACACTCAGTGTGTGACCCTATTGAAGAAAACTGATTGTTCCTTTCAAGGCCGGAATCAATTACAAATAACTTCTCAATAAGGATGAGACATTTTGTCTATTTTCTCCTCTCCATGCTGGAATTTTGTCTGTTTTAAACCTTTGCAGGGTTTCTATGAGTGTTCAAAGTCTCTGAGAATTAAATGTGCATCAATGCTGTTGTGTCTGGAAAACAATTACAATGGAGTAATTCATTACAATCAGTTATATCATTAAGGGTCATTAATTAGTAGGTTCCTTTACTAGAAAAAGGTTGTAGGTTTTCCCTTAGTTTCATGACATATCTAGTTCTAGAGTATTGGTCACTTTATGAATGTTACTATGGGTTTCCTCTCATGGACTAAACTTTAAATCCAACTATTTGAAAGTGGTTGGTTGCACCCACAGCAGTTACTCCACTATTTGCATAATTGTATCTTGCCGCAGGTCACTGTTGCTGAGTATATAGCTGGCTAATATTTATGATTACATTTCTTCCCCGGTATGGTGCAAAATACTTGCAAGCATGCACACACACACACACACACACACACACACACACCACACCTATACACAATGCCAGTCAATAGCTGTGACACTTAAAGCTGGGCACAAGGCCAGTTTGTCCATGTTTGATAACATACATAAGAGATTTCTTCTGCAATTGATTCTTACTATCAGTTCTTGGGAGTAACCATCATCTATGTCAATGGCCAAATGTTTGTGGAGCTCTGAGGGTCCATTTTGTTGAGTCAATAAAAAATATAGGCCATTTCAGGCACTTGGAATTCTACTTAGTTTCAGTAGATGCCCCAGTTGAACCATTGTCTCCCCTATTAAATGATGATTCCATTTAAATGTCTTTCACATATGCATATATTTTAGGAAGCTTCTATATTAATAGACTTCCATGTGGCTTTTCAAAGGGACTTTAGTATTAGGTGTCACTTCACTTATCTCCTCCATAACAATGCATTCATAATTCCTTCCTCATTGAATCCTCTTATTCTAGTTTTCTCTTTATCTCTTCATAGCATTATGTATTAATTTTCTATTTTTTGAAGCAACATGTCTTTCCTCTGGACACTTATAAACTACCTAACTCCTGTTGTTATTCCAATTGAAATACACACACACACACATACACACAAACAAGCGCATATATATCTAAGTGCTATCTTCCAAATATGAAAGATGCATACATTGTTTGATTTTCTTTGGTTTGGGTTACCTCATTCTTGATGTTTGTTTCTAGCTCCATTAATTGCCCTACAAATTTAATAATATCCTATTGTGTAAATATTCCACATTTTTATTATTCATTCATCAACTCTTGGACATTTAGGCTATTTCCAATTTCTGGATATTAAAAATAGGTAGCAATGAACATGAATGAGCAAGTTTCTCTGTAGAAAAATATGTTGTCTGTGATATATATGTTATATGTAAATCTTATGGTAGAACAGTTTTCAGGTTTTTGTGAAATCTTCATCTTAACTTCCATAGCGGCTAAACCAGTTTGCACTCCCACCAGCAATGAACAAATGTTCACCTTTCCCAAAATCTCATGGATGTGAGCTGTTAACATTTTAGCATGTTAACAAACAATGTTGTTTTATTGTTTGGGGCCATTTTGACTAGAGTGAGAGAAATCTCAAAGTAGCTTTTTTTACATCACTCTCACGCTTATGATGTTGAACATTTATGTAAGTAATTCTCATTCATATGAGTTTCATCTTTTGCAAACCCTCTGCTGATTTTCGGTTTCTTTAGTTTTACATTATTCTAGATACTAACCCTCTATTGGATATATAAATTTTAAAGATTTTCCACCAATATCTAGGCTGCTGCTTTATTTGAAAATTAGTATGTTTTGTTGTACTTGAATATGTCTCTTTATAATTCTTCTTAAGGTGAAACTATGTTAACTAGTTAGTAAAAGTCCCTCAGTTCTTATGAGACAGAATGGTGGTTCTGACATTCGAGAACTGTCTATAAAAATAACAGAAACAAGTGTTCACAGAATTTTGCTATTCTGCATTGGTGACTTCCAGGAAGACATGCTGCCAATACTGTTTGGAGGAAAATAATCAGAAGCTCTTGTCACTATCCTCTGTGATATTAACACCAGCATGTTTTCTTCCTGAGTATTGGCCTTCATCACTTAACTGCTTGTAATGGCTTGGAAGACTTTGGCTTTATAAGATCTCTATGCACATTAGTTATAATAATAACTAAAGGTGATAATTTTTAAAAATTAAATCTTAAGACAAAGAACCTAACACACACCCACACACACACACACACACACACACACACACACACACCAAGTTAAGTTCAGCTTCACCTTTATTCCCGATAATGATACTGTGTCAACAACTCACTGAGAATTTTTACAATGCCCGTGTCTGTTTAGATGGGCTTTTAAGGCAGCCCTTTGGTATGGACTCTCAAAAACAGTTTTACTGTTACACCCAGCTTTTCATGATCAGACAGTGTTTTCCTGAGATTGCCCTAGATTTGATCTGTGCCTGGAGGCTGTTACTTAATTAAGCATCCTTTGCCATCTGCAGGATCTGGGAATGAAAAGCCATGTTATTTTTGAATTCAGCAAGTTGAGTCCTCTTCATACCTAAAAGTTCTTTCTTTAGCTTCCTCTCCTTTTTGCCATATTATTATTTAAAAAAAAAAAAAAAAAAACTAAACACCCTTTTATACTTTTTACTTAGAAATCTTAAGTCCTTCTCCCAGACTTTTGGTAGGATTTCAATTGTCTAACTTTTGCTGGGAGGAGTTTCAGAGCAGTTGCAGGTATTTCTTGCAAGAAGCAGAGTGTTCCGACTAGTTTTTAAGTCAAGGTGCTGGATAGTCTTTTGTCAACTTTACAACAGCTGGAGTCTTCTGTCATAAGGGAACCCCAGCTAAAAAAAATTATAAGATTGAATTCTAGGCAAAACTTTAAGGCATTTTCTTAATTAGAGATTAATGAGGGAGGCCATAGTCCTTTGTGGGTGGTTTGCTTCTGGGTTGATGGTTCTGGATTTTATAAGAAAGCAGTCTGAGCAAGCTGAGGGAAGCAAGTCAGTAAGCGCCACTCCTCCATGGCCACTGCATCAGCTCAGACTTCCTGGTTTCTGCCCCATTTGACTTCTTGTCTTGACTTCCTTTAATGATGAACAGTGATCTATAAGCTAAATAAACCCTTTCCTCTCCAACTTTCTTTTTTTTTTTTTTCCTTCTTTTTTTTTCCTTTTTTAATTTA
This sequence comes from Mastomys natalensis, assembly GCA_021653895.1. NCBI lineage: Eukaryota > Metazoa > Chordata > Mammalia > Rodentia > Muridae > Mastomys > Mastomys natalensis. The sequence continues at coordinate 445,763 of JAJTUV010000483.1, forward strand.
ATTTAATTTAATTTTATTTTATTTTTTTTTTGCTTATTCACTTTATAACCCGTCCCAGTCACCCCCTCCCACAATCCTTCCCCATCTCTTGTTTTCTGAGTACCCCCTCCTCCTGTATCCCCCACCTGCCACTTTAAGTCTCTGAGAAGCTAGGTGCTTCTTCTCCCATTGAGGCCAGATGAGGCACCCAGCTAGAAGACCAATACCCCATATACAGGCTGCATGTTTTGGGATAGCCCCCACTCCAGATGTTTGAGACCTGCATGAAAACCAAGCTGCACATTTACAACATATGTGCAGGGAGGCCTAGGTCCAGCCCATGGAGGTAGATCTGTGTAGACTAGGTATGCTCCACGGTTGGTGATTCAGTCTCTGAGAACTCCAAGGGTTCAGGTTGGTTTACTCTGTTGATCTTCCTGTGCAGTTCCTATTTCCTTAGGGCCCACAATCCTTCCCCCTATTCTTCTATAAGAGTCCTCAAGCTCCATCCACTGTTTGGCTCTGGATGTCTGTATCTGTCTGAGTCAGCTGCTGGTTAGAGCCTCTCAGAGGACAGCTTGCCCCTGTCTGTTCTCAGGCTGCCTCTCCAACTTTCTATTTGATCATATTGTTTCATTGAAGTAATAGAAACTCTAAGACAGTCAAATTGACACAAGCTAGTGTTATTTCTAAAAGAAAACGTCAACTGAGAAAATTTCCCCACAAAATTGGGACAAGCTTATGATGCCACTTTCTTGATTAGTAATTGAAGTAGGTCCACCCATTTCATGGTGGAGTCACCCAGATGGTCTTGGGTGGTATAAAAAAAAAAACAAACAAAAAAACAAAAAACACGCTTAGCGAACCATGGTGAGCAAGCCAATAAAGAGACCTCTATGGCCTCCGTATCAGTTCCTGCCTCCAGGTTTTAGTATCAAGATCCTGCCCTGCCTCTCCTGGATAGTGGACTTCAAACTACAAGGTAAAATAAAGCTTCTCTTTCTTACACTGCTTTGCTCACTGTGTTTATCACAGGAATAGAAAGCTGACTAAGAAACAGAATATTCAAGAGCAGTGGCAAACGTGGCACTAAGGCAGGAGTAGGAGTGGGCAATCTCAGAGAAACCTTCCAATCCAACTTCATCCCTCATTAACAAAATTATCCTTGCCAAACTCTAGATAAGATTAGTAATTTCATAACTAATATTCAGTTATTTCCATTTAAAGAAACAGGCAAATGTATTGAACAAATAATTTAACTAAGCACGAAACAGAATTCATAATGGTGTAGTACAACTGTTCGTACTGAAGGTATACTGACTTCTTTAATGGTTTATCTACTTCATCAAAAATTCTCAAATGTCCACAGAATTTCCTTTTCTGGAAAGGCCAAAGATTTACACAAAAATTCTCCTTTAAAATCGCAAGGATCTAAATATATTGGTGCCTGAAACTACAACGCTTGAGAGGCAGGAAGACTGCCTCAAGTTTTAAGTTTTTCTAATATGCATAGGAAATTCTAAATAAACTAGGGCTACAAAATGAGACCATCTCAAAAACAATTTAAAAATATTAAAATCCTAATAAATTATGTATTTATATATTTCTAATAATAGCCCATGTTTACGATGTCCTTTTGGGTAAAGACTAAATCTTGATGTACTTCTAGTAAGTTTCAATATCCCTAGTACAAAGTTTTCAACACACACTAAGATTAAGACTGTCAAAATAAAGTGAACTTCCAGTATTATATCTGTATGAATCTTGATAGTTTTCTTCCAGGGCAATGAAATATATCTTGGCATTAGAAAGTACCACTGTTGTCTTATAGCTCACTGACATGTCAATATCAAAGACACATAAAGAAGGAAATAATGCTTTATAAAATAAGAGCTTTGAAAGAGAAGTTTCAAACATCAGTCTTCAGGCAATAAAGATTATCAGAGTGTTTCAGACATGAAAGTGTAAAGGACAAAATAAATTTGCTACAGCCTAGTGAATCACTTATATGAGTGACAAAGTACTGCAGAGTCGTTCCTCCATGATCATGGAAGCTGGTCTCAGGATCCCCTGTGGATAAGAAGATTAGTGGGTGCTCTAGGGCTCAGTGAAAAATAGCATAGTATTTTTATGTGTATGTTATGCATCTGTAAACCTTAAGTCTCCTCTGGCTGGGATGTAGTGTCAATACTATTGAAACGCTATGTAAATAGCTGTTATACTGAATTGCTAAGAACAAAATAAAGAAAGAAAAGTCTTCGTGTTCAAAACAGACCCATTTTTTTCCTTAATATATTTTTGTCATTTGATTAAATTCATAGAAGTTGAACTTAATAATTTGGGGAACAAAAATATGAAATTTAATGCAATAACCACTCTTAGTCACTTGATTGGAGCTGTGGACCCACTGTGACTGACAGTGCTCAATAGAGCACAGTCAGGCTATGAATTGTACTATGAATTGGACAACAGGAGAGAGACATTTAGAAACCATTAGGAGCCTGGTAAAGGACAGGATGTTGATTGTATAAGTTAACTGGATGGATTTGGATCAGATCTGGTACTTAGTAGTGGTAGTGTTGACAAAGCCTCAGAAGAGAAATAATGCATTGTGATTATTAGACTTTTAAAATAATTAAAAGTTAATGATTGCTTTCTAAATAAATTCAAAGTACATGTAAAATCAATGAAATAGTTAACAAAAGTTAAATTGAAAACATACACATTTGTATCAGGGAAAAAAGACTACCATTTACATGATCACACAAGAAGAATCACATATTCGCTTAAAAGCATAGTGTCATGTGTCTACAATCCCAACAGCTCAGTAATCTTGAGATAAGACTGTAACTTCAAGGCCAGCCTGTTTTACAAAGAAATACCTTGTATAATGAAAAACAAAATTCACAATTTATATCTATAAGACATTTTTTATCCTTTGCTGATACTGTGTAAGATTACAATGAACTGTTATGTGAATCTAATATAGTAATCTGTATTTCTTTAGGAAATCAACAAGTAGATTATTGACAAAGAAAAAGGTTAGAAGATAATAGGTCCCATGTAGCTCAATGATAGAGGACTTACCTAAAAGGCACAAGACCCTGTGTTTCTTAACAAAACAAAATAGATAAACATACAAAATGGATATACACCTCAGTGACAGAGCCTTCCTAGCAGTGTGCTGGGTTCAATCCTCAGAAACAAAATTACAAAACCTATATGACAAGTTAGTCTGATCTAACATCAGTAGCAAAATCATAAATTATATTAAAATATTACAGGAAAATAATTATATGTATTGCCAAACTAAATGTTATATGCATCCATGCATGTGTATATGTGTGTATCTCATTAATAGTTTTAAGTAAAAAGTTGTTGATCTTGTATGAAATAAAAAGAAAATTACAGTAATATGTTGTAACCTTTGTAAATCAGTGGACAAATTATATTTACTCATTTTTAAGAAGAACAATAAAATATAATAAAATTTTATAAGCTGAGATTATAACCACAACAAGATATATTTGAGGGGAAAGGCTTTAATTTAAATAAGAGTGAGATTACAGTAAGAATCATCTGGAAAATTCTAGAGCAGATATAATAAATAGTATACTGAATATGGACAGTAGACCAGACAATTTCATGGGAACAAAGGGGAAGAGCAAAAGGAGAAGATGAAAAGAATGTGGTCAACCGAGACCAAGAGAGAGGAGCAAGAGAGAGGGATCCAAGAGGATGCATAGCATTAATATCAAGGTTACATGGAGATGACATGATGGAGATCAGGTGGAGCTGGAGAAATTTAGGGTAGGGGTGGGGCAGCATTAGAAGACCAGAGAAAACGCCACAAATACTTGAGATAGTGAAGGAGCAGCCTAAAATATAATGCTAAAACTAACACATTGGAAGATTACAAAATAAAAAGAAAGAAAAGAGCCCAACATATTGAGCAAGAAACAGAGAAACAAAGATCCACCAATTCAAACACATGGGGATCCATGCCCCCCAACCAATAAACTGCAAGTCAATATATATCGGGCTACAGACCCTGTCCATGTTATTCAGTCGCTGTGAGTTAATAGATCTTTTATCATGTTGATTTAGAGGACCTTGTTTTATTAGTGTATGCTACTCCTTCTGGCTCTTACACTCTTTCTCCCTCACTTTCTTGAGGGTTCCCTGAACCCTGAGTGGAAGAATTTGATGGAGATAAATTTAGAACTTAGTATTCTAGTTCTCATCTGCTATAAAAGGAAGGGATTTTTTTTTTTTTTTTTTTTTTTTGGTGGTCACTGTGGTAATCAATGATCTATGAGTATAGCAGCATATCCTTAGAAATTATTTTCTTCATTCTATTTTTTCTTTTTTAAAACGGGAGTATTTTTTTAATTTGATATTTTATTTATTTACATTTCAGATGCCATCCCCCTTCCCCATCCCCTTTATTAACTCCCTATCCCATCCCTCTTCCTCCTTTTTGCCTTTATACTGTTTAAATTACATTCAAGTATTAAGGTCAGTTCTAGGTTGAGGAACTAGCAATACAGTAGATGCAAATAGTCAAGGAACAAGCAAGACAATAAACCCAGATAGTCAAAGAACAGTGATCACTATTTCTAAGGGATTATCAGGATGACCACAATATCTGAGCCTACTTCCTGTCAAGAAGAAGTTACAGGAAGGATATAAATCTTAGGCTAGAACAAAAAAGTAATTATAGGCAGAAAACAGTAGTATTTGAGTTTACTCTAACTAGTCTCTGATCTTGGTCACCTGATCAGTGTACGGTATGGTATTTCCCTTGTGAATTGGGTCTCAAGTCAAACCAGGTAATTGTTGGTTCTTCCCATAAGCTTCATGACTCCATTAATTATCATAGGCTGCAGGTAGCACATTATTTTAGATCAAAGTTTTGAGGCTAGGTTGGTATTTATGTTTCTCCTTTGGCAGCATGCAAAGTACCTTGCAGTATTAAAGACATTAGCATGCAATAGTAAAGCCTCTGTGTGGGCATCAGGTCTAATTCTCCAAGTTCAGTGAGTTGCATAGGTATTGTCTTCAGCAACTGTGGATTGGTCTGGTACTTTCTATGTATACAAATGATAAATGCTGCCCCCCAAGACCTTGTTGCCCCAATGAACACATTTTCACCTACACCTACCTTTGTTGTGTAAACATTGATCCCCAATTTAAAGCTATTGGTTAAATAAAAGTGACTACATCCAATTACTCAAGAGAACAGAGGTAGGTGGGTTTTTAGGTACCAGGTGGGGCTTTCAGGTAGGACCCACAAGGACAGAGAGAAGAGGAAAGAGTGGAAAGAGAAAGAAGACAGAAAGAATTGTGTACATGAATGTGTTCTTTGTGTATATTCTCAATGAATTCCTTCAGTTTCATACACCTCAGTGAGAATGCTATATTTAGTATTCCTAATAGTCCCTTATCAGATGGAAAGAAAGATGCTTTCTTTTATACTCTCTTGGTATGTGGTCATATCATGTTGGATAAGTCATTTCTTATAGGTCTGATAGCTTCAGGATATCATCAGAGCTCCAAATGTGCTTCTGCCACATTGTGTATCATGATGACAATAGAAAGATAGGCAGTCTGAAAAGTAAACAGACCAACTACCCTTTAGAGATACTATCATAATTTAAAAGTCACCTACTTATTCCAGCTAGGAATAAGAAAGTTACAGTAATTTCTAAAGTCATGGAACCAGAAAGTACTAATGAAAATAAGACTCAGTATGAAATGTAGACACTGCTGGCCAATTTGTGCAAATTTGGAAAAAAAAAAAACTTAGGTAAGAAACTTCAGTTGCTGTGCTGCTGTTCACTTTTGAATAAACTTGTACATTTATTACTTGCTTTTATCCAACGCATTTCTTTTTCTCTGAGGGCTACCCTGCTGTACTTCTCAGGACACAAATGCTATCCAACTGAAGGTTCTCATCTACCAGTTTAAGATAGAAAGTTTCCTTCTAGCCACGTAGTAGTGACACACATCTTTAGTCCCAGTACTCACAAGGCAGAGGCAGGTGGATTTCTGTATGGTCCCTCCCAGCCAGGGCTAAAGCAATAAACTCAGTCACACACACACAAACACACACATATAAATATATATATTTGTGTGTACGTGTATATATATATATATGTATATATATATATATGTATATGATGTAGATGTGTATGTATATATGTATATAAGAGAGAATAAAAGAAAGAAAAGAGTTCCTTCTAGAAAAGAAAGTCAAATAGTTATAATATGTAAATTAAAATCCATTCTGTAAATTTTATAATTGCACTCAATTAGAAACAAAAGTTAAATGTAACAAATAACGATGGATGTTGGGATTATTTTAGTGTGACATAGACTACCTTATAGCTTAACAAACAAATATCCTCTCTATAAGCATTATCTATTTAACATTACCTATTGGTTCTAAAGATGATATTAAAATGATATAACCATACCTTATATCCTGAAGCCTATGAATGTGGCCACATGTTACTAAATATATAAGAAAGGAGAATTTTATCTAGACAATCTCTAGGAGTAAGTGGTCTCTAACAAGAATTTTATGCATTCTCTCAGGGGGATTTTGAGACAGACACACAGAGAAAAATGAATAAGAAAACAACAGACTACAGAGGCGGAGATTGAAGTGATGGAGTTACAAGCTGAGGAAAGTAGAAGACACCAGCTAAGAGTGTAAGAATAGGTCTACTATTGAGTCTCTAGAGGTAGCATATCTCTGATAATATGTTGATCTCAAATGTTGACCTTTGTGAATGTGAGAACAAATTTCTGCTGATCAAAGTCATCTAATTTGTGATAATTTATTAGGGTAGCCTAAGGACACTATTGAACAGATTAAATATTTGAGCCAAATAACACTTTTTTCTTCATGTTTTTATCAGGTATTTTTCTCCTTGTTATTCAAAACACTTGACAAAGCAACTTAAGAAAGAAAGTATTTAGGCACATAGCTTAAAAGGACATAGTCCATCATGGTAGCAATGGTATGGCATCAGGAGTATGACAAAGCAGATCGTATTATATCAATGGTCAAGTAGCAAAGAAAGCAAAATGCCAAAATGCTGGTATTCATGCTTTGTTCTTTCTATCCAGTCTAGGATCCCAGTCCATAGGAAGATGCCATTCATTTTCAGGAAGGATCTTTTCTCCTCAGTAATAGTTCTCTGGAAATGCACAGAAGATCTATCTCCTAAAGATTCTAAAGATTGTCATTGAGTTGGTAATGAAGATTAACTGTCACAATATTTAATTGTATAGATGCATGTACCTATATATGCATATGTTAAAATATTATGTTATATACATATGTACATCTATATTTGTATAGATATAAATATATAATGACTAGCACTATCCTTTGTAGGCTAATAAGACCCCATTTGTAGAATTATGAAGCCAAAGTTAATCAAGCAGTAACTTCCTCAGGGTTTTTTTTTTTCAAGTGTAAACACACACATCCATAGCATATGGGGTGTTTGCAATTGGTAACAAGTGAATGTTTCTAATGTTGAGGGAACATTTGATTATCCCCACATAGACAATAAAACTTCTTTCACAAAAATAAGCATCCCTTTGAAGCAGAAGCCTCCAATGCCTTTTGAATGTGTAAGTGGAAGGGGATCATGAACACTTTTCTGTAAACATCTGCTTGTATTTCCCAGGATCTTCTCATGATTTCTACCTTTTGTCTAATTTGTCATTACACCATCTGTTTGAAGATAGAGCTATCACTGTTGGTTGGATTACTGGATAACTACTGCTCATGCTATTCATTAAATGTATAACAATACCGTAGTTATATTTAATGTGAAATAATGTGTTGGTGACAGTAGCTGTCTGAAAGGTCCCATTTGTGAACAATTCTGAAATTAGAATAAAATAAAGATAATTACATAATCAACTAAATAGAAACATTTCTAGAAATACGACCTTAATTTAGATCCTAAACTTTTTAAGACAGAATTGTGCAGAATACACAATTCAGGGCTTGTGACCTTGGCAACTGCAGAGCAAGTTCCTGGCTAAGTAAACATGTATTGGAGTAAGAGCAGAGTACGGGCCAATCCCAAAATTTCTAAAATAGTGAGTTTGCTGAAGAAGCTCTCTAATGAGTAGAAGCCGGATTTAGATCTATAGACCAACCATGAGCTATACTTTGATTTAATCTGTTCAGTCTTCCTAACATGAGAAGAAAATTTTTAAATTTCAATATGCTATTATCTTCTAGGATTTTAGTTATTAGGCAAAAATTTGAATTATTTTTATTCAATTATTAAATTTTTATTTACTTAGCAATTTAGTAACAATGAACTGAAGGTACTGTGCAATAAAACTCAATATATAAGCCAAGCCACTCAAACTATTAAGAATATCGATGCATTCTCTGATCCTATAATCTTAAAGGCTGTACACCTTCAAGAAGATAATTAAAAATTTAATACAAATAGATTAGTTTTGACTAATATATCTCATCTGACAATCCTAAACTAATATCCTATGTGTCAAAAGGCAAGTCATGCTGAAATATGGTAAAAATGAAATTCACTAAAAGCTGAAATTAAAAGTACACACCACACACATACTTATTAATATATTTACAAGAATACACACACACCAAATTGATGCTGAATGATTTGCCTTTGACCTAAGCATCTGCTTTGAGCTCATCCTAGTCAGTAATATGAGTAGGAACAATTAAAGTCCTGAGTAAATGTGTATTGTTGAGATGGGAATGCCACTGTCAAAGACCCTTGTGAGTTAGACCATGGGAAATGGCAAAGCTTTCCCCAACTATGCTCAGGGAAATGACAAATTATCCTCTCCTGAGTTTATGTGCAGGAATTAGTCATGTAACTTTTCCCTATGTTCACAGCCTGCAGACAGTCTCTCTGCAGAGACTGCTCCTATCAAGGTTAGCTAAACCTGCCTCTGTGTTCAACTGTATCTTATTGCCCTGCCTTCTTGTTTATGAATTTGCAATAACTCTATCTCTCTGTTTGACTGTGAATAAATAAATATATTGAGCTTCCAGAGTGCTGCAACTTCTCCAGCAGAGAGCCCAGACCCAATCCCAAGTTTTTCTGTATCTATCATTTGTGAGTCTTTCCCTTTTCCATTTCCTCATTATTGTCTGTCAGGGTTTCTGGACTAAGGTATATATACAAGGACAGAGCAAAAGGCCTTCTACTTCTAAATAGACCCCTGAATTTCAAGTCACATAAATAATTTGCACATGTAATTATAAAGTAAAAGGAGACGAATATAAGAAACATAGAACTCATTAGTCTAAAACCAAGTAATTTTTTTAAGAGTCCTGATAATCCATACCTTAATCTCCATTTTGCCATGCCCTCTCCTGTGGATCCTCAAATATCATGGTGGCATTCTCCAACTCTGTGGTTGATGCTTTTCTTTTCTTAAGTGGTCAATAAACATTTGTTTTGAAAAAAAATCAATATTCCCCTAACCCCCAGAGCAAACTCTTCTCATAGCCAGATAAGCATATTTGTCTCTTCTAATGATGACAAAAGGACATTTTTGCTCAAAGGGGAAATTGAGTCTTCCTGAAATAATGAGGAAAATCTATGTACTGAGTGAATCCATTTCCTGAGAGAAGTGTGGCTGATGACTCATTTGCCTACGGACAACTTTCGAAAGGCAGAAAATTCACAGGGGTAGGGGGAGCTTCTCTCACAATAGTTCAAAAAGTGAAAGCAGACATTTTCAAGATAAGGCTGCTTTTCCTGGATAACTCTTACTCAGTATATTTCTTCTAATGTGAAAGAGACTAGCCCATGGGGAATGTCAACGTAACTGGAGTCCTTTGAGGATGCAGTTAGGTGGAGAATCTGGGAACAGTTCCTGGCACCTATGTTTTTGACATGGCAAGAAGAACCTACATGCAGATTCAAGTTTGTCTAACCATAAAAGGAGATTTTTACATTCAGAAATTGCTTATAGTAGCCATCATCCTAGAATCAACTAACTATGATGCCAGAGGTTTTTGAAGGGGGAAAACTTAAATGGAGACAAGTTGAATTCAGTCTGGTCTACCACTCTAACACTACTGCACCTTGAATATTGATGTGTCAAAAAATTCATCATTTTTGGTCATCCAGCCCTGAATCCTAGCCACTTGTGCCAGACAGACCATATGCTATTACTGCCTTAAAATTTCTCATCAAATTAACTAAAGTAAACTTTTGTCGAGTTTATTCCTGATTACCAACCTCCCCTGTCTTTGTTATCAATGAAATCCTTATTTCTCTACAACTGAGCCCTGGGCTCAGCTTTCTACTTCCTCCTCTTTCTTGGAGCAGTTACCTCAGGTAACTTTTTCTCTGCCTTTTTGAGATGTAAAACAATGAACCAGGAATGATTTTCTCAAGGACCTTCAAGCCATGCCTTTGAAATGCAAACATTAAAAAGATAGCCTCCTTCTCCCAGTCTCTATGGTAGGTTAGGCTCCTAACTTTGATCAGCACTAATGAGCAAACAATGAGGGCCTAATCACATTGACCCACTCCTCTCTAGGATCTTCTAGGCATCCTTTTCATTAACTTACCTTATCATTTAAAGAGCTGCTTTGTGTTTCCCTGGTTAAAAGAGTCTTGACCTTATCACAATAGCTATCAATAAATCCTCTTGGCTGCTTCACATTCTCTATCTGGTGCAATTTTCTTTAGACAGGAGAATTGCCCTCCTTGACTTGAAGGTGAGTGCTCTTCCCTTACTTATCCTGTGGGCTTGTCTCTTGCCTCCCACTTCCTTTTACCTTTCTGTCCAATTGTTTTACACTTGAGCCTGTAATTTGCTTCACTTGTGCATTGTGACTTTTGAGATGGATTCTGGTCTGATGGCACAAGAAGATTCAAACGTTTTCCATAAATATAATTAGTTCTCCTGGAATCTAGTGCTTGGATCTGATAGAAACAGAACAAACATGAAGGGACCATCTCTGATGGTCAAATAGGTTTTCTTGATAAATGGGACACTGTAAGGAATGGGCCCATGGCTTGAAATAGGGACTGAAAAATCTACTGAGGATTGAGGAAGTGTCAGTCTTTAGATCAGTCTTCATTGGTTCCATGGGTATCTTTTACTCCACATTTAAGACTAAAGTGATCTTATACTTCATTAAATAATTTTCAGACCTTCAAGAGTCATAGAGTGCAAGGAAACATGCTGGGACAGCACTTGTAAAAAGGAATCTCCTAGGAAAACGGATATTTAGATTGTAGCATGTAATTTTTAAAAGCACACTTCACCTTCTCAGGACCGTGCTCTCTACAGCTTGTGCTCTACCCAGTTATCTCTTCCCTCCCACGCTCCCCTCCTCCCCCACCAACTTTGCCAGGTCAGAGCTCAGAGATCACTCTCTCACCAGCCAAATCCACGGCCAGTTCTGTCATTGTCCACCCTGGTCTGGCTCAATTCCTCCAAACCACCAGCTTGTGTTTTTTCCTTGATAACCTCTGTGCCAGTTCCTCTGGCTACCTGCTTTCTCTTCCAGCCCATTTTAACCGGCATGATGGAAAACACCAGACACCTTAATATTTTTAAAACTGACCAGATAACTCAAAGGCTGGGCAAAGAATATCCTGCCCCATCTTTGTTGTCGCAGCCTGCGGAGGCCACAATCTAGTGCTTGGCTCTGATAGAGACCCTGCAGGGGGAGTGCCGGAGAAACCTACATGTCTGCAACTCTGGTCTGCCAGTGCCTGGTCAGACTCTCATTCTCTCCCTTCTTTTCCTGTCCTGCCCAGAAAATTCCTTTTCCATATCTTCGCCCAAGATTGGCTTCTGCCATCTTTATTAGCCAATAAACAATTAGGGAAATAATTAGAGAAACAATCAGGGAAACTCCTCCTACATAAGATCACTATCTAGTGCTACCCCTAAAAGCATTCGTATTCTTCAGAGATCAGAGTGAAACATGTTGAAGTTGCATGTGTACCTGGTCACACACACAGGCCTTCACATTTGTGTACACCCATACAATCTTCTCAAACACAGTGATAAATACTATAAAGCCATGTCTATGCTCTGAGTAAACTTGGCATCAGTGTGGATCATATTCATTCTTGCCCTCAGGATTCCCAGCCTCAGTCATTCTGTCATTGGCCAAGTTTCTCCTGATTTTTTTCTCAGACACACCTTTTATACATTCCCTTCTTTGCTTCATGAACACAAAAGACATCTTCTCTCTTTAATTGCAACCCCTTTCATTTATAGTTTTTCGTGCTGGTAAAGGGAAGTATTTTTTACCAGAGGCAAAATATCTATTTAAAAAGAATGAAAAGAAGACACTACAAAAATGACTTCTTATGTTGCCAAGTTTAAGTTTCTCTTAGCTTCTTTCTTTGTTCTTCTTCTTTTCTTTTTTTCTTTCTTTCTTTTTCTTTCTTCTTTCTTTCTTCTTCTTTCTTTCTTTCTTTCTTTCTTTCTTTCTTTCTTCCGAGTTCCTTTCTTATTGTGTATAATTCAAGCCTTGTAAAAAATATACTTAGGTATCATAAAATTTTCATGGAGTCTACAGGGCAAAAATATTGGTAGCCGCTAATAAATCAGGTGCCACGTGAAGAAAGGACAGCTCACTCTTCTGTCTTTATGTAAACATTTTGCTTTTGAGAAACCAGGATTATTGGAGGTTTCCTGGGAAAATGCAACTTTCCTTTTCCTTCTTCTCAGAAAGTATGTCTGTCAGGATAAGCTTAGACGGCCACAGAGGGCACCACATAGTTTTCTTCTTTCCAAAACTTTTAATTTACATCTTTAGCATCTTTTATTAAATCTACTTTGTATTTAATTAAGATATTATGTTATTACCCTCTTCTCTTTCCTCCCTCTAACCCTTCTCATGCCCATCCCTATTACTCGCTTTCAAATTTACAGCTCCCTTTCCTTTGCTTACTATAACAATATATATAAATATATAAATACAACTTGTTGAATCTAGTGTTGCTTGTATGTACATGATCTCAGGGTAGATCATTTGGTGTTAGATAACCAATTAAAGAGCTTATCTCTGAGTAAGACATATTCTCCCTTTCTTATCAGTGACTATGGCTCTTTCTTTAGCTGTCTCACTGCTGTCACTCCTCCTTTGGATCATGTTTTGGCAGCCATGTCATTAAAAAGTCATTGGTATAGATTCCCTGTCATTTCTAGGAGGCACAGTCCACAGCACAGCATTCTTCCTGTTTCTCTGGATGAGCACCCTGTGATAAGCTGTTCTCTGGATTTTGACCAATTCTCGTTTTCTAGGATGGTCTCCATTTGCTTCAAAGAGAAATTTCTTTGATGATAGACGACATCCACACGTCTCTATGTATATAAGGATAAATTTTGGAATTCAATTAGGATTTAGGTTGGTTTAGTAGCAGTAGGTTCTCCTCTAATATGCATAATCGCACTATTTCTGAATAGTTTGCTAGATTTCTAGTGTCAGACATGCTTCCCCTCCTATGTTGTAGGCTTTAATCCAAGTAGACAGTGGCTATTGATGTCAAGATATGTATACCACTACTGTATCTTTAGAAATACCTTGTTGTGTTTCATAGGTATCACAGCTGAGTAGGATTTTTGCTTAGTTTTATCCCTTGAAAACTTGCATAAGTGTATTCTGGTAAAATGAAACCTAGTCTTGATGGATGAGGCTTTCAGGTTAGATCCATCTCAAAACTTCTCAGTCAGTGGTTCTCAACCTTCCTAATGTTGCAACAGCTTAATACACTTTCTCATGTTGTGGTGACTCCCAAATATAAAAATATTTCATTAATATATTAACTGTAATTTTGCTACTCTTATGACTTGTATTGTAAATATATGACTTGTAGGATATCTGATATGTGACACCCCCCAGAAGGTTCATGATCCACAGGGTGAGAATTATTTTTTTACTCTCATGTCCAAAGTACAGAGTGTCTTTAGGATTTAACCTCTAGGAATCAATCAAGTAAACATCAGTCACCTATATTGTTATGGTAGAATTTTGGACTCACATGACAAATAATTCAAAAGGAATTTTCTAATTGTTTGTTCTGGGATTATCATTAGATGCTCTACAGCTCATAGAAGGAACATGTCAATCCAAGTGGTATAATTTCATTTTATAAATATACAACACTTGAGAAGCAGAGCCAGGAGTATCACTCTGATTTCAAGACTATACTAGTCTACAGGATGAGTTTCAGGTCAGCCAAAACTACACAGAGAAATATTGTCATGGCTGACACCCACAAAAATTAATAATAATAATAATAATAATAATAATAATAAGTATATGTATATATACAGACACACTCATGTATTGTATGCAATTTTAGGTAAAATGAAATGATACAATTCTGTATGAATTTTTCAAACCTTTTTAATTTTTTTTACTTATTCACTTCACATCCTGCTCACTGCCTCCCCTACTGATCCTTCCCCCACAGTGTTTCTCCCCATCCTCCTGCCCTTCCCCTCTGAGCCAGTGTAGACCCCGAGATATTCCCCACCCTGTTATATCAAGTCTCTGAAAGACTAGGTACATCCTTTCGACTGCAGCCAGACAAGACAGCCTAGCTAGTAGATCATGTTCCACATACAGGCAACAGCTTTTGCGATAGCCCCTGCTCCAAGTTGCATGTTTGCTACATATGAACTGAGAGGCCTAGGTCCAGCCCATGTACACTCTTTGTTTAGTGATACAGTCTCTGTGAGCACCAAGTCCAGGTTAGTTGACTCTTGGTTTTCCTGTGGGGTTCCTGTCCCTTCCTGTTCCTGTCCACCCTCTCTTTCTAAGGTCTCCTCCATTTCACCCTTCATAACACTTGTGTCCTGCTATTCCCCTTGAGAGCCACCACCCCTACCTCCACCTCCATCCATCATGCAGCTGCGGCTGCTGCTGCTTCTTCTCCTACTCCTTTTTCTCCTTCTTCTCCTTCTTTTTCTTCTTCTCTTCCTCCATTTTCTTCTTCTTCTTTGTCTTCCTCATCCTTTTCTTCTTAGCTTTTCGAGATTTGCCACTATGTTAGGTTATATTTTACAACTGAATATTTGGGTATAGGAACTAAGGATGAGAGAGAACATGCAGTGCTTGCTTATCACGTGTGTGTTACTCTGCTCAATATAATGTTTTATAGTTCCATTACATTACCTGCAAATATTATAGCTAAATTTTATTTTTATTTATCGATTGATTTATTATATTTATTCCTTATGCATATACATTCTAATTTATATAGTACAATCATATCCCCTAGTATTTATGTATCACCTTTTCATTATCTTTTCATCTGTGGAAAGACATTTAAACTGCTTCTTCTTCCTAGCTGCTGAGGATAGAACAGCAATGAACATTGCTGAGCCAGTTATCTGTGAAGTAAGACACTGAGTCCTTTGGGCATATACCAAGAATATATGGCTGGGTTATATGATAGATTTATTTTCAGCTTTTTGAGAATTTTCCATTCTGATTTCCATCATGGCTGCACCAATCAGCCAGCCATCCCTTCGACAGTGAATACGGATCCTTTTTTCTCCACACCCCTTTCACCATTGGTTAACTGTGCTTTGCTGTTAATATTGCCCATTCTGACTTGCATAAAATGAAATCTGAAAGATTTTTTTTTTAATTTTCCTTTCTCTAATTCTAAGGATGATTAATATTTTTGAGATGTCTTACCCATTTTTATTTATTCTTTTGAAAACTATTCCTGTCCAAAGCTCTTTTGTTAATGTACCAGTTGGCTTTGTTTGTTTTGTTGGTTTGTTTTGACTCATTGTCTTTTGAGTTCTGTATATATTATAGATTACAGTCCTCTGTCAGATATATTGGAGGCAATGAATCTCTCTCTCCCTTTGTGAGTTTCCTCTTTTCTTGGTTGTTTCCTTACCTTAGCAAAACTTTTTATTTCATGATGTACCACTTTATCAGTTGTTCGCATTAATTCTGGGCAAATGGGGTCCTAGACAGAATGTCCTTTCCAACACAAATAAATACAATATTAACTATCTCTTCTTCTAACTCATAGCTTATTTTGATTCTTACTTCGGATATGCTTTTTCAGAATCTGAGTTACATTGTAAATACCGTCATCTATGAACCTCAGTCTACAAGGGCATCACTGTTACCCATTATGACCCACTAGTATGCACTGCTCTGACATCTTTATATCCTTTGAAGTAGTTGAAGTTATACTTGTTCAAATTCTATGATCTTTCCAGAATGTGTGCAAATACAAACTCATTAATTCTGTCCTTACCTTTATTGAACTGGAATGCAGCTAAATGTATGGGTCTGTGTTCTTATTCAATGATTCATTGATTATATGACCTTGCCTAGCACAGATCACTAGGATGAATATCAGTTGATATATTCTCACCCCCTGTAATGGACAGAAGGCCTGAAAGCCTAGACCTATAAAAGTTGAGCTTCTTTTTTAAAGTATTAGGAGGATGGGCTCTATCAATAAGAATATCACAGATTAAAGGTCATGGTCAAGTGCTGCTTATCTGGCTTTGCAGAATTCACTAGAAGACAAAGAATTGTACAGTGGAGAAGTGAGTAGACATATGAATCCCAGTTATCCAGAATGAAGTTTACACACGAGAAGGGTTAGATGAAGGTCTCAGTGCTCAGAGTATTTCCATAGAAAACTGAATAGTTGTGGAAATAAAATATCACTTGATATCCTGTAGTTCAGAAAAAAAAATAATTCATACAGTCCATAATTCTCCACAAACTATTTAGGAGTTTCTGGCAAAGTTGAACAATTCCTTTAAACAAACATGAATAAACCAAAAGGTTCTTTTGTTTTGTTTTTGTTGTTGTAAAAATCACTGAAAATTTCCATTTCTTTCTCCAGCCCTGGAGTACATCGTATCTTAAATTTTCTCAGTTGTTCCACATGCATACTCTCAATGATCCAATAATACTGGTATACTCACAAGTCTTTAAAAATTATGCATAACTCTATGACTCTGTGAATTTATATAACAACAGCACAGAGATTCTTTCCTTCTCAAAGTCTGCATAGCTATTGCATCATTAGGTTTCTGTTATCAAAATCAAATTGATAAAGGGTCGTCCATGAAAACTGGTCTTCTTTCCTGTCCTAAGTATTCTCTGAAGCTGGGATCAATTTTTTACATGTTTCATCTTCTTTTGTCTGACTGTCTTTTGTAGCATCTACTCTATGAAACCTTGATCACTATGTGTAGGAATATATTCACTTCAGAACCTGGAAGTTTTGAAGAAGAAAAAAAAATGTTTGTGTGATGTTTACTTTCATGTCTCTTGGTCTGCCATGAAACATACAAATATTAAATTGAGAATCTACTACTTGTCCATAAGGGTATTTCTAAGACAGGTGAATATCTGAATTGGTAAGCCCCTGCCTCACATGGATGTAGATATCTAATCTTCTGAGGGTGTTACTAACAGCAAAGAGTAGAGGAAGGATGAAATGTGCTCTCTGCCTGCCTGATGGTTCTGAGAGGTGGGGTCTGCTCTTGATAAACTTGTGTTTGACTGTCTGTTTTTAATCTTGGACTGCAATGTGTCCTACTAAATCTCAGTCCTTCAGATTATGGAAGTGACTTTGATGATTCTTTAGTGTAGAAAGACCAAATTTTGGCTTCCTCATCTTAAATAGCATGAGCTAATCTATTTTTTAATATAAATTATGTCAATATTCTATTGAAAAGGCATATGCATGGTATTTGTGCTTATCCTATTTGTATTTTTAGAGAGCATATGTAATACATAAATATATTAGTAATCAAGTACCTAGCCTGTCACTATTACATTATTATATAGTATTTCACTAATATTTAAAAAAATAACAAAAAAATCAAAGGGACCAGACTTTCTTTGTAAGTAACTATATAATCTCCACCCTGAATAGAACCTATTTTAATCTATAAAAAGTAAAATATTAATTAAACTATAATAAAATGAAAAGATATGTGCAAATAATGTATAGACTAAAAATACATTTATGATTAAGAAAATGGCTCAGTTTTAAAATGTCTTTAAAGCAACTAGAAGGCCTTATTTTGGAACCCTAGGACCCACAGTAAATGAACCCAGTATAATGTCAGATGCCTCAAATCACAACCCTAGAGAAACAGAGACAGTACACTAGAGTATTACTGGCCAGGCAGCTTAGCTGAAGCATTAAACACCAGGTACACTGAGAAACCCTGTCACAAAAAATTGTGGATAAATTATGTGGAGAAAGACTGAGAATGACACCTGGCAGCAACATCTGGCTCCCATATGCATATGCACAGAAATGTTCAGACAATACAGCAGTAAATAAATAGATAAGTTTAAAATTAAAGTAGACAAATTAAGCTATAAAAAATTATGCAAATACATCTTAGTTATTTTCAGGTTGAGTCAGAGATATTGTTTCAAAAATGAAGTGGAGAGTGAACAAAAGACACCTGACACCAATCTATGTTCTCAACATGCATGCATACACTCATGCATACTTAGAATAGTTTATTGAAAGTAAAATAACTACTCATAAGTTATAAAAATGTTAGTTCTGTTATGGTGAGTATCCATCACCAAGAAAACAAATTCAAGGATCCTAATAGATTTTAAGAACATCTATATAAACAAAGAATAATACATGTAGATCAAGACAAAGTGAGTAATATAACAGACGTAGTCATTGGGTCAAGATGTATTTTATTATTAGAATTGAGTAGGATAGGCTTAAAGTCTGCTCCCAACATGTATTATCAAAGTTTCAAAACACTTATTTAGATTTTCTTAGCATCGATTTCTGTACTATTAGATGGAATTGCATTGACAATTTGTCTAGTGAACTAATAACTGTATTGTATATGGCACAATAGTAAACTTTAAACCCTGTTCACGTGTATGATACTAAAATTAAGACATATGATGATACAAATACATTTAATAAAGAAGAAATGAAATTTACACGTAAAATTGATGTCAACTAGCAGAGAGAAAATTTTACTGCACTTTTATAAAAAGATTTCAAACTTGATCCAAGCAGTTAAATTCAAGCCGCAATTCAAACTGTCATTCAATTTTGGAGAGCAAAGGCAATAAATTGTTTATTCCTATTTCTCATTTCTTAGGAAATTTTGTATGATCGATATTTACAAACACTCTCCCTAGATCTTAAGTTTGCCAACACATTGTAAAGTCTAATAAAAACATTTTAACTTCTGCCTCTACTTCCTCCATAATGCTTGCAGTGTAATGGGATCAGGCAGAGAACTAGCCATACACTTAGGCAAGTCTTAGTTTATGAATCTGGATCCAGCTCCTTGGAAGCCTGGTCTCCTCCATCATCCTTGAAGCAATTGACATTGACTCCAAGCTCCTGTGATAGCTTCCTGCCTGTGTTCTTCATACTTGTCCAAAAGAAGTGAAAATTAGATGCAACGTCTCATCAAGAAAAGGCTGGAAATGTCTCACGGATGATTATATTTCTTTTGTAGAGATGAATTCTGATCCTCCTTCTAGGTCACATGTAAATATGACATTTGAGCTTTTTTTTTAATAAACAGAGGGAATGATTCTGAAACAATGCAGAAATGATGCATATAAAGAAGCTGTTCTTGAGAACCAGAGGGAATTATTACAGTGATTATTTAGTAAACCGAATGTAGACCAGGACTGACATTCAATATACATCTATTACCATATTTTCTATTAGCTGCATGACATCCTAAGCAATATCTCACTGTGATTCCATGGCTAATTTTAGCTTGAGTAATGTAAATTATTTCCTGTGTTCAATTTACTTATTTGATATGACAGCCTAAAGGAAAAGTGTACCTCTGAACTTTATGTGAAAAAAATGGTGTGCAATGGGCTTATTACTGACACAAGTGAGCTCTGTTTCAATCTGCCCTGCCCCTCTGAGGGGCTTGTAGTAGATATTGCTTTCCTAGGTAGGCATTGACTTTTACATTTTGTTTTGAATTACTGCTGCTTTAAATTTGCTTAACGTAGTCTGCACATTTCTTGAAAACCAGTGCAAAGTACTGAAGTGGAAACTTCAGGGTTCTTTGGAAAGTCAGTTGGATGGTGTTTTGCTGGAGCAAACACATGAAGGAATGTTTAGCTGAAGCAGACACACGTGAAAGGTGTTCTGCCAAAACAAGCACATGAAATGACATGTGATAAAGGATTCGTTGCTAACAACATACATATATTGGTCTGCGTTACATCGCATAGTTGGGCTGCATTTGTTGGGACTCCATAGAGAGAAATGAGCACCACTCCCAGAAAAAAAAAAAAAAAAAACCTGCTGACAGTGTTTGCAGTTTCTTGCCTCTTCTGTGAACTCTGGTTGATTGGCAGAGTGATGTCAGCTGAGACCGAAGCAGATGCTGAGGTAAGATATGTGCTGAGGCAAGACCCATGGAGGACCTGTGATGTTTGGAGGGAATAAATAGGACTCTACAGACAGTAATGGAGGCTAAGTGTGGCTTGCTGATAAGCTGGCTGTGCAACACTTGTGGATCTTGTGTCTTTGCTGATCTTCCCTTCCCCGAGGCACAGCAAAAAACTTCTTGCATTCTTCCTGGTCCTTCCTGCTGAGGCTGAGGCTTGGCTATCTCTGCTAGGTAGTATCAATACTGCTCATTCATGTGTGCTATCCCGACTCTATACTAAAGTGGACTGCTGGTGTATCTGTGAAGTATTTGTGAATGGATCAAGCTGTCACTGTTCCAGACAACACAGATGCTAGTTGCTCCAAAGAACGTTTCTAAACAGATCCACTTCCCTATCCCTTTCCTTTCTTTTAAACTACCTCTGGTCAGTAGTGGGCTAAAAGGGAGGTTAACACATTTAAGGACCATCATTAAAAATAAGGTTTGTAAAAAATTAAAGCTACAAAAATACAATTGCAGGTAGAAAAAAATTGAAAATGCTGGCATAAAATAAATTAAAAATCAGTTATAATTGATGTGATTATTTTAGTAGGTAATTGAATACTTTGTTAAACACTTATATTTTAATTTGTTTTGGAATTTAAAAAAAATCTATCCACTTTTGGGCTATACACTATATTTAGAAACCATCACCTAGATATTGACTTTAATCCTCTGTAAATCAGGTAATATTTATAGTAATAAAAACAAATTTTGCAGAAACATTGATGCCATCATTTTTATTTGTGTGTCCCTCAATACCCTTGTATACATTTATCACAATGCATTGCTTTATAAGGAATAAAAGTTTTTAAGTATCAAACACTTTTATCAAATAGCAATATATTTGAGCTTTAATAGTACTTAAATTCTAAATTTTCTTAACAAAGAATTTTTTCTTTTATAATAAGCACTTTTCTTTTCGTTTCTTTGCTTTATTTTTAAAATCAAACTGTAATTTTTACTTATTCACACAGGGGTTTTAAACACAAAAAGGCAGGACATGGGGAAGGGATGACACCGGAGCATAGGTGTTCAGAGGGAGTACAGATATCTTTCAGAACAGGGTATTGGCTGGGTGAAGGTTCAGGACACAGGTCACTATGACTCTGCCTATGATTCACTTGTCCTTATCTAAGTTGATACTATCCACCAAGGCTACCTATTTACTTTTCTTAATAGGTTAATATTTAGGTTGTTATAAAATATCACATCTTTATTTAAATGTTTAGAAAAAAAATGTTCTTTACGTATGTCCTTTGTAAATGGGAAAAAAAAATCTTTGGTTTAGTCATGTGTCCTTTGTGACTATATCACCAGCACACCTGCTATAAGTCCAAGGACACATACAACTCGTATGTCACTCAATTAGATCGGGATCAATCAAAAGTATTGTTTTTATCAGTACTGCTGTCACACACATAAAACTTTTGTTTGAACACAACATTGTTGATGGTGAAAATTAGGTCATCTAAAATTACTCAAATCATAAATTGTGCCCCATTATTTTATAACATTTAATAATTTCCCTACACCCTTTACTTCATAAAGGTTTATAAGCTGTGTGTAAAAAGTAATACACGTTGTAGATTCCTTGGCTTATTAGCAACGGCCTTTAAAACTAGTGCTTAAAACAAGTGACTAAATTAAAATAAGTTTGTCTTATAACTGAAAATTTACAACTACCTAAAATGGAATTTGAAATTAATTTATTTTAAGCAAATATGTAAAAGAAAGCTGTGGTTACAATGTAGATTTTGGACCTCGTTAAAGCCCCTTACTTTCAATACTAATACCAACCAATCAAACAGCAATAAAGAAGTATTTTCATATAAAACTCTGATGGACGTAATGTGAGAGCTCATATTAAATAAAAATCCCAATACCAGGAACTGGTTACCTTTTTTCGATTTTGGAGTAGTGGGCCAGGGAGAATCCCTACACCCACACAATATAGGCTATTGCTAATGCTACCATTCGTTCTCTAGAACTTGAATGAGTGAAGCTCTCTTGAAATTTCTACCTCTGCTACCGTGCTTACATACCGCTTATGTGTTGCTGGAAAGTGCTATGCATACTACTGCAGAAAAATAATCATCAATGAGCCCCAACTCTGACTTCTGAGACTTGCAATAATGCCTGAACTGGCAAGGTATGCTCACTGGTGCAACAGTGACAAGGACAGAATGAAGCTAACCAACTACTTTATAGTATTCATGGGCCAAGGCTAGATCCTGGGCATAGTGTTCAAGAGAACTCACAGTAGACATCAGTCCCTGTGACTGTATAGAGTAAATCTCTCAATTTGGGGGTTATGGAGAAACCACTATAACCTGTTGAGAAAGCAAAGCTGGAATTTGTACTGACTGCAGTAGGGTGGCACCATGTTGACAGTGGCTTTAGGGTGTCTCCTGGGCTATGTTTAAGGCTATTTTCACAGTCTCAGGATCTCTTTTGCTTATGATTTACTGCAAGTCTTTCAATACAGGATTGAATTGAAGAGGTTAATAAAGCATTTTAGGACTGGAAGATATATGGAGACAAGGCATGAATTTTGGTGAGTAAATGGTTGTTTATAGGCAAGTAAATTTGACCATCTGAGTAATTTATAGTCCTGAGGAGGTGACTGTTTGATAAATTTGTTTGTTGGATATATGGGCTTCTCTGGAGTTCTAGAAAGGAAAAAAATCTTCTTATTCCTGGATAAGAATTCTTTGAAACAAAATAGCCTTGTAATATGATTCATCTTGAGAAGTGAACTCTGAAACCCAAGGTTATTAGTTCTCAGAATTCAAAATTGCTACTTATCTGGAGCAGAAACAGGATGATAATAAAAGGGCCATCTGTTATATAAATGGATCTTATATCATCTCATTATAGGAAGAGAATAAAGGTGGAGCTACTGCTAGGTAAAAGTATTCACACAGAAAAATCTTATATCTGTGACAAAAATTAATATGAACCACTTGATCAGTCCTTGGCATATATACACAAACACACACACACCAACACACATACACAAACACATACACACATACAAACACACACAGATATATATGTATATATATATGTATATATATAGATATATATAAAGTATATGTAATATTACATATATATTTACTTAATAAATTCAGGAAAGATATTTTAATGATGAGCAGTGATATTAATATGATATGTCTTGTCCATTCTTTTCAAAATTGTATAGTAGATGAACCTGAAATATAGACCTAGACTAAGATTTTTCCAGGTAGGGAAATGTTTCCACATAGATGTTCTGAACATTAATGTGGTTGAAAGCCCACAAGGAGTCCACATCAAAGCATCAGCTAGGTGCAAAAGTAAGTAGCCATGGAATTGATTTATTTTTAGAACTCATTGCCTGAGCATGAAGTATATATATATTCATGAAATGAAATGACATTTGGCATTCTAATAATATGCATGTGATGATTTTCTTTAGAATACTTTTTGTATTTACAAAAGTTTCTTAGCAATATGATTTTTTTTCTCCCTCTCTTGTTGTCTCCCTTATCCCTCCCTCCCTCCCTTCCTCCATCCTTCCCTCCCACTTTCTTTCTCTCTTTGTTTCTGTTTCTTTCTTTGTTTCTTTGTTTCTTTGTTTGTTTGTTTCTTTCTTTCTTTCATTTGATTTTTCTTCCCTTTTTTCTTATCATTCTCTCATATTTCCTCTCTTGGCTTCCTTCTTTTCTTCCTTTCTCTTAGTTTTTTCCATCTTCATTCCATTCTGCAACTGGCTATCTCCTAAATCAGGATAGCTACTGAGGCTACCAAAGTTGTTGAGTGGCAGAGGGATATGTATCAGAAGTATGTATATGGACATCTCCGTGTAATGCTCCGGAGAATTTTACATTCATCGCATGCAGTAGTGAAAGCAGCACCAACAGTGGAAGTTGTTTTTATATAAGTTTTATGGTATCTTTATGCTGTGGCCAAATTAATTTAATTTCTTTGAAATAATATCACTTGACTTATTACTTCTTCTCTTTCAAGAAATCATCAGCATTAGTTCAAACCTAATTAGTTATTCACATAAATTATGTGTGCTTCTTGCCATTGCAGGTTCCTTTTGGTAAGCAAAAGCATATAGAACATAAGAAAAACTTCATAAAAACATTTAGGTCAACATAATATGAAGCTTACATTGTTTTATATAAAATATTAGTGATTGCCCAAGTGCTTCTCATCTGTGTTTTTATAAGATATAATCTATAATGCAAATGAAGCATACTGGTTTTCCTCATGTTAGCATGATTACCCATTTAGACATTAGTTCCTGTCATTTAAACAGGCAATTGACAATCTTTGAGGGTGGGGATTGTAAGAAGTTACTAGATGTCTGTGATAATTGTTATTGGCTGACTTCTGAATAAACTTTGAGATTTACCTCTACCTTAAACTATACAGGTGCTGCAAGATGTTTGGCTGAAAAATCCAACCTTTATTATAAATGGTACTTTCAAACAGTAGTCAGATATTAAAGTGCTCCCTGGAAAAAGCAGGGTATGTGTGACTGGCTTGTTGCTTGTTACTGAGCTGCTGTTAAGATTTTCTGCTGTCCCCATGTTCAAGACTTGAGGTTCCTGCCTTTCGGCTTAGACTTGACACAAATAATTTGCAGAAAGTGCAAGAGTTTTTGCTCTAGATTGGAATGAATATGACCTGCAGAATTTTGGAAAAGGAAGTACTGGTTTCTATACCTCTTTAGCTGCTAAATGTCTATTGTTGGACTACTTAAGTTCTGTTCGTTCGTTCTGTTCTGTTCTGTTTGTCTGTTCTGTTCTGTTCTGTTCTGTTCTATTCTGTTCTGTTGTTATGTTCTGTTATGTTCTGTTATGTTATGTTTGTTATGTTATGTTATGTTATGTTATGTTATGTTATGTTATGTTATGTTATGTTATGTTATTATATTTCTGTTCTTCTAGAGAATCATGCCTAGTAAGCTGTTAAATGCTAATTCTGTGCTCTTTGATGTTAAGCTAAAAAACCTTGAAGGTTTAATGGGTGCCTATTACTATCTTCCTCTCTTTGGAAATCACTTAGATATGGAATTATGTGCATACACTTTCTACCAGAAATGAAAATGTTAAAGACGTATATTGAATTATCTCAAGTAACCATCAGCATTTAAAGTTCTGTTATTTGTTCATATGCTGTAGTTGCTGGTTGTTAGGTAGCAGAGTTTGTTCTACACATCTTGGGCAATGATCTGCACAGCAGTTTGGTGTCTTCATATTTGAGCTATATCGAGACATGTCAGAGCCAAAATCTATCAGGACTTAGGGCTTCTGAAAGCATTAAATCTTCAAGTTAAAGACAAAAATAACGTATACTAGAGTATTGTAAAAATTGGCATGTTTGTGTTTATAAACAAATGCAAGGTTACAATTAAAATAAATTAAATGACCTAAGGCAGTGAATTTTTTCAAGCTTGCAAACATCAAGAAATATAAAATATAAGAATGTCTATAAAATAATTAGATACTTTAAAAACATATGCTTTAAAAGAATGAAAGTGAAATTTTCAAAATTAGAATAACTTTCTAAATATAACTATAAATTCAAACTTCTAGCATCTGTGATGTGCCTATACATATATAATCAAGGAATGCAATCAAGAAAATGAATATTCCTAGTGGTTCCAGGAAATCACGCCCAAATATACTGCATTTAACAGTACAGAATGAAATATAGGTCAAGACTCTGGGGCCACATAGAGCTGAAATTTCTGCCTGCTTACCTGGTGCATCATCATAGGGAGGAGACTACATGTCTCAGAAAAGTAGGAATTACCAAAGTGGGATTTTATTTTTATTTTCATTTCATACATCTAAATTCTGAGCTATTTAACTATGCTTACAAAAGAGAAGGGAATCAGTATTTTACCTTCAAGGCAACAAAATAATTACACTAATACAAATGCTGTTTGAAAATTCTATTTTAGTAACTTACAGTACATATAGCAGTTCCCTCGACCAGTTTCATGTTCTTTGATTTGTAGTCACTTCTAATGAATTGTGGCCCAAAGCTTTTAAACAGAAAATTTCTGAAACAAAATTATTCACATTCTAATTTCTGTGTTGAGTGCCAATAAGAAATTGGCCTTTCCATGCTATCCCACCAGGGTATGAATTATCCTTCACCCAGCCAACCATCACATTATTTTCTCTGTATATTTCATCTCTTAGAGCTGTTAGCATTCTGTCTAAACTCCACCTCCACAGTTACCTGGCAACAGCCAAGTATGCTTCTCCCCACAGCTACCTGGCAACAGCCAGGTAGCCCTGCCCACTATTATAAAAGGGGCTGTCTGGCCCCTCCTCTCTCTCTTGCTCCTATGACCTGCCCCTGCAGGTTGTATCTGCCCCTCTCACCTTCCCCCTCTCTCCACGTGGTCATGGCCGCCTCCACCGCTCTCTGCTCTCCCTCTTCTCTCTTCCCTCACCGCCTAAATAAATACTCCCCTCATGGAACCGTCTGGCCTGGCATCTTCTGTTCCAAGCTGCTACATCTTAATATCAACTGCCTTCCAAGTAGTTGACCTGGGTTCGATTCCCCGGCCAAGCACCATTGTTGATATTAAGACGCAGACAGCCCCTTTTATAATAGTGGGCAGGGCTACCTGGCTGTTGCCAGGTAACTGTGGATGTGGAGTTTAGACAGAAACGCTAACAGTACAATCATAGGTACCACAGTGAATATAGAAGACAGCAGAGCTTACATTCAAATAACCATCATTTTACTTAATACTGGCTCTTAAAGTGTAAAAACCCCAATGCTGGGTGAACATAATCAATAAATTATGGCCTTAAAAAGGAAAGAATCAAAATCATGTGAGGAAGTTGTTAAAGAGTGTGCTAAGTTATCCCCAATTGTGTCTACTTTATAAACTAAACTTTATCATAAGGTTATAAACATACAGAATAAATCATAGAATGTATCATGTTTGGTGAAGACTACTACAGTTTCAAGCATGTAGTAAAGGCCTACCACACATTTCCTGTAGATAATGAGGGACTAATCTAATTTTGAAGTATAAGCAAGTAACATAATGAAAACAAATTACTTATAAAAAGTAAAGTAACAAATTAGCAAACTGCTCTAATATTTAAGTAGCTTATATTTATCTATGTTTTGTTTTGTACTAACACTGACATCAGGAAGAAAATGACTTCTACTAATAGATATATAATAATCATATAATATGTGGGTAGACATAGGCTCCTTTTCATTATAGTTGTTTGTAAATTTTATAGTACCATAAATGTTACAGTATTTACATATATGTTTACCAAGTTTTGAAGATTCAAATTTTGGAAGACAATATATCAGGTAAATAAGTTTATTATAAACTGATCATGTCAAAATAGGCAAATTGAAATCCACTTGGTGGAATCAGCTGATTTTTTTAGATTGATTTCATGAGTGTAAAATATAGAAAGATATTATAGGATAAAAATATAATATGTAAAATGGAAGTAATTTCTGCTTTTTTAAAATTGTGGTATGCATGTTCTCTCTTCTCTCATTTCTCTCCTTTCTCCCCTCCCTTTGCTCATCTTCTCAGTCCTCTTCTTTTCTATATTTTTAAATGTGTGTGTGTGCGTAAGTACATACCATCTTGTGTATGGGGACAACTTTGAGCATTAGTCTTTGCCCATCACCTTGTTTTCTGGCCTCTTCAATGCTGCATATTCCAAGATGACTGGACTCCCAATTTCTGTAATTTTCCTGTCTCACCTCCTGTCACCTCATAGGAGAACTTGGATTACAGAAGCTTACCACTGTGACTTTATTTGGGTTCTTGGACTTTATATGGGCTCATGCAGATGCAACGAGTTCTTTACTCACTTGCTCATCTTCTCATCCTCTTCTTTTCTATATTATTAAAATAAGTAATCAACATTAACATCAAAGAACATTTACTTTTTCCCTGTCACTTAAGTACAGAAATCTGAAATCTGTTCTTTTAGTTTGATAGTTTTGGTTTGGATTGATGATAACTTAATACTACTGAAATCATTTTGAGAAGAATGGACTGAAATATTTTATCCAAGATATATCAGTATTAGAATAATTGCCATATAAAAAGTAACACAAAGTTTGAATCAGAATTAATAGCAGCCATTATGTTCACCACAGGAGACATCAAAAATACCAAATATACCAAAGAGATTTGAATAATTAGCCACTTAACTTAAAACTATTTAAAAATTAAGATAATCTCATTTACTTCTACATGTACCTTTAAAAATATTCTTTTTATGAGTTATGAAATCATAATATTGAACAGAGAATTGTTATGTAATAATCCATATGCATAAGAACTAAAATAGTATATGTTGTCTTACTGTAGTTTAGTTACTCAATTTTTAATTAATTTCAAGGTCCATGGTTAAAAACTGGGAGAATTCTTTTATTCTACTCATCCCTGCAGGTAAGCAAAGATGAGTAGGGAACATATGTCCAATACAGCTTCATAGTTACCAATGTCAGGGCACTCAGCAAACTCACAGGTCAGCATCATTCTTTGTCCTGGCATCAGCATGTCTCACCCATCGCTCTGGCAGCCACCATGTTCCTTCAGCATCCTGCAGAAATAACACAAATATTCCCTCTTCCCCATATTAAATACCTAATTGGGATCATGCCATATGCCAGTAAGTGGATTCTTCAGTTTCACCTAGGCATAATTATGCTTAGAGTAGAGTAGAGTTTGAAACCATAAAGACTCATATATTGTCGTACTGGAACCTATGATGACCACACTAGAAGGTGAATCCAGTGGGCAGTCCATTGGTTATAAGGAACCAGGCCAGTATCAAATGGAGTTTTGCAGTAGTTATTGTGAACTTAGAGACTATCTGTCTCTCTGGCTTTCTGTTACTTTTGTGATCTTTTCTTCAAATAACTTTCAATCACAATGTTCTTGGTCATTATATTCTCACCAGAGACACATATGCTAACGACCTTGATTGTACAATCTCTAAAACTGTAAGTTGAATAAAGGAATCTACCTCTGCTACTTATTGTTATAATAAAAGGAGACTAATACAATTGATGACATAATTGATTAAATTCATTTAACTGGGCTCTAATGAAATCCTGATTTTACATATATCAAGCACCAAGACCACTTTATCAAATACAACACAGATTTTACTGACTGACATCACACAACTCAAAAATACTGTTTTATAAACTATCCCTGCATTCTAAGTCTAATAATCTAAGTATATAGATTTCCAAACCACCACTCTCTACTTTGTCCAAGAATTAGATGCTGGTGGGAGGAAGAACCTTGTATATTCTTAACTGCATCTCCAGTTTATATCATTCTTATATAAATGAAAGTGACAGGAGAGATTTTCCCTCATAACTTAGAACAAAACTGGCATATAAGGTTGCTGACCTTATATGTCTTTCTGATACTGAAGCATGAGGAAAGGAATAACATGTTAATAAGAAAAACCATAGATTTTACGTTTTATAGTTTGCATCCCTTTATTTCCTCCACAGAATACCAACTGCTTTGTCAGTTTATTTAGTTTACTCCTGGATCATGCCAGGTGTCATTGAGGAGAAAGGAAAGGAATCTAGAATTAGGAAAGGAAAAAATCAACAGATGCACCAGATACCTTTGCAGTTTCCTCTTGCTCCAGGGACCCCCGTGTGCACCATAGATCAGACACAGCCAGGTTCCAGGGAATCCAGAAAAGGCGTGAAGATGACTTCCTCCTTTTTATTGTAGACAGCATATTATTTACGCTCTTACTGGTACCAAAGGATGAATTAGACTTTCTGAAATATTCTTGGCAGAATAGAAGCTATATGGAATTGTATATCATTCTGAGGGAAAAGAAATAAAAAGCATGTAAAGAGACAGATGAACTTAAAAGTTAAACTCAAGGAAAGTTCCTTTGCTTTCAGGTTGTCTGTTCACATAGCACACTCTAGTTTCTATGCTGAAAAAAAAAAAAAAGAAAGAAAGAGCAGTTCACCTGCATCACAGTGAGCTCCACCCCATAATACGTGTTTAGGAATGTCAGCTCAGGGTGGACAAAATAGTTTATAGCAAGAGAAGGTTTGCTGAGAAAGTCTTCATGATCGCTGTTGGACAGAGTAACAATGTTGCCATTTGCTTTCTATTGCTGGCAAATACCAGGATCAGAAGCAACTGTGGCCAGTGTTTATTTCCTGACATGTTCTAATCCCATTCCAGCATGAATGAAAGCTAGGGCAGAACCTGGGATGCAGGAACAGAAGAAGGAGCCAGAAAGAAATGCTTTTTATTAGTTTCTTGCTGACAGTTTGCTCAGTTTGCTCTCTTATAGAAAATAACACCACTTGCCCACTGGCGTACCTACCCCAGTAGGTGGGACATTCCCACACTTTCACACCAATCATTAGCCAAGAAACTATATCACAGTCTTATCTTCAGCCAATCTGATGTCATTATTTTCTCAATTGAAAAACTGTCCTATAAATTATTCTAGGTTGTACCATGTTGACAAAAAATAGGTAAAATTAAAAATTTAAAAGTAATCCTATTCAACACAATTAGTTACATTGATGATGATACAGGTAACCAAATAGTTGGAATAGTGTATAGTCATTGATTCATAGTCATTTACACATATAAAGGAGATTTCTTCTGCTGAGAGTTTTTTATCCTTTTAAAATGAATGTAGCTGGGTACATCCTCTCCCACTGAGGTCAGACAAGGCTGCTCATTTGGGGGAACAGACATAAAACAGCTCCAAATATTGGGGATTCCAGATATTGGGAGATTCTGAATGTGAGACTAGATTCAGTCCATGTATGCTCTTTGGTTGGTGATTCAGTCTTTTGCAGTGACTTGATGTTCCAGGGTGGGGTGATACACAGGGTGAAGGGAGATAGAAAGGTCGGGGGCTGTGATTAATCTGTAACATTAATAATTAAATTAATGAAAAAAATGAATGTGAATGTTTGATACAAAATCTGATCATAAGAGTATTCTCATTAATTTAGAGCCTTTGCCTGAATTCTTGTCATTACTTTAATTTTAAATATAAAAATCTTAGATGTATACAGTATAAAGAGGGTTGCTTTTCTTATGCATTTTATGTGTTTACAAAATGATTTAAATTCTCATTAAACATAGATTTTCAATGTATTTTACACTTTCCTAATCTTCATGTATCTCTGTCATATCAGACTCATATCATGTATAACTGTTCAAAGAAGGTTGATAGAAACCTAATCCAAAGTGAAATGCCATTTGTTAATCACTGCATCAGTGTCCAGTCACCTGGTTTTTCCACTAATGGAAACATTCTCTCAAGATTCAGGTGATTTTGTATACTTCCTTTTGTAGAAAGTTGCCAAAGCAGGAAATGAAATCACAAGTAAAGTTAATTAGTAAATGTCCTTCCAGTGCAGTTAGCATTCTATTCTTGAGGCAGCATTTTGCTTTTGGAAGCTAGAAGCAACCATGTAAGAAGTGGAGGGCATCATGTTGGGGAAAAAGTCCCCTAATCTGCCTCAGCAGGTTCAGGTGTGGAATTACTCTCAGTGACAGAGAACTAAGCTGTCTCATTATTGAGGCTTGACATAACTTAACATTAGAATGTGTAAAATTGGAGGAGAAAAGGGAGCTGGAACATTTCAAGAAGGACTGAATAAAATAAGCAATAAACAGCAAGTGAAATGGTACCTTCAGGCCTGAGACATGTCCAATGTTAATTGAGTAAGAGTCTCAAGTTTGGCACTTCAAAACCACCTCCTAATTAACCAGCTCCATTACTTACCAGTTTCTTGGTCCATAAATGTAGATGTTATCCTTAGTTTTAAATCCCCTCTCAAGTCTCTGTTTACTCAAGAAACCATCAATCTTAGCAGGACTATAAAAGCAGAAATGGTGCCTCAGATCTTTGGGTGCTGCTCTCTATTTCTCTAGCCTAACTTCATTTCACCCCTTTTTTGTCTATGCTATATTCAGTTATCCTTTTACAGATTCTCCCATCACCTGCTTATGTTCTCTAACTTGGCCCCACCTTCTCCACAATTCTGTCGATTACCCACATCTTGAGATTACACTGCATGGACCAGAAAGCTTTGAGATCTGCGAAAAGTCTGTAAGTTACTTTACTGTGTCTAATGAGCTCCACCAGTATTGTTTGTGTCTACATTATCTTCATTCTCCATTACATGCATTCCCCCTGGGATTTGATAGACTGAGAATGTGAATTGGGAGGTGAGGGAATTCTGAAGATCTATCCATTAATGCCTTTCTACACTAAATATTTACACTTTTATCTCTATTGCACACATACCACAGTGTTTCACTTGTTTAAGCACAATGCTTTCCACGAGACACATACAAGGAAGATGTTCAGATCAAAATGGAAAATATGCTTTAAAATGAAAACTTCACTCACTAAACTATTCAGAGTAGATGAAAAGATATCTGGTTGCAGAACAGAGCAGCAAACTCCCATTAATCTGACTGCCACAACAATAAAGAGAAGAGCAAGCTTTCCTTTCCCAATATGTAGATCCCATCTTTCTCTGCATAGAAATAATTCTAATTATTTCATTCTAGTAGAATGATGCTCACACATCAATATAATTTCTAGCCTCCTCCTTAAAGGTGGGCAAGGAAAAGGAATTAATTAAATGAATTTCTCGCAGATAAATTTCAAAATAATTTTAGTTTCTGCTAATCAGACACTTGTCACAGCTGCCCATGGAAGATAGAATAAGTATTCTTGGTTTTAAATGCCTGGCCTGGCTATATTTTGCTTGCTTTTAGGGTTTTGTTTGTTTGTTTGTTTTTTACTTTTAAAGGATTTTTATCTTTTATTTATGTGTATGTATGTGTGCCTGTGCACAAATAGTAACAGTAGTCACAAAAGGTGTCAGATACCCTGGAGCAGGAGTTACAGGTGACATTGTGGTACTGGAAATAAACTCTGTAGTAATAGGGACACTCTTAACCACCAGGACGTCTCTCTATGCCCTTGGCTACATTATATGTTCCAAACCTCAGGTGTGTAGGTTTCACTTTCAGTCTTCTACCTACACTATTTTTTAATGTATTTTGTAACTCACTTTATAAATTTTTAGCTCAGTCTTGAACAACTATTGTTTTGTTTCAAGTGCTTTTCTGAAAAACATTATCTTCATGGCTGATAATTTGAAAAACTTCTGAACATTCCAATACTTCTTTATATTCTAATTCATATTTCCGCAGTCATTAGAGATCTTGGGATTTAAAAAGGTTATAGTAATACATTTTCTTTGAAAATTAGAATTATCCTTTGTCTATTTATATATTAGAATTATTATATCATTAAAATATTTCCACCAATGTTTGGGAGACCTTAGCTAATGCATTTATTTTGTATTTGTCTGGAAATCATAGTGATGATCTTAGTAGTATCCGTTTCTTAAATAGTTTTCAAAGTAATTCATTTAGACTCTGATCAACAGAATTATATTATTAAATACTATAATGAAAATGATTCGGTGCAAAACATATATGGAATATTTTTTCATTGAATGGCAAAAACGTTTAAGTTCTATATGTTGTTATATGAAGATCTATATGTTGAGCTCAGTTTATTTATGTAAGAACATCATGTTAAAGTTAGGGTTACTATGCCAATATCTCTGAGATAATCAATAGAAAAAGAGTAAATGTGTATTTTGGTTTGTAATCATACAGCTTTACATCCACAGCTGGTTACCTGGACTAATAATGAGAAACACTGCAAATAGGACCAGGAAGAGAGGAAGCTATTCACTTCTTGGTGGCCAAGAAAGAAATGAAAGTCACAGAGACTGTAGTCACAGAATCCCGTACAAGAGTACATCTGCACAAGCAAGCTTCTTTCCACTGGGCCTCATTGAAAGGTCGCACTCCAGGATGGGGACTCATGGGCCTTAGGACAATGCAGAACAAACTATTGAATATTAACCCAAAAAAGCAAAAGTAGCACAAGCTGAAAGTATACAGGGAAGATCTCTCTCTCTCTCTCTCTCTTTCTCCCAATGTTCAGTGATTCATTAAAAGTCATTAAAAGCTTGAACCTTATTAATAATATATATAAAAGGCATGGGGAGAGAGAGAGAGAGAGAGAGAGAGAGAGAGAGAGAGAGAGAGAGAGAGAGAGAGAGAGGAGTTAAAAAAGGAAATAATAATCCTGCAGGAAGAGAAATTATTATGTTTGAAAGTCAAGCAGTGAGCTCCACCCTCGGTCCCAGGGCACTCCTGGTTGTTCTCAGTAAGTAAGTGACTTTTAGAGATTTAGGAAGAGTGATCCATAAAGAACACTGCTCCTAAAATTCTCATTTCATTTCCACATC
This sequence comes from Mastomys natalensis, assembly GCA_021653895.1. Lineage (NCBI taxonomy): Eukaryota > Metazoa > Chordata > Mammalia > Rodentia > Muridae > Mastomys > Mastomys natalensis. The sequence continues at coordinate 480,575 of JAJTUV010000483.1, forward strand.
AGATAATAAACAAGCTTATTAGAAAGCAGCACCCCATTGGATTTTATATGGGCATTTTGTATATCTTTCATGTATTGTTGTTATCATAGTCTGTCAGTACGAAAGTAGAGACTGCTGGGAAATTCCCAAAGGGACTGAACAATATTTCCCAAAGAGTAGTAGTTATTTTTTGAGAGAAACAGTCACCATGAGCTACTTTGGTAGGAAATGATACCAACAGAAAAACACATAATTTCACTTAAAAATTAAATAGTGGCCATCACAAGAATGATCGATTGACACATAAAAATGATGCCTAAACGTTCCATCATGAGTGAATTCTGAATTCTTGCCTTGTAAATGTTTTTTTGTGTTTCTTTCACCTCATTATGTAATATTGATTTATTATTCTAGCACTCTAACACTTAACCATATACAATTTATGAAACAATCTTCTAAATAATAATTAAAAAAAATGAATTGATACTCTGTCCAAAGTTCTTAAAGCCTCCTTGTATAATGGTCCTACCAAGACACCTCCATAAAACGCAGCTGTCACCCTTGCTTCCTTTTCTTTTACTGGCAAATGAATATTTTCCACAGCACTTTAAGAGCAATAATTTTCTACTCTTCATTGATTCAAAGACCAAGAAAATCCGTTTAAAGCACATGAACTGCAATATATTAAAGATGAAGCCCCTTGTGTTCAAGAACTCTCAATCACACAGGCACCAACACTTGGCCACAAGTTTTGTGAATAAATTCTGATGTATACAATTATAAAGGTGAATACCATTTGGCTAATTGATAAAATATGTGAGAAAAAGTCACATTTATTAGTTATTGTTTTGTCTATCTCTTGACACTTGTTACTTGTACCTTAGATGCCACTACCTAATTTGATAGACCATCAATTTAGATTAATGGTACGCAAAGACATATGAGACATAGTTATTAAATTTGCAGATATATAAAATCCAAAGTGTAATTAAAATGCCAACTGAGAATTTAATTAAATTACCTCTCAATATAATAGGAAATTGTAGTATACAAGTAGAATCAGGCAGAATATGAGTAAAGCTGGGAATTCAACTGGAGTGTTGGAAGGATGAGACCGCAGATAAATACCTGCAATGACTGACATTCAGTTCTTAAACATACTGAGCTGTTAGGCATTGAAGAGATAGAAACTACTGAAAGCTGTAGTTAAGAGGTTTAGTTAGTTTTGCTGTGCTGATGGAGGCCATTTACAGTTTTACTCATGTATGCATTCTTGCTCACCAGATTGTGAGCCTTTTTGATGCAATAAAATGACGTTTGGTCAATCTTCAAACTATACCATTGATTCCATTCTCCAAAAAAGCAATCTAGAAAAAAAGTCCATTCCATACCTTCTAAATGCCTATACGTAGTTAAAATTAACTGCAACTCTTTATTCAGAAAAAAATAGTTAAGAACGAAACCATCAACTAGTCTCAAAACATTATCAAGGATTTCAGAGCAGAAAAAAAAACACTGCAATGCATGGACATGTCCACTGGATAAACAATAATCAACTTGAAACATTTTTTTTATTAAGCACAAGGCATATTTCTCTAGTCCTTATAAAGCTATAGAATATTCAGTGCTTTCTCCTGTCATCTAAGGTAAAGAAAGGTGTTTCTACTGAGCCAGTGGTTATCTGTGCCGATGCATATAATAATCTATTCTACTGTGTAAAAGGTGAATATATTGATCTTTGAGAGACGGACATTTGAAACTATAAAACTGTATATATTATGTCATTAAGTAGTATACTAATTAAAACAAATGGCTTATTTATTTACTCAAATATTCCCTAATATTTAAATAAACATTCACCCATTTATTTCATGTATTGTTATTTATGCTTTGTGATTTACATGTAAATGAAGTAATAAATATGAAAAATAGTATTTGTAGGGGTGATTTTCCACATCAGATAAATTAGATGAAAGTAGAAATAACTTATACTTTACCTAATAGCACCCCCAAATATTTTGAGGTCATGTGGTAGTGTGCCTATTGTGTCCCTTCTGTGTAACAGGACACTAAATCCAGTAACTCACACAATAGTATCTACTAATGTTAATAATAATTAGAGAAATCTTTCATAATATCCTGCCTAAATACATCTGTTTTATTAATTGCATAGAATGTATTTACTAAATTTTATGCACTAACCGAGCAGATCTTATCATTAAAGAATTCTATACATTATTAAAATAAAATATCAGCATTGTTTGCTAGATGCCAATAGTCTACTCAATATTTATTCAGAGTATAAGAGAGCTTAAGGCTGCCTTCCAGCAAATTGTTTTCTCCTAAGTGGAACAGAACCTGACTCTTTAAACCTCATCATTAGAACCAGCTATTAATTGCCATTAATCGATATATCATAGGAAATTCAAAGCACACTCAGCAGCAGGGTGTTGCTCTGGTTCTGTGGAGATGCGTCTGTGTCTTAGATGTTTGGTTACTGTTGCTTCTCTTGCTCATTTTAAAATAAATATAGTGAATATTTGATCCCTAAACTTCTTTTGCCATTTTTTTTTCAATGTAGATATTGAGTAATTACATTTGACAGGTTCATTTTACTAGCAACTTTCTGCTTAAGTTTTTTGTTGTTGTTGTTAATTGTTAGTTTTCATATTATTAATGTTCAAATCATTAATATTTGATGACAGTCACTCATTTGAGATCCATAGTATTTTTTTTTAAATAAACTGTTACATTACTTGAAAAGTAAACAAATTCTGTACTGACTCTAATAACAATGAGTTTTAGCTTGTAGGAAGACAGGCCAAAAGCCAAGAATACAAAAAACTGTTTACATTCAAATTTAATTCACAGTCCTTGAAGCTAAGTTCAGAAAGTTACTTTAACATTCATTTTCTCAGAGGAAAAAAAATGTAAGTAATGGAGAAAATAAAATGATGTATTATTTTCTTGGAATAAATGTGAATAAAGACATGAGTATGATAACGGGTTAAAAGTTAAGGCTATTTCTTCTGGTATTTTTACCAAAGTCAGTATTTTCTTTCTTCTGATAAGAAAAGATACCAAGACACGGAGTCAAGACTTTTTTAAATACAGAAGAATTGTTGCCTTTAAGGCTGCAACTGACACTGGAATTTTTAGCAAGCCCTAATCAATCACGACTCTTGAAAGCAGCTATTATAATATGATATGAAAGTCAGACGGTATGACATGAACTTTCTCCAAACCATCGCCACAGCAGCTCTCTCTGAGGGCACTCTTTCCCTTCTGTTCTACTTGGAAAGAAGAATGTGAAAACTTCCAAATTCAACCAAGAGAAATGCTTTAAGCCTATAAGTAAGCTAAGTGTTCAGAATTGGGGCATTACAAAGGATATTTGTAACCTGAATTCTTATACCTAGTCAAAGGATTCAACATAAAGGCAGAGAGTAACAGATGAGTAAAACAGCACAACATATCCTTTAGAGAAATCTACAGAGATTAATATTAACTTTTTATCATTGAATGGGGCTTTAGACTATATCAATGGAGCTCACAGATCTAAGAAAATATTCAGCTTATTTTGATTAAAATGAGATCACTGTATTCTCATGTACTTTCCATTTGTGTTTTGTTAATCAAGGGAACCAATTTTACCAGTTATACAAACTGAAGAGAATAGAGATGGTCTCAGATGTTTATATAGGGACAGAAAACAACCATCTAAAAGAAAGAAAACAGATTTGCAGTAAGTTTACCCATAAGTAAATAGATATTTCAGTTGAATGTCATAATAACTGTCAAAACAGAGCATTTTTTTTATCTATTGGAATTTGTATTACACATATTGGTTTCTGAATTCATTCCCCTTCTGTCATCTTCTTTATTCTACCTTATTCTACATTCAATCTAGTGAGCCAACCGATGATAAAGAGTTCTATCAACAAAGGTAAGATATACCACTCCAAAATATACCTCCTGGTATGCAAAGCCTGTACCTCCTGGTGAGCAAATTCATTTTGCAGAAGAAACTAGACATAGCACATGTGGCATGTCTCATCTTTCAAAAAGCAGCTGAAGCTCCTGTGCCAAGGGGCTTGCATTTTCCTACTCGTAGATCTGTAATATCATGATCCTAGAGACAAGATCACACAATTCAGTCTTCAGGAGAGATGTTCCAAAACACGGTCCCTGTCCATTTGTCATGTCCCTTATGGTAATCTTCCTATAAGTTACCTTCCTAGAAGCCTAATCCCTCCTTGAGTTCTCTGCTCTGTTTCTTCTACTGCCTGTATTCTGCTTACATGAAAATAAGCCCTGGGGCTAACAACTGCTTTCTGTTTTCAATGTTCTGTGAAATCTCATGTACATAGGAATTTTACTAAATGGATACACTATAATCTGTCATAAATATGTCTATTTTGTCACATTAACTCTCAGATTTCAGGAAACCTAAGAATGCAAAGGTAAACTTTTTTCTTCTATATCACCTTGCTTAAATAATATGCTACATTATATAAATGCCAAAATAGATGAGACTACATTCAAATTTATATAAGTTTGTCAAATTTACTACCATAGACTTTCTGTTCAGTATGAGACTTTTAAGTTTGTTAACTTACAATAAAGAAGTATTCCCAAATGATGAGGCTCCTAAACCCTGAATAGAATGCACTCATAGATGCTGAAAATTTGAAGAGAAAAAGTCTCTGAAATCCACAAAGCCTAAAGCTCAACATTGAGAAAAAAAATTCTTAAATAATTACATTCCTGAGTATTGAAATTGAAAGCTGAAATCCTAAAATCATGACTCACATAAAACAGGGTAAAGGCTTTTTAGTGTGCAGGAGGGATTCTAGGCAACACAGTAGTGTGTTTCAGTTGTACCCAGAGATATCTTCATAATTCTCTATTTTGCATTGTTTCTTACCCTTCATGCGTAGCATCAGTCTTTCACACAACAGAATCCATCAGAGAATAATAATGATATCCATCAAAGAAAATGTCAACTATACAAACTTCTAAATCAAAGACACTTGCTGGTAAAAATTTACACCAGGATCATGAAGCACATTGTTATTTATTTATATTGTAATAAGTTCATGTATGTGTATCCATATGCCTATTCTTCTTGATAACAATTTGACTACCATAAAATACAGGACATATTTAACTACTGAATTCAACAGAAAAATCATTGTATGCTCCTGTGATTGAAATATGACACTTTAAAAACTATCTTTACTAATTTATTTTGTTTTAAATCAAATATATTTAACAGGTACTTTGCTTGGTCTTTGGCAACTGCATGTACCATACATACACATTAGTAGGTCCATACCATACCACTAGAGCAATGTGTGTATGTTTGTGTGTATGTATCTAGGTGTGTATGTGCATGTATGTATATATACATATTTTATTGGTAAGTTCACTATATAAAGCATTCAATAAAGTGTTTTTGTCCATGTTTTTGTGTTTATCAAAAATATCATTTAAAAATGTAATTATATGCCTTTTAGTTTTTTCAGAATATTATTTTAGTTGATTATTTTGAATTTCACAGGAGGTACCTGATCATACTTACTTCCTAATCTTCCATGTCTATACCCCCCCCCACACACACACATCATTGTGACCTCCTCCCAGAAAAAAAAAGAAGAAAAAAGGAGAGAAAGAAGAAATAGAGAAAGAAAAGAAAATAGAAGCAAACTAAAGAAGAGAGGAGGAAAGAGAAAAGAAAAAAGAAAAGAAAGAAAAAAGAAAAGAAAAGAAAACAAATACCTAGTCAAGGTTTCTGAAGCACCATAAATACTGGACAATCACGGAGACTCCTACAAGATATCCCGCTGTTGCCCAGAGTCAGGGTGATCTTGCTTTAGGCCCTGAATCCTGGGGCAAGATCTCCATCAGCCCCAGACTGCCTTACACCTTCAGCTCTTGATGCAGGCTACACAGAGACTCACCTGGCATTACTTTTGTGCTTGCAGCCTGCCGGATATGGCTGTTGTCCTATACTCTCTTTCTCCCAGGATGGTGAGCAACAGGGCAGATGGGTGCTGTAGACCAGCCCATGGGCTGAGACCAGCATCTATTCAGCAATTCCATGTTCTTTGTCCACTACAGTTGTGCTCCCACACCACTCCCCACACCCTTTGTTGCCTCGTCTGTAGTTTTGCCACTTCCCCCAACTCACAGATCCATTCCTTCATTTTTCCTCCAATTTCAGGAGTCTACTTTTTAAAGATATTTTTTCTGTTGGAACTCTGTCTTTCTTAAATTGTTCCAGAGATACTGTGGGCTCTGCAGACTCATGCACCACTGCTAAATCTCCCCTTGGAGCATCTCTGGGTCTTTCAGGCACCTTGCAGCTACTCTGAAGTCCCTTGACAGGTGCCACAGCTGCTGCCATCTTTGATCACAGCCTGCTTTAGGTTTCTATCTTTGATGATGTGATGTGTTCCGTCATCTGATTCTGCAGCACTCCTCCACTGGATCAGTAACCTGTTGACGGATAGATGCTGGGGTATACCACGCAAAGTGCTGGATCAGGACCAGGAAGGCAGCCAAATGGTGACCTTCTTGCAGGTTTTCCAAGCAAGCATCTTATAATTCTTTAAAAAAATGTTTCTTCAGACTTACAAGAGATACATTTTTGTCTTTCAGATTTTTAAACACCAGTGATTGATGACTTTAGGGTTTTTGAACTTTTGAGAAATTACAGCAGTTAGGGCAGCTATTTTCTTTCTTTCTTTTTTTTTTTTTTTAATTGGAAATTTTATTTACATTTCGATGTTCTCTCCTTACCCCATTTCCCCCCCTCCTGTCCCAGGAACTCACTATCCCTTCCCCCCTCCTACTGCCTCCCCGTTGGTGTACCCCCACCCACCCTCCCTCGTACCTCACCTCCCCACCCTCGAATACCCCCCCACGACGTCCAGCCTTCATGGACCAAGGATCTCTTCTCCCACTTATATATAGCTCCCTTGCATATATAGCTGGAGCCATGGGTCCCTCCCTAAGCGCTCCCAGGCTGGTGGTTTAGACCCTGGGGGCTCTGGTTGGTTGGGATTGTTGCTTTCCTCATGGTGTCGCAATCCTCTCAACTCCTTCAGCCTTCACTCTATCTTCTCCATTGGGAACCCATGATCAGTTTATGGTTAGCTGTGGCATCTGCCTCTGAGTATGTCAGACTCTGCAGACTCTAAGGAGACAGCTATATCAGGCTCCTGTCAGCATGCACTTCCTGACATCCACATCAACTCTACCTTTGGTGACTGCACATAGGATGGATATCCAGGTGGAATGGTCTGGAGACACAGTGCAGGGCAGCTATTTTCAACTTGTGGCTTACTCACAACCCCTTTGGGGTCACACATCAGATATCCTGCATGTCAGATATTTATATTACGATTCATAACAGTAGCACAATTAATTAGATGAAGCAGAAACAGAACAATTTTATGGTTGGAGGTCAGCACCACATGAAGAACTGTATGAAAGTTTGAGAAGCACTGATTAGGGTATGGAATGGAGATGGTATCTTTCAGATTAGAGCTGAAACCTTGTTATACGTGTTGATTCATTCTTCCCTGACAAGCATGACTTAGTCTAATACTGTTATTCATAAGGTAATCAATTGGTTTTTCATTTATCATTGACAACAAAATATTTCTCACTTAGCACTGAGACGTAGTTAATAAATATTCATGAAAATCACAAACAAATTTGATTCTTGTATTTCCCGACTAATTTTATATTTTATCATAATTTTGAATCAATATTTATAATACAATGAATGCTGACAAAGACGGAAACATATAATGGTATTATTTTAAATGTTGATTTTCACACAAGTACTTCTGCATCTGAAGGAGTTATAAAATCATCTCTTCCTGGAAATACATGTGCAGTTTATATCATTTGTGTATTTAAAATATATTTTAAGAATTATGCAAATACAGAATGTATTTATATTTTAATGATAATTAAATATATGTACTAGATATATTTTATATAAATTGAAGCTGAGTGTTATAATGAAACATTGAAATATAATTTTCGATTAATTGATCTTTATGTTACATCTTGTATCTCGATTGTCTTTTTGTATGTTCATTCATCTTAGATACAGTCAGACAATGTGAGGCTGAAATGTGCTCTATACTTGGTACAGTTTTCTTTCCATAGATGATTTTTCAAAAGCAACATCAATAACTGTGAGCTAAAATAACTCTTTTCTTCTACCACACCAAGAATTTCCAGACATTAATAAAACAATAATTACATATCTGTATGTGGGAATTATCACTAATTTTTTTCTGATCCATTTTTCTTGTCTGTCAATCACTTAATCATCAGAATTAAAGAAAGAAAAAGCAACAAAATGAATATCAAATAAACTGCCAGGAGAAGAGAAAACTTGATTGAAATAAGTTTTTAATCTGAACAGTTCAAAAGGAAACTGTTCTATGGAATTTTAAAGAAAAGGAGACATCGCAAAACAGTTAAATCTAGGGTGTGGAAACTGGGCCAGGGGCTTCTACATCACAGCAGCAAATTAGGCGTTAGAATAGGCAAAGATTTGCATTAGGGAAGGAAGACACTGCTTCTGTAAAAAATACATTCCTGGAGAAAGTGCTCAAATGGCATTTAGCACCAGCTCTTAACAGTGATAATTATATCACCACAGTGTGTCTCCAAGGATCAGCTAGGAATCATTTCTACATTTCTAATATTTCAAACAGAGACTTTAATATACAGCTATGGCAAATGATAAAGAGTTCACCTCTGACTGGTGGCAAGTACTGTCATCTAAAGTCTGTGGGAAGAATTGCAACCAGCTTTCTCATCTATCTAGATGTTTGTTCTCCTAAGACATGATACAGTCAACTTTCCAATAAATGATACACAAACCCTAGTCCATTTTTCAGGCCATAGAGGAGAATTTGCCCATGGTGATTTATAGATTCATATAAATAAATATTTACCTCAATTTCAAAAATTGGTTTTGATAACCTAGAATATCTCTCTTCTACTAGGGATAAACTGTAAACAATGAAGATGTTGTCTCCTTTCTACCTTCTGTAATGAATGGACTATAATACTACTTGAGTCACCGTCGGAACTATTCAGTGGCTTACTCTTAATCCACAGTGCCATCAGGAGTACCATTGCAGCTCACCATCTCATATCATTGCAGTAGGTTTTATAATGGCACTGGAACTTCAGAATTTATGCACTAACGTCAACACTGTTTTTTTGTTTTTTTTTATTTCTTCAGGTCACAACAGAAGTAACATTGAAGATGTTCTTAAACAGAACACTTTAACAATAATCTTTGAATATTTTTCTTTTACATCTATAGATAATGATTGCAAACCTACTTAGATAAAATTTTAGGGGTGTTGGGGGAGGAGTATTTTCCTGTATCCTTTTGCCTTTTAACTCATTTTCTTTTAAAATCTCAGACCTCATTGAAAGTAATGTGTAACTTTGAAAAACTTAAATTTTTTTTTCAAAACATATTTTTAATGATAGTTCTTAAGTGCTTTAACCTCCCTTCTAGCCCACCACCCACCAGAGGTAATAGAAAAGAAAGGATACAGGGGAAGTGGATCTGTATAGAAATGGTTCTTTGGAGCAACTCCCATATGTGTTGTCTGAAATCAGCGGTTCAGTTCAAAGATCAGCAGCAGACAGCTCAATCCATGCCTTTACAGATAGACCAGCAGTCCAGTTAGGAAGGATACCAGAAGTTCTTAGCTGTGCCTCTCTCAGCGTAGCGAAGATCAGTGAAGATGCAAAGATGCAAGACCAACAAGTGTTGCACAGCTAGCTTTGTAAACAAGTCAAACTCAGCCTTAGTCACCGTCTGTGGAGTCCTTTTTATATTCTTTCCAAATGTCATGTGTCCTCCATGGGTCTTACTTCAACATTTGTGACGTCTCACTGTGTGTCTTGCCTCAGCTGCTGAGTCTGTCTCAGCTGACATCACTCTGCCAATCGTCCAAGTTGGAGGAAGCTGCAAGAAGCTGCAGCACACCCCCAGCAGTTTTCTGGCGCATTTCTCTCTATGGAGCACTGATGTAACAATGACTCCTTCACTATGTGCCCTTTCAAGTACTTGCTTTAGCAGAACTTCCTTTCACCTGTGTTTGCTTCATTGAAATGTTCCTTCATGAGTCTTCCTTAGCCTTTCACCTGTGTCCACTTCAGGAAAACACTCTTTTCATGTGTTCGCCCCAGTAAAGCAACATCCCACACAACCGATTTCTCCAAGAACCCTTAAATTTCCACTTCATTCACATTACTTCATTGCAGGATATAGCATCATGACTTGGGATGTGACTACCAACAAATAGAAAAAATAAAATTGGATAGGTAGTTAATTTAAGTGCTTGTTTTCTTTAGAGTACAGAATATGTGTAACAGCTATGACTTAATATATATATTAATTAACATAATATAAGTGTGTGTGTGTGTGTGTGTGTGTGTGTGTGTGTGTGTGTGTGTATTTGAGAATAAGAAAAATAATACTTTAAGGAGCTGTCCAGACTGATTAAGAAGATTGTTTTGCTGTTAAGATTGTTGTACTGGGCACTGGAGACAGGGCAAATTTCTGAGTAACTCAGGATCAGTTTGTTCAATGGTCCAGTCTGTACACAATTGCCAAAGACTATTCAGCTATGTATTCATGAGCCTCAGAGACATCTTAGGTCTAACCATGAATGTCTTCACTTGAAATACCATAAGACATGAAACTTCCACTTTTATATGTTCAAGCAACCAAAATCTTAAGTTGTCTTTCTGGACTTCAATAAAAATCACTAAAAATCACAATGACAATCATTCAGTACTAACATTTCTCTTTACACTCACCAAAGCTGATTGTTATAGGAATTCTTCACTAAGAGGAAGCACACAAGTTTACTATTTTTAGTGAAACTCACAGATGTTCAACAAGATTGTCAGACCATGCTGTGTTAGAATAAATTATTTTTCTCCAAATGTTCATGTGATTAAACTCAACTTTCTATTAAATGAACATGATAGATAGCAATCATCCTATTTTTACAACTGTGTTCTACTTTCCAAAAAGAAAGAAGCCTGTAAATAGGAAGCCTACAGTTGGCTCTTCTGTGAGGTAATTCTTTACAAACATTAAAGGTAGATATTTTGTCTTCACATAAAAACACAAAGGATGTAATTTTGCATATTTGTACATACAACTGTATTTTCACCAACAAATTAATATTTTTATGAAAGTCTCTTTTGACACTACATCTATAGTTATGATTCCCTTTATCTCCTGCCACCTCACCACCCCTCCCTCGCCACACAAATTTCTCTCACTAGTGAAAATGACATAGTTTTGTTGGGACAGTTTACAGAAATTTAACAAACAGGATTCAAATGAACTTTTCTTTCTGAACATAGAAATCCTCACAATCAAAGAAAAAGAAACATTACATTTCAGCAAAGCTCAAACTCAGTTCAATATAATTGTACCAGTATGTTACAAATTGAATATGTTCCTGCTTCAGTGAGAAAACCCACAAAGTACATAAGGACTCAGCACTAGTGACATTTTGGTTTAAATTATTTTCTTTTGTAGACTGTGTGTGTTCCTTCTTTTGACAGACTACAGATCCAGGAAGGCCATTATGTCTTTAGATTTGCCTCCTTTGAGGTCAGTGGGATAATTATATGAGTTTGCCCAGCAAGCTGGTTCATGGTATATTTATTTAATTTTATCAAGTGGTTGTGAGTCAGTACCGTGGTTGATAAGGTTGCACAGTCAGGTCCCTCAGAAGTTATGGATGCCTGTATTTCCTTCAGCTGCATAACTTAGCAAACCCAGATCACTGTAAGACAAGAAGAGTGCCCAGGTCTTGATTTAGGGTTTTGTTATTTTTTTTTTAATCATGGTCATTTCTAGAAAATCTTAATGATGTTTATACATGAAAAACTGGATGATTTTAGTTAAAACTATATGTCTATGACTCTCAGAAACACTGTTATTTTTTTCTAAATTAAATAGCAGGCATAAGTGATATTGTTAATTGAATTAACATAGTTAATACCTAGGATATAAATATGATTAAAAGTCCCTTTGAAATGATAATTTGAGATTGTAGCAAATGTCATATGATGCTCATGTTTTGTTAGTTTTTCTTCTTTGACAAACTTATTCCTAAAGCTTGTGTCCTTTTGTTTGTCTCAGACCCTCAGAATGTACACAAGTTCAACAACTTTTGTTTAGTCAAAGGCAAATATACTATTACCATGTCTACCTCATAGTTTTTGCCTTTTGCCTTAGCATCAAGCACACAGTGGGGACCATGAAGATCTACGTTTTTGCTGTATTTTCTGTGAATATTTACTGAATAAGGGACCTCTCCTGCTACAGACTTCTCGTTAAAATGGAATCTGAAAAGTCTTTTGAGAATGATTTTGAAGACAAGTGAAAAGCTTAGATTTGCAGGAATTTGCATGCTTCTGCTACTGGAAGAGCTTGGGTGTTGCTTTTGTTTCCAGAAACTTGACATCATAGAATGGAAAGCAAATATGATTTTAATTGTGAGAGTTTTATTTGTTTTGTCTTTAAATTGTCAACACTTTTGAAACAGCTACTTTAGTCACTAGTTTAGACACACAAGCAGGTTTTCACAGCTGAGAGGCACAAAGGTGTGCTAGAGAAAACTGAATGAGCAGAGGCCTCTGAGGATGTGGAAGAACACTGAAGAGAGTCAGATACCTCACTTCCTGGCATTGGACTCACCTACAAAGCCTCAGAGAAAATAGAGACCTGGAGAGTGAGAAATAAGATTTGCATGAAAATTAAAGGAAAACGAAGAAAGATGCAAAGCTCATCATCCCACTGAGCTGTTGATCTACTCAAAGCTTTGTTTCTTACATTTCGGCTTCCACACAGCATCTGAACCTATGAACCAGCATCCTCAGTCCTGATTCCCCATGTGGTCTGGAGATAAGTCTCCTTGTGATTTCATTCAGCATACTTCCAATTCTGCTCTTCTCTCTGGTGTGTAGCTAGGCCCAGGTCCTCGTAGAGAATGACTTCTGTGGCAGGCACTGTCATTTATATTATCTCAACTTAGCTTGTCCAATTTACTATCTAACTTGGTTAAAACTCAATTGTAAATGTTCCATGAAGGATTTGTCATTTATATATATATATGTATGCATGTATATATAACATATTTTTATATATCATATATCAATCATATATCTTATATCTTATATTTTATTTTTATATTTTATTATCTTCTGTTTTATATTTTACATTTCATATATTTTATATTTATTTTTTATATTATATATTATACAATATACATTATATTTTATATATTTTACAGTATTATGTATTATATATTATGCATTATATGTTATATATATATATATATATATATATATATAGTTTCTTTATAAATATATCATTTATTCCATTTATTCTTTTGTAGGAAAAATTATAACAAATTGTCAAAATCACTGTAGAGAGAATATCTTGTGTATTGTATAAACACACCACCTTTCAATTTAAAAAACCTATGGCCTGTGGAAAGAGTAAAATAAACCGTGAACCTGGAACATCCAGGAGGCAGAGAGGATTCTGCAAGAGTACCAGGCAGAAGATTCACCCAGGAAGATATGAAAAGGCTGATGCATGGTACCTGAACACATGGCAGAATGTAGATTAAAATAAATGAGTTATTTTAAATTATGATCTACTCAGAGAAGAGCCATATGGCCAAGGTATTTGTAAATATATTTTGAGCCCAAGTCTCATTTCTGGAAACATAGAGCTGGAAGGAAAAAGAACAAACAATGCACCCAATTGCCTATATTGAAAAAAAGAATGGTTTTCTTTTTTTTTTTTAATTAAAATGTAATTATATAATTTTTACCTTCACTCCCTCTCCCACACTTGACATGTTGTATGCTGCCCCCCAAATTCACAGCCTGCTTGTATTTAATCACAATTGTTACATATATCTAAGTATCATTTTAATATTGACTGTCTGTATAGTTTTCCAGGTTCGGCTAATCAATATTGGGTAACCAATCAGGTACTCATCTCTGGGGAAGACTAATTCTCCCTGTCTCAACAGCTGTTAATTGCCTGTAAGTCTTTATCTAGGGGTGATGCCCCATGAGATTTCCTCCATCAACTATGATATTAACTTCTCTTGGAATTGTTCCAATCTTGCTGATGTAGCTTCCCTTTCCTAACTAGAAGGCACAATACAGCTGACTTCCTTCTCCTCTGGCTCAAAATGCTCTTTTACCTTGTCTTGAAAGGCCAAATTACCCCATCTTGAGACAGGCCTAAAAACTTGACGTATAGCTGAACCCAAGCTACATACACCTCCAGGAAAGACCCTTTGGCTTAACCTTAGACCCATACCCCAGAGTTACCCTAGCTACTTCCTAGCAACAGTTAATCAAAGACTAGTCTGATTGTTTTAGATGTTCTTTTAGACTATTTGTGATTGTATACAGTCTCACTTTAAAACACCCACCTGTGGGCTTACACTAGTCGTTTGGTTTGATACTCGCAAAGATAGATCTGCCCCCACCTCATTTACTTCCATTTCTTATAAAACCTTGTCCTATTGAGGGTTCACAGTGGCTCTGCCTTCTTGTCCTGCTGTTTCTGGATGGCTTAGAAGAGAGCCCAAGCCCAAGTTTATATTACATATATATTTATAATATATACAATACATATATATAAATATATATATATATATATATATATGCGCATATATGTTTTTCCATGAAAAGACTGACAGCAGAATCATGTGGTTTCCAGTTGCTCCCTCCTCTATTAGTGATGGTTGCCTTTTTTATTACAAAAAATTGGAACACTTTACTATAACCCAATTAAGGACTTGTCAAACACAAGATTGGCTTTTTATAAGATTTTCCTTGTTTGCTTGTCTATTCTCTCCAGGAGCAGAATTATGTTCCTCACAGAAGAACAACCATCTCCAAAAGTTTCTCCAAAAAGTGTCAAAACTCCAGATTTAGATGAGATGTGTTTAGAGAGCTCTACCAAAGAATATTTTAAAGTAAATAATCTAGCATTTAACTAGCAGAGTATTGAGAATCATAATAAAAGTGATCTTCTAATAATTTTAACAAAATACATATTCTTGCCAACTTTGTAATTTTTCCAGGTTTGTAAATATTTTCCATTCATTGTAGCTTAAAAATGTAAAAATGATTAGATTAGATTCATAAGTTAGTAGTTTGAAGAGACAAGGCTATAGAAGTCAGGATTATGCATGTGGAGGATATTACATAAGTATTCTGGAAACACAAGGGACCAATCAGAGATCAGAAGGAGCTTGAAATTCAATATTCTTCCATATTTCAGACTTCTTTGTAAGACACAAAAGTCAGAAAATTAGTTTATGCAAAGTGCAGCATGAAATTTACTTCAACAAGTGATTTTGCATGAAATATATTTTGTTCTTTTCTATTACATTAGCAATCAGTCTAACTGGTATAAAATTATATATGATATAAATTAGTTTTCAGTTTTAGGATTATTCTAGCATATGTATAAGAATATTGCTAGCAAACTAATTGATATATGTTGGGAACATTTTTCTTATGTAAGTTTTCTATATAAGGTATTTTATGGGCTATTTTATGAGCTGTATTGGTCTATTTTGAACTTGTTACACCACATTCTTAAGATTGATAATTTGTAAAGCAAAGAAATGTGTTGATTTACAGTGCTGGGAGGTAGGACACTATTACCAATCTGTCAACTTGGTGGTTAGGAAGGACTCTGGCATTTCCTTCAAGTGGCACCTTGAGCATGGTTTCCTCTGGAGAGTAGCATCACTATCACATGGCAGAAGGATGAAACAGTCAAGGCGAGTCTACTCCAGAAAACCCTGTTATTAAGCCATTTAAGGCACTAGTAGAGAAGGTATGTCTTAATCAATATTAAGGGACTCATCTCCAATATTTTTAAATTATCAAATTGTAACATAAGCTAGACCCAATATCATGTGCTTATGACCCGAGTGACTTGGATTGCTAGAGTAGAAAGATCTTTTGAGCACAGGAATTCCAGATCAGTTCAAGCAACTGAGAAAGGGGTAGAGGGGCAAAGATACAGACAGACAGATAGACTAACAGACAGCGAAACATACAGAGGCACAAACCAACAGAAAGAAACAGAAATGAATACAGAGACAAAGGAACAGAAGCAAATACACACACACATACAAACACACAAGAGAGAGAGAGAGAGAGAGAGAGAGAGAGAGAGAGAGAGAGAGAGAAGAGAGAGAGAGAGAGAGAAATTTAAGGGAAAAAGAGGAAGGAAAAGAAATAAAGAAACAGAAAGGAAGCAAAATGAGTGAGTTTGTTGGGGATATTGCTCAAAGGTTGGATGTGTGCCCAGCATGTTAGAAGCACAGATTTTATCCCCAGCATCATAATCAATAGCTATTAATATAAGTTTGGAAAAGATCAGTAGCTCAAACCATAGGAACAGCTTATAGAATTTTCAAAGTCAATCTTTATTTCTAATATCTCCTCCTGTTAGAAATCTTGCTGGCGATTATCACTGAAAGCAGAAAGGGTGATAGTTTAGGCTGTCTTGGGTAAGACTTAGGAAGTTACCTCTTTAGAAGCTTTGCTAGTTACTAAGCATCCTGTTAAATTAAATGCTCCTCTGTGGACACTTGTAACCATACTTTCTACCTGTCCTTGTAAGGTCTATGATAAGGTAGTCACCTATTTAATGCTCATATTTTCCCAAGTATCCACTGTCTTCCTATTATATGCCTTTAATATCTGCCTATCTTTTCTCAGAGGGTAAATTCATTTAAATGACAACATTTTTTTTTTTTTGGTTTTTGGAAGTTATATGCACAACTCAAAATACATATGTCTGAATTAGTACTTGAGTACCTTTAAGCCAACATCTCCATCAGTCATCTGTGTATTGATTCCTTTGCAATCTTTCATGCTTCTTATCTCTCTTGCATTTTTAATATCTGTATTCAAATATTTCAACCGATTATGTTAGTTTTCCAGGTTTGATTCCCAGGAAGCCTCCCTTCTGCTTTCAACCAAGACTTAACTTATTTAATTCTCCAAGCTGATTCAAGAGAGACTTTCTAAACTTCCAAACTGGATCACATGATTAGGTTTTTTCAAAAATCCTTCTAATTCCATGTAGCATTCAAGACAACATTGAAATGTCACTGCTCTACACAGGACGTGACTCACTCATAAATCCCCTTATTCATGCAGCATGAACAAGACAACGACGACAGGGTTATTACATACAGCTAAATACATAGCTGAACAAGGAGTGAGGCTTGGCTAATCTTAGTAGGAGCAGCATCAATAGAGGAACAGTCTCCAGGTTTTAAACATCTGGGGGATGGGGTGCTATACTATACATTTTCTTTGTACACTGTCAACATTCATATTAGGATCAGAGGAAGGTTTCCCTCTGAACCTCAATCAGGGAAGGCTTTGTATCTCCCCCCATAGTATGGAGACATTTATTCCTGACATGTTACTACCCATATCAAAACCACATTCTCTCAGAATATTGCATGCTGACCCCAAATTGTATGCTATATATAATCCTGAATCCCTGGGACATGATGTTCAATAGTGAAAAATTGTTGTCCTCAAAATAGTTAATGCTCAATTTAAGGAAAAGGGAAACACTGGTTATAAACTTTGAAAAATTCTCACTGCAACTGAGAAAACACCACTGAATTCAAATACAAGGTTATAGAAAGCTAGCATTGAATTTTAGGTAGTAGGTATTTTTTATGATGAAGTCAAGGTAGGGTCGTCGTTGTCGTCTTCTTCTTCTTCTTCTTCTTCTTCTTCTTCTTCTTCTTCTTCTTCTTCTTCTTCTTCTTCTTCTTCTCTTCCTCCTCCTCCTCCTCCTCCTCCTCCTCCTCCTCCTCCTCCTCCTCCTTCTCCTCCTCCTTCTTCTTTTTTGTTGTTTGTTTGTTTTTTCATTTCTTTGAAACAGGCTTTCTCTGTGTAGCCCTGGCTGTCCTGGAACTCACTCTATAGACCAGGCTGGTCTCTAACTCAGAAATCCGACTGCCTCTCCCTTCCAAGTGCTGGGATTAAAGGTGTGCACCACCACTGCCCAGCCTTAACTCTGCCTTCTTACTCAGTTGTATACAACAATACTTCCTTGCTATTAAACTGTACATTATAAACTTCCAGGGTGCTGAAGAATCTCTATTAAATAACTCAGTGTACCCAATCCTAGATTTTCTGTTCATGTGTCTGTTCTGTCTTCATTTCCTTCATTTCTTGGGACCCAAGCTGTGCAAGGATATGTCAATAATCAATGCTTAATAATTTTTTTTCTGTGGATATTAATGAATAGATTAATTTTTGAATGCTACATATTTTACATAATTTAGCACTGTAGATACAGAAATGATAGTTTTTAGTCTGGAAATCATTCATATGAGTTATAAAGAAATGACAGATCAAAAGGAACTATTTACTTAATGTGCCCATAAATCGATAAGCAAGAAAAGGACACTTTTTAAATGTCACATTTAACTGTAAAATAAAGGCACAAGGCTGTTACATTTAATACATGACTTCTCCTTTTAGTAACACAAGTTTCAACTTTTTAAACAGAAATTTGGAAGAGTTGTTTTCATATGGCTTCTCTAAATGTGCTTCTTATGTTCAGTTTGATAATTGATTCAGTAAGGTTTGCAAATCAAAACATATCCAGTGAGCATTTGAGTTGTCAATTGTCTCTTAATTACGGTGATTTGGAGAAGTTTGGAGGATGACCCTGAGGGCACTTCGAATCACAGTTTTCCCTCACTGCATTACTGCGGTTTTGTTAATGTGACTTGTGGTTATTTTGTTAATTAGGAAAATAGTTTGTACAAACAATAGGCTTTTTGAATAAAATATTTCCCATAAGTCAAAAACAGGGATTCATTGCCTTTGTTTTAAATGTCATAACCGTATATGATCATTAAGTTCTTGGCTATAGTGTTCCAAACTCTCTCACGAGTAAAGACAAAGAATTTCTCATTTTTAATCCAGCCAGAACAGGAGACAGAGAGCTGAGGCATACATTTTTCCAAGGACTTTGAGACAATAGATGTGCCTATATATATACATCTGTGCTTAAAACAATGCATTAAGGAAATAATAGCAAAGAAACAAGCCCATAAACACAATGTATACAATATTGTCATGTGTTTGCTTGTAATTGACCCTGTAAATATGTATAAATTAACATTTGCTCTATTTCTTTTGTCCACTTACATTTAATATGTGTAGCAAACATACGTACCAATATGCTTTATAATTAATGTATGAATTCTCTTCTTCCCACCTGACCTGCTTTTAAATATCAGGACTTACGGTCTATTCATTTTAAAATATCTCCCCCCATAGGACATATTAAAATGTATGTTTATTTTTCTCACAGCAGCGTTTGTTACACAAGCTCCTTCAAATTTAAATATGTCAAAGTTATAATCACAGTAAAATGAAGGCCAATGCAAGAGTGGCTCTGAGAGGGTTATCCTTTTAAACTGCAAATTTAGCTCTTTTAAATAGTCAGGTTTAATTTCAAAGA
The DNA here is from genome assembly GCA_021653895.1 of Mastomys natalensis. Taxonomy (NCBI): domain Eukaryota; kingdom Metazoa; phylum Chordata; class Mammalia; order Rodentia; family Muridae; genus Mastomys; species Mastomys natalensis. The sequence goes on from JAJTUV010000483.1 coordinate 500,193, forward strand.
TTTTCACAGTGTAGGAACTAATTAATTAGTTAATAATACATGAAGCCAGCAGAGCATTATCAGCAATATATCCCAGATGGAAAACCAAAACAAATGAAGAAACTTGCGTCTAACTTGACCCATTTAAACATTTGAAAAAAAAAAAAAAGGTTAGGTTTATATTATCTTGTCTTGTTTTCATCAGTTTATCCCATCTGTGCTGACTCTCCTGCTCATCCCTGTGCAGTTCTTAAGTGTGACATCATATTATCCTGTACAAGGTACTTGTGTCCATCTGCCAAATTGTCTCCCATTTAATACAACAACGGGAAACCCAGTAGTCTGAGGGATTTAATGTCTCCAACCTGGTATTACTATCATCCAAATAAACACTAAAGGGATCAGGTAGTCTTAACCGCTTTTTCCAGGCTATACTTCTTAGTCCCACAATATTTTATAAAAGCTAAATGATACATTCATCAAAATACACTCCTTTTTTTTCATAACTGTTCTTATTGAGTCTTTGTGCTGATCTGGTAGCACTTTGTTCATGCTATCTGTATTATGTTACTTATGAATTTACAATCCAAGAAGTCTTCACAATAAAAAAAAAATGTAGACCAATTAATTCATGAATTAAGTCTTCTTTGACTAAAAGTAAAATTCATTCATATTTTACTCTATTTTTTTTATGAGTAGGAAACAAGTCTGTATACTACACTGTATCAACTGCGATCATCTTTCAAAGAGTTGTTATTTCTATGTAATTGTCAGGATGAAGAAAGGATAAACTTACAACTTTATGCATTGAAGATGAAGTTGTGAATCTGTAAGATTGCCGTTCCAAGTAAGGGGATCTTGTGGATCTTGTAACTTCCTTGGGTTCCTGAAACTTCTGTTTCATGACTATACTGTGTTTTATAATTTTTCTTAGAGTGCTGAGACCTCTCCTCTTCCCAGAATGCAATACTCCCATTCAGAAAAAAAATGATTACCAAGCATTGTCTCTGGCTCAAAAGCTTATATTCTTTCTCATTGCTCTCTGTGAGCCTGAATATACTGAGCCTTGGCAGAAGCAGCTCAGTTATCTTATTTTCTTCTGTTTGTGAATAAGCAGGACTACAGTCTGTGTAGTTACCACTCTTGTTGTGGAATGTTTTCTAGACAAGCATCTGCACTGGTTAATTGTGTTTCTATAAGCATCCCTTAACCCTCACTCCTGTGAGTAACTTCCATAAATGTTCTGATTTTGAAACCAAGACTTGGGAGAAATTGTTTCTTTGTGTGTCATCAGTGATATACATAAGGTGAGTAATCATTTGTTCAAGTCTCAGAAGAAAATCCATGATGGAAGATCGTATAATTTATGGCTTTAATTGATTTTTAAGGTATAATGTCTTATTTATTCTCAATTAGTTTCATCAACTTCTGAATGAAAAGTAACCTTAAAAATAACATACAAAATAGTTAAATATAATTATTCTTTCAAGATCTACTGCCAAATCACATACCATTTCACTCATAAACGTCATGTAAAAATTCAGTAAATTTCACATGCTTGATATACAGAAAATACTTTTTTCAGAATATTAGTTTAAAATTTCAACTTCATAAGTTATTGTTTGTAGGAAGAACTGAGTATCCATAACATACTAGGAAATAATAATAGGTATCAAACAAATGTACTTAGACATGGAAAAAAACATCCAAAATCAAAGTTCTACTTTTACAATAAAGCATCAACTCATAGAAAGTTACAAGGTTCAAGAGAAATAAAGAATGATAGTAAATTTAATGAAGAAAATATCAACTTATAATTGCTTCTGGTGAAACTCGTAAATTCTACCAAACTGAGAAGTATTAAATAAAAAGAAAGAGGGAAAAGAGAATATTTCATTTAAATATGGATATCATTTGTTGGATAATCTACATGTCTCAAATATACTCATTAATAATCCTTCATTGAATGTGATTACTTCTTTTTAACATTCCATTTAAAAATCTTTGTGATAGAATGTTATATCTTTTCCAGAGTAAAACTTTACCATTTTTCAGATTATATTTTAGTATCTTCTAAATCACTGTTATGCACAAATACACACACATACACACACACAAGGGAGAGAGAGAGAGAGAGAGAGAGAGAGAGAGAGAGAGAGAGAGAGAGAGAGAAAGAGAGAGAGAGAAGCAGACAGAAAGAAATACCAAAACAGACAGACAGACAGACCCATAAACACAAAAAGCTATAAATAATTATGAAACCCCTCTGGTTTACTGTTTCTAATGAGGGTATTCTGAGCCCTCTAGCTGTACATCACAGAAATAAGGATAGCAATTGATAAATGAGACCTTTTGAAATTAAGATGTGTGAAGTCACAACCCATAGAATGGGAGAAAGACTTTGCTAATTATACATCTGGCAGATATTAATATCCATAATATATCAATAAAGCAAAAACCACCAACCAGGCCTACAGGTATAGAATTAACAGATCAACAGCTTTTATGCATGACAACAACAAGCACACCAAGAAAGAGATCATGAATACATTCCCATTCAAATCAGCCTCAAAGGAAATGAAATATCTAGAAAGAAACTTAAGACAGGAAGTGAAGAACGTCCACAATGAAAACTTCAAACTTCTGAAGATTGAGAACAACAGCAGAAAATGGACTGACATCTGATTCTATGCATATGGACTGTTAGAGTTAATATTGGGGGAAATGACCATTTTACAAGAAGCTGTTTACAAATGTAATGCAGTCCCTGTGACTATCCCTTCTCTATCTCATTCATCACAAAAATAGAAACAATAAAAGCTACCCTAAAATTCATATGGAACAGCAGCAGCAACAACAACAAAATGCCTTGGGTAGACAAACAATCCTGATCAAAAAGATCCATACTGGAAGAATGGAAGGACTACCATCTCTGATTGAAGATACACAATATGGAACAAGCACTAAAACAGACATCTAAGCCAGTGCAACAAAATTGAAGACCTGAAGACAACTATAAGTTCAACCACTTAATCTTTCAAAATAGTGCGAGAAATATAACTTGAAGGAAAGAAAGCATCCTTTACAAATGGTGCTAAGAAAGGTGGATGAGCATGAACAGAAGAAGAAGAAAATTAGACCATAGCTATTACTGTGTGCAAAACCTAACTCCGAAATAGTTTCAAACACCTAATCAGGAAATCTAAAATTTCTAAAATGTAAGACATGTGGTATCCTACATGATACAACTGTAGGGAAGCACTTTCTGTAATGGACTCCATTAGACCAAGAATTAAATCTAATAATTGACAAGTGGGAATTATAAACTAAAATGTTTCTGTAAATCTAGAGGGAAAAGATTGGTAAAGCGGAAGCTCACGAAAAGGGAAGGAATGTTTGACAGCTATACATTTTTATTAAATGTATTTATTAAATTTTTATTTAATATTTATTAAATATTTATTAATAATTAATAAATATTAATAACTAATAATATTAATATTAATAATAATAAATAATAAAATTAAGAAATATTTATTAAAAAATGGGTCTAGAACCTAAAAAGAGTTCTTAAAGAAGAAATGAAATGGCATAAAATATATCAAAAAAATTCACCATACTAGAAATTATGAAAAAGAAATTCTAGAAAAAAAAATGAGATTCCTTCTTACCTCAATTAGAGTGGGAAAGATCTACAAAATGATGAATAACCAGTGCTGCAGCTGTTGTGAGGAAAAGAGAACACTCATTCGCTTTTGGTGGAGTTGCAAATTGGTGCAGCCACTATGAAAATCAGTCAGAAGAATTTTCAAAAAGATAAAAATAAATCTACCAAATGGTTCAGCTATACCATTCCTTGGCATATGCCCAAAGGACTCAATATCCCCCCCAACAAATACGTGCTGAGCCATGTTCATTGCTACTATGTTCACAATAGCTAGAGAATTGAAACAACATAAAAGTCTTTCAACTGACAAATGAATAATGAAAATAAAAACATAATAAACATAGTGGAGCATGTGGCCCTGTTGCATGTTGAAATATCATGAAATTCTTAGACAAATGGATGGAGCTAGAAAATATCATCCTGAGTGAGATGACCCAATCACAAAAGAACACACATGGTATGCACTCACTGATAAGCGGATATTAGCCCCAAAACACTCAATACCTAAGATGCAACGCATAAACCTCATGAAACTCAAGAAGAAGGAGGAAGACCAAAGTGAGGGTGCTTTTGTCCTTTTTAGAACGAGTATCAAAAGATTCAACCAGAGCTCCCAGGATCTAAACCTCCAGCCTGAGAACAGACAGGGGCAAGCTGTCCTCTGAGAGGCTCTAACCAGCAGCTGACTCAGACAGATACAGACATCCAGAGCCAAACAGTGGATGGAGCTTGAGGACTCTTATAGAAGAATAGGGGGAAGGATTGTGGGCCCTAAGGAGATAGGAACTGCACAGGAAGATCAACAGAGTAAACGAACCTGAACCCTTGGAGCTCTCAGAGACTGAATCACCAACCGTGGAGCATACCTAGTCTACACAGATCTACCTCCATGGGCTGAACCTAGGCCTCCCTGCACATATGTTGTAAATGTGCAGCTTGGTTTTCATGCAGGTCTCAAACATCCGGAGTGGGGGCTATCCCAAAACATGCAGCCTGTATATGGAGTATGGTCTTCTAAAAAAAAAACAGTTGTTCAGTTATTCATGGAATATTATTTTTTTATATCTCTAGTATTCAGTTTGCAACTACTTCATTGAGAATTTTTGTATGTATATTCATGAGGGATACTGGACTATAACTTATATATTTTTGTTGGGTTTACACTTGATTTCACTATTTCAATATTATTTGCTTTGTGAAGGAGCTTATTGTGGTTCTGAATTTTTTTAAACATAACTCAAAAAGTATTGCTTGTTTGAAGGCTCTATAGAATTCTTGTATAAGTATATCTGACCCTTGGTATTTTGCTTGTTTGTTTCTTTTCATTTTATTCTGTTTGAATGCTTTTTAAATTTTTTGATTTGCTGAAAATAAAAATTAAAAAAAAAAAATCCTACGATGCAAAAAAATGCATATAAATATACATATCCCCATCCCTCAGCTGCTGTGAGGAGGCATAGGTACAGGGGTGATACCCATCCCACCTCCGGGCCTGCACCATCTGTAGCAGTTGGGAGAGCTGGCCCTGGGATCAAGTGTTGTCCAAACCAGTGGAACTGTGCCGGTCTGGGGCGGGGAGCAAGTGATCTGCCTTGTTACTGGTCTGCCTGCCATGTGAGAGGCTGAGTGCAAGTGTGGGCTGGGGTTGATGCCCTACCCCCAATCCCCTAGCAACCTGCAGTGGTGGTTGGCCCAAGGATATCTCTCACGTTGTAGCACTCCTTAGAGACAGCCTTACACCTCACCTGGGCAACACAGTGAAGATGGCTCTGAAAGCCTGGGTGTATATGAGTCTAAATCAGCCTAAGGGCATGAAAGCAGGAGAGCTAACCCTGCATCCTGCCAATGGTGTCATTGGATGATCCATCCAGAACAGTTCGGGAGAGTTTTCCTTGGAGGTACAGATAGGAGAAAGCTGACATGCTGCCTAACTCGGCTATCACCCAGGCCCTCATCCAGGGCTCTGAACTGACACACCTGGACATTTATATCATCTGCGAATATTTGGGATGCTTCAAAGGGCCGGTCTTGCTGATCCAAAGCTGCAGAATATCCATGACACAGGGTAACAACAGGATAACCAAGTGGAATCCCGGTGAGGATCCAATATTGATGATGTCACAGAAGCCATAGACATCAAACCACACCAATGACTCATTGCAATGAACATTTGCAAGTGAAGATGTGTGGAGAGAGGGATTTATTATGGGACATAGTAAGACAAATAGCAGCTTCCACGATGAGGTGTTTTTCTAGGCTTCCTTGTTTTGATTGTTTGGTTATGTGTGTAGTTTTTATTCTGGGGGGAGGTTGCAAGATTAACAAGCAGATATGAGTGGGCAGGGAGATGAGCAGGACTGGGGTATATGTGATATATATATATATATATACACACATATACACATATATACACACATATATATGCATACATAAATGCATACATACATACATGCATGCATACATACATACATACATACATGCATACATACAGCATTTCGATGAAAATCTTTTATCCTGATTGACAATACTTCATGTGATGATTAACAAAAGTAGCAAGACTGGACACGAGAATACCTTTTTTATAAATTGTCTTATGGACAAACATACAGACTATTATTATTGCTTTTGGTGGTCTCCAGCAGTGAAGTTAGTTTCCTGCTGCTGACGACACTATCTACTGAAGATAAAGGGCCCAGAGACCACTTATCTAACACTAACCTTAATGACTCCTCCTTGAGGAATGATTATCAAGGTACCAGAATGTACCATGAAAGCTGTGAAAGGAGGGACACAACGGACTGTCATACCTATGAGGCCTGTGAACCACAAAAAGGACATGCCATACCTTGGTCCAAGCCAACAGCTCTGTGATTGGACTTAAGATTTGCACACCAATGCCTGATACTGGAAAACTAACCAACCACCCAAGGCTAGTGAAATAAATAATGGACCCTAAAGAAGAATCTACAACACCATTGGGGGGGGGTGTGAAAATATCATGTATACATTTTATAGTCAAACCCTTTATTACATATAATTAATAATTAATACTTAGACTTTTCCCTCATGTTATATAAATTTTCCTGGTTCTGCTTGTTTGTATTATTTGTATTGCAAAGTCTCCTGATTAATAAATCAGTGCTTTTCTTATTCTTAGAATCACAAAGTCACCAAAAAAATCTCAAAAAACAAAAACAAACAAACAAAAAACCAAACAAAAACCCCTGCATTTAGAAAACCTATTCAGTAAATCATCCAGCGCTGGTTCTCTTAAAATGAAGATTGAAACATTCATATTCTAAACACAAAATCTTCTAGCTGGAATCCAGGTCATCTAATATGGGCTTTATTTAATTTTATCTCAGTTTGTTTTTTTTTTTGTTTGTTTGTTTGTTTGTTTGGTTGGTTGGTTGCTTGCTTGCTTGGCTGGCTGGGGTTTTTCAAGCTTCTTGTATTTGTCAAGCATATGTAGTCCTTTAGCATTTACAATACCTATTGTTAAGTGTATCTTTAAGTATGTTGATCACTAGACATAGAGTGCATTCACACCAATGAAGAAGGATATACTCGGCATTTAAAACAAAAGGATTCAGTGTTGCATAAGTGGAATTTTGTTAACCAGAACATTGTTATTTAGTACATAATGATAATAATAATAATGACAATCTTAAATTGTTTTCAAAGTTCAATATATAAGTCAGGCAATATAAACAAAGAAGAAGAAAATAGATTACTTTTATTTGGTAATAGCAGAAATCAGATAAGGTAAGGTAACACTTTATTGTGGAAGTCCCTCTACAGCTTGGATACAAGACGCAGAAATCAAACTTCAAGTAAGCTAGGAGATCGTTCCCTCCTGGCTAGTTATCATAATGCTATGCAAGCTGCTGAAGAAGAACAGGAGTTAACAGCCTTAATCAAAAGTGTACACTGTATGCTTCTATACCAACCTTTTAGGCAAGTAATGTCCAGTAGTGCGATAGTGGTATGGCATTTGAGCAATAGCTAACTGCTTTCTGATTAAATGTGAAAGTCATTCCATTGGGAGAAATACATTCTTCTTAATGTAAAATTAAGGAGATCATAGGCTCTATGGGTAAATGTACTAAGAGATGTTTTTGGATTTGTAGTCAAAATGCTGAGTGATGGATGTGTCAGCTCTAAATAAGATATCTCTATCACTTCCTCCAAAGACCAGAGAAAACACACAATAGGGTGGCAAAGCTGTGAGAGCGGGAAGATGCTGGACACCTGGTGTGTCAACGGTCTGAACACATCTAAGCTTTGGCTACTTACATAAGACATGAAGAAATGAAGCAAAGGATTGAAGTCATGAAAGTGTGAAAGAGACTAGTGGAGAAGGAAGTCAGCAGTCATAGGAGGAAGATAAGAGAGGTAGTGGGAGGGTTACAATACCTTTTCTACATATATGAATTTGCCGCTATATTTGTTTGGTGAGAGCAGAAATCACAGGATGTAATTATTAATTATTAATTATTAAAAAATGGTTGGCTTATTATTTTTCCTTGTACTAGAGACATTAAATATCTTCTTGCATAATAAAATGGGTAATGGTTCAGGTCAATTTGGAGGAAAATGGTGATATTTTTCCTTTGAAACATCTCTAAATATATTTGTGTGTGTTAACTACATCACAAAATTTTCAACAATAATAATGCAAAGAAATAGCTTATTGTACATCAAGTAGATTTCTAAGAGCTTGGCATACTTAACTATTTAGCCTCACAATGACCATACAAGATAAATATATTAGTATGACCATGTAGCACAAAGGCATTCTTGATATCTTATGTTTTGTTAGGCTACAACAAAGAGATATTAGTGGTTACAGTGTTGGTGTAAAGGAGAAATTTCTCCATGGCTCAGATATTCAAATACTGGTCTCCAGTAATCGGCCCTGATGAGGTTGGTTTAGGATATAAAGCATTGCTAGAGCAAAGATATCACTCTTACCTTTTGCTTTACTGATTTCAAAAGCATTACAAGCTATAGGGATAAGAATAATACTGCATTTCCATAAAAATGATATAGACTATGGAAATAAAATCATATATGTTTTATATATATATATATATATATATATATATACACATACATTTGCATCATGTATGTTTATGTATCTGATCAACTATTCCTCACTCATTTACTGAGAAGTTACAAAAGATAAAATATAGTTATTAACTGGAGCTGAACCAATTGGACATATACTTAGAGAAGGGTAAAGTTAAAAATATTTTTCATCCACAAGTCCTGCATCTAAATGATACTATAAGAAATGTAAGACAAATTTTTGACACTGATTTAGCAATGAGCAAAGCAGATAAGTGGGCTGCATCAATTAAAATATTCTGTACAATAACAGAAACTATCAGTTGAATGTAAATAAAACTAATAGAATGGTTAAAGAAATATTTGGGTACAACATCTGGTAAGTAATTTACACATGAATGAGTCAAGCAAATTTGAATTATGCCCTGCCTCCTTCACATAAACAACATTGCTATTCAAGTACTTTACCCATTTTCTACAAGTACACATACACAAACAAAATATATCATAGAATATTTAATACCCTTAGAAAATCAAGTCCTATCAACTCTAATAACATTGACTGACAAACCTGGAAAACATTGTACTTAGTGAAAATATACAGGGAAGAAAAATACTGTATAAAAACACTTTATGTGGTGTGGATAGCACTGGCCTTGTATTTTGTTGTTAATTCCCCTTTCCTGGGAAGGGCTGCAGAGGAGGAGTAAATCAGTACACAGGTGAATTCTAGTGAACCTTCTGCCCACCTTAATTTGTAAAATAAAAGCTAGAGCCAGTGATTGGGCAGTAGAAGGGGAGGTGGAGAAATACAGGTTTGTGGGAAGAAAGAGAGAAGAACGACTGGAGGAGGACAATGGAGAAGGAAGACGGAGGAGCAGGAGGTGGAAGGACAAGCAACGGGCTTGGAAAATCTGCAAGTTATAAGGGATCTCATAGCTGGGGAATAGAGTAGTGTAATGGTGAATCTGCCCAAACTAGGCATGCAGCTTATATTCATAATTAATGAGTTGTGTTTTCTTTGACCGATCTTATTTGGGTTGGAGAATTACCGCAACAATGTGGAATCTAAAGTAGGCTAAATCACAAAAGCGTTGAATACATGGAGATTGACTGGACCTGGGGAAACTCCGCTGAAAGGGCATCAAATTTTAGCTATGGAAGATGAATAGTTCTATCTAATACATAAATACTGTGTTGGTACTTGTTTTTTGTCAAGATAGAATGTCCTAAGACAAGATAAATCAATATGTCATGCTTAGAAAAATAAAGAGCCAGCTCAACATACCTTAGCAAAAAAAAAAAAACCAAAACCAAAACCAAAAACAAACAAACAAAAAAAACAAACTTGGAGCCAAGCCTTATAACCTGAATTCAATCTCCTCTGACTTGCTGTTCTTGCTGTTTCCCTTATTGGAGGAAGTCATTGATCAGCTATACTCCTAATTAGTCTGAGAATCTACTCCCACTTGTCATCTATTATATTTCTTTCTCAGGAACACAGAAATCTCAGTAGTGATTGCTGAATCTCTTTCCAATCTAAGAATTATTGTGGTAACAGAAACTCCAACATCTAGAGGACGTTCTGCATTTCAGCATTGTAAAGGGTAATTCCTTTGGCATACAGCTTCCCCTGGAGGATCTCTCTCTGAGCATGTCAAATCTGTTCACAAGTTCATTACTGACCACTCAGTATTTAGCAATGTCAACCTACGTAACAAATTCCTAGTCAGACCTAAGGTATGGTGAAGAAAAGAAGAATTTAAAGCAATAACAATGCTTTCTGCATGTACAATGATGAATATTTACATATATTCTGTAATAATAAAGAGACTGCTGAAATGGAACTACACATTCAATAGTCCAAAGGCTTTTGAATATCTATGAATTGTAAGGACAAATAATAATATATTAACAAAGGTCATTATTTTTCTATTTAATTGAGGCTACCTAACCAATCCTAAATTTTCTATTTCTTTTCTCTTTGAGCAAACATGACTTTAACAATATAATAAAGAAATAAATTATATACATAAAAAGACAACAAATTGAATCTAAGACAGACTTATATTCTTACTTTGAGGTAATAATTAAAATTAAGCCAGACATGGGATTCTCTATGTAAAAGACTATGTTTTTCTCTGCAAGACTCTGAAGCACCTTATGACTCACATTAAATAGGTTGATAAGGAATTAGAAGAAATCTAAAGTGAAATAGAGCACCTAGAAAGGAAAACCTTATAGTGACCTTTCTTCTAATGCAATGAATAATCTAAGATTAAAATTCAATTGACAGTATCAGAGAACTTAAACACATTGTGTTGATCTTCACGGAATAGTTCACCTTCTTCACCTGTCACTCACGCTCTACATTTTATGATAGAAAAGTAGACATATTTAAGAGAAAAATGTAAGCATCTTAAGAAACAAACTATTTAAAAGTTTAAGAACCAGTCTAACAGCTGAGCTCCTAGAAAATACATACAATCTGGTGATAGATATTATCTCCAGAAGGATGCCAATAAGATGTGCAAAGTCAGTGGGTCTGACACACTGTACTAGAGATACTTTCTTCATATTCTATAATTCAAGGTGACTTGACAGAATTAAGAGTCAATACTCAAAGGAAAATCTATGATTGAAAGCAAGAATGTTTAACTACTCTTCAGCCAAGTTGTTTTGTAAAAACTGAAAAAAAAAAAGATGATTAAATAGGCAAGTACATGTATTTTATTAACCAATTCAGGTGAAAATAAATGATATATGCAAATAATTTATGCATTCACATGAAGTATTCTGTAATGTGATCCAGTTTACAGAATGTAGTGCTTCATATATAAATATTGGGAATCTCCTTAAAACACAGTTTGAGTACATTGACATATCAGCTAAATTCTGGACTCTATGCAGTCATTTTGAACAATGAAAATCTAGTAATTGGCATTTACTCTATCACAATTTGCTTGCTTCTTTGGCTTGGGAGGTAGGTTTAGGCACTTTCTACTAAAAAGGAAAATGAAACAGAAGATCTCTAGGGATTGGAAATCTTTCAAACTCTGTCTTGAATTTTACATTGTTCTCATGGACAATCATGGAAGGAAAACAATTTGGATCAAGAAATGATCTAAGAGATAATCTTATTCAAGTCTCTTATTTTACAGATGAGTAAATTTAGCATCTGCCAGTTTTCCAACAGACGCTGTAAGAAGCAGTATGACTTCATCTCTCTCCTGCCATAAGAGCTTGTTGCTCATGAGACTGAGCCACTTAGAATCTTAAATCGCTGATATTGTATCACTTTGAATAACCAGAGTTTCTATTAATATTTCTGGAATAAGTCTCTGGCTACATTTGCTATCTTGTTTCATGATATATCAAAAAATATTTCATATTAACTGCCCTGATTTTAATCTGAGAAAAGCTGAAACACAAAGAAAAATTTCAAGCAATGGACACACTGTATAAGTAGCAATCCAGCTAGCTTGAGTGATGTGTTTGGGAGATATTTAGATTCTTACTATAAAACACAGTCTAAAACTAATTGAATTTATTGTCTTTTGCGAAATAGACAAAAAATGAAAAGATTGCTTCTAAACCATCATAACACAAAGTCATGATATTTATTGATCCACCTCAACATGCTGGAGTTTTTGTGTACCATGCTTTTCAAGCAGCAGCATACTCTCTGTATATCATACACATTAAGGTTTTATTAAAAATTCAATGAAATATTTATACCTCAGTTATAAATCCCAGATGGGGAGATGAATGCAATCAAGACATAGTGATTTTCCAATGAGAGTTTTATACATAGAACGTTTGTTATGGCAAAGGATGCCTTTTAGTTTTTAATAGTACAACAGATTTAAGTGACCTACTTCTTAGACAAGAGTGACACATATGCATACTCTTTCAGTTCTTCAGCACCAGCCCCCTCGCCAACAGAAGAATAAAGCAGGGTTGTAAGAGAATTCCCACAGGCCCTATTTCAAATTTCACTGGGAAATTTAGAAATAGCTCTAAATTTCTCTAGGTAATTTAGAAATAATTTCATAATAATGCATAATAAAATTCATGAAGATTTTAAAGTAAAATCCTTTCTATTAAAATTCCCAAGATAACACTTCTTACAGTAATTCCATTGTGTAAGTGGGAAGGCAATTGTCAGTAATTCCCAATGATGTCAATATTTGAAGAGAAGGTATATCTCTGGCTCCTTACTCCATAGGCATAGCTGCCCACAGGTTCATCCCTTGGGTGGGTTTCATAGAGAAAAGGATATCCTTGCCTCAGATTCAAGCCAAGTCATTGTATCCCCTGACAGGAGTTAATACTGATGGTTTCATTATAGTTTAAAATTTACAAAGAAGACTGTATCTTTCTAGAATGTCTTTTTAAAATTTGAGAATTTTTATGTGGGTCTTAAGTACTAATAAAATCCCAAATAAAACATATTTCCAAACATGTCCTTTCTTTACAATACACATCAGTGTTTGATCTGAGAAAGTTTTAGCTAGATTTTCTTTAAGTGCTTTTAACAGTATTCAGTGGAATGGATGCTGTGATAAACATAACACAGGCTACAAGAAGAACAGGGAAGAGATATCTTTGCCAACTTACTGGACCTTGAGTTTCATCATGAAATTAAAGTTTATAGCATTGCCATCAAATTCCTATTTAAGAAGGGCCGGACTTGAGTAGCCAAATATGATCTTGAAATTGACATGCCCCCCACCCCAAACCAGACTAAACAAAATCCTCTGTGCCTTTTCCCATCTCCCATCATTCAAGTTTTCAAATGTTGACTAGCTATCTAATAGAAAATTTGCCCCGACTTATTTATTGTTCTTAAATAATTTATAGTACAATTCAAAAATTTTATAAATCCAAACAGAAACAATTCTCAAGTAAATAATCTCAAATATTATTATTAATATTTCACATCTTGTATTACTATAAATGTACTGTCTTTAAGAACTACTAATGTTATCGAGCTATGAAATTAACTTATTCTCTTTTGTAGTAGAGTTCATCTTCTTGTAAGCATTTTTAGAACCGATTCACCACGAAGTTCACATCATCAGTCTGCTTTTGCATCAGTTGTTCAAGCCTAAGTAGAAAAGTTGGGCTGTGGTGGGAGTAGATACTTGATCTGGACCAATAGTATGCTTTCAGTAGCTCACAGTAATTTAAAAGCTCACATTCAGCGATTTTCTTGAAGAATATCACTTATCCATTTCTTTTATTTAATTGTGCCAGTTAATTTTTATTTGTTCAAATTTAGAAAAGTAGAGAATAATGAGCAAGGAGATAATTGTAAACTATCGGTAAAGATATACATCTTAGGCACATGTGAAGTGGAGTGAGAAAAATCTGAAAAAGAAAATTCAAGGAACATAACTTTTTGCATCATAACTGAAAATGCACCTCTAGTAGAAATAGATGAGAACACAGGGAAACTACAAGCAAAACCCACCCTTTCTTAACTGTTTTCATGGGTTTGCTCTTCATATTTCCCAGAAAAAAAGGTTGGAGTGGAGCAGGAGCAAGAGCCTTCCGTTTTCCTGCTACAATACAGCCATCCATGACACAGCAAATGTCCTCCCAGCCTGCTCCTCAAAGAGCCGATATCCAACCCCCTTAGATGCCCTCCACTCAGCTGGCCTACCTGAGTTTCTCAATTTCCTTCCGACCTGTGTTGTAAATTAAGGTGATTTCATTTCAAGGCTTTTCTTTCTAGGCAGACTCCTCAACAATTAATTCTAGACACAACAGAGTTGTAACTGAGACCGGAGACAAAATCTAAAATTGTTGGGTAAAATTCACAAGAATTCCGGGGCTGTGTTCCTCTTTGCTCTTCCAACCCATAAAAACAAGGAAGTCTTTTAAATGCCTGCCTTCAATGCTGGCATGAAATAAGCCTTAGAATTCATTGGAAAACATGAAATCACAACTTCTAATATCACTCAGATCAGTATTCCTTAAAGCTAATTGTCTTTGACACGTTTGTTATTTTATGATTGCCCTGCTAGATATCTTCATCACTCTACTAATTATTTCAACTGTAGCAGAACTCTTTAATCTACCGAAATGTGTGCTTGCTGCCTTACATATAATTTGCAGAGGTCCATTGTAAGGAAATGTATATTTGCTTGCAGAATGCCTGATTGTCATTTGTTTAGCTTATGGGTTGATGAAGCCTTGGGTTAGAAACCCAAGCCTATATCCATTGCTCAGAATCCAGTACTAGCAAAAATCTGGTGGAAGACTTAAAAGTTTCTTGCATAATTTCCAAAATTTAGATGAGTTGTTATTTGAAGTCAAATTAGCCTGGTTTACACAAGCATGAACATTTTTATCATAATATGTGGAATAGAGATTTTCAAGGAGTCTGCAAACAGTTTTGAATGTTGGATCATTTTAGAATTGCCATCTTTAGATTTCAAGCAGACTATTCTTGACTTTTTTCTTAAACTGTTCTTTATAAAATACACATACTAACATGCATTTATGTTTAAATATCAGTAAGGAAAGGGGATAAATACACAATTGTCCATAATATTGACCAACTAAGTGCAGACAATATTTCATAAGTGGTGTTTTGTTCCTTGAGTCCTGGGTACTTACTGTAACTATTTTCAAACTATTTCAAACACCATTAAGAATACTAACAGATGAGAATAGTACATAAAATATATACCTTGTTACAACTGTTAGCCAAAAGTTGGTAAAGGATGCAATAAATATTACTTGGGTAATAAAAAGAAACATTATGATTCAAGTGAGTCAAAAAGACAATGTGATAATTTTTCTTTTGGAGAGTTAGGATGATCAAGACATATCTTGTGGCAAGCCGGAAAATATAAGTTTATAGAGCAGACATGTCAGTGGCTAGCATACTAGCTGAAGAAAGGAATGTTAATGATTAAAGTAAAATGGAAAGCAAATAAAGTAGTGAACACTCTAGTTTAGACTTCAAAGCCTGTCATCTGTCATTGCTTGGGTCAACTATTGCTATGAACAATGCAATAAATCACGATTACACTCAGTTGCTTAAAGAGAAAATTTTATTGCTGTGTGGTCTATCAGGGTTTTACTGCAATGGAATTGCAAAAAAAAAAAAAAAAAAAAGTCCCAAGAACAGCAGGTATAGATTATAGGTATCTCAAGAGGTTACAGTTTAGCAGTGTCCAGAGCTGGAATTTGGAATATAACAACCCAGGGCTTGTATTAGTCACTATTCAAATGACTAAGCATTTAAATATAAGAGCATATGGGGCATTCTTATTCAAATCACCACAGGACTCATAGAAGTTTTCTTCTCTTGGAGTGGCAGGTCAGGTCCTTATGCATTCTCCTTATAGGCTAGTAGTCACTGGGTAGTCAAGTGACATTGTACCTTAAGGCTTAAAGAGCAATGGATCCAGGCAGCTGTGTGGGTATTGAATCACCTCATGTGACTTAGTCTGGAAAGTCTCACAGACTCTGCAATATTGCTGTGTACAAATAGGTCAATTACAAGCAAGTGATTCACATAAGAGCTAATGCACAGTACTTGTCCTTTTGTGTGTAACATAATTCACTTACACTAATTTATTTCAGAATGCCTCCATGTGAGAACATATATCTAATTTGTATTCCTTTAAAAACTGTTGTTGGGCTGTTACAGTGGCACACCACAGAAGAATTTGCTGAAGGAGCCAGAGACATAAGGATCACCAGTTTGAGGCAGATCTGAGCTACACATTTTGCTATGCAGTGGTGAAATTCCAGCACTCTAGAGGAAGAGGCAGAAATCTGAATTCAAGGCCTGGCCGGTCTAAAGAGCAACTTCCAGAATAGCCAGGGCTACACAGAGAAACCCCGTCTTGGAAAATTGTCATTGAACTTGCATGTTGCATTCTGCTTATCTGTTTACGGACCAGTGGACATTTGCATAGACTCTTCTGTTTGGCTACAATAATTAATTAATGCTGTTGTAAATATGGATGAGGTTTGGTGGTACTTGTCTTTAAAACATTGAGAGCATTTATTAAATTGTTTTATAAATATATCTCACCTGAATATTTGACAATCTTTTAAGCAACTTTAACTCTTACATTTTAATTGTGACTCCCTTGAATTGCTAACTTCTGCATCTCAAAATCGTAGAAGCAGGGCATCAGGGACATTGATTTTAACAGTACCCAGTTGAGAGAGGATCTACAACATAAAATAGAACATTATCATAACTCTTTTTTCACACAATATTTTTATTGACTGTTTGAGAATTTCATATCATATACCCCTATCACATTTGCACATTGCTTTCCAGTTATCCCCTGTCCTTCCTATAACCCTGTTACCTTCCCGTCAGCAACAACAACAACAAAATGGAGCTGAGTCCTTCCCTACTCCATCCCTGGTGGAAGCCACCTGCTATGTAGGGCTGCAGAAAGACCAAACCTCAACAAAACTCAACCGCAGGTCAAGAGATGGAGCAAGCAAACAGTTGATAGGGAGTGAACAAAGGAAAAAAACATAAAAGTAAGAAGAAGTCAGTAGAACAGATAGAGAGACACATAGGAAGTAGAAGGGAGGAACATTCAGTTTGGGGGCTTTTGAGGCACTCTTGAGTCTTCTTTGGTAAAAGGGAACAATTGAGATTTTGTGAAAAAAAAAAAAAATTCAGTCTCAGATTTAGGCCATCTTACAATGGAGAATGTGTTTAATCTAACTTCCAAAGTCACAATGATCTATAAAAATTCTCACACTACTCACAAGTTCTAATTGTATCTGAGATATCAACTACTTCTTGTCAGCTGCTACAAAACAAAATCGAGTTACATATTTCTAATACACGATGTCACAGAAGAATATCCTCATCCCAAAATGATAGGAATGAAAGAATAACAAAGAATGATTTCAGCAATGTGAGATCAGATCCCAAAATCAGGACAAACACTAAATTCTAAAACTCCATCTTGAAATTGTAATAGAATAATCTATGTTCAAAAGGCTTAAGTAGCACTACTCTTCCATCCCCAATGCCTGTAAAAATCATAGCTTCTCTTTTGGGCTAACTCTACTCCGGGTCTGAGGCTTTGTTCTACTGATAGAATATGATACACACATGTTCAACCTTGGTTATTTCTATTCTAATGTAGACCTCACCTTCACAGATTCATACAATGGCCTTTGGTTGTCTTTCAGGGACTCTAAATTTGTCACATATTTTCTGCCCTCAGTAGTTCCCTTAATTCATGGTGGAAAACCTCTAGGAACAACTTTATTGATTTTAAAATATATAACCTATATTGCAACATATTGTATTCCCTTTACTGTATGCAATTATTTGTTATTGTTTTTTAAAAATGGTCAGTAGAGAGATTTATATAGGTTGCCTGGATGTAGTATCATTACATAATTACAACACTGCATTTCCTAATATGCTACTATAATTTTATTCTAGCTCTTCATTAATGTGTTTTATCCTTACTAAGGCCTCCTATTAAGGTAAGAAGAAAAGTTGTGTGAAAGATGCATTCTTTTCAAATAGACTTTTTTATGTATCATGTACTCAAAACAACAACAACAACAACAACAAAAAAAAAAAAAAACCAGGCATAAAGTTTTGGCTACACAGGAAGGCCATATAAGGAATTCTACTTTTTGATATATGAGATTATGCAGCTTTCTAATGTTTCTGTATGTGTATGTAAGAATACTTTTATGGAAGTATATGGCACACATTTTCAAATTCTTTTATGTAATTTTACCACACACACACAACACACACACACACACACACACTTTATGCTGGATTTTAGACTATATACTGAAATTTAAATCATGGTTAGAAAAACTTACACATGGATCTTTGATGGAATAAGGTATACTGACCAATCAACTCTGTACTGACAATGGCAAAGGGAATCAATACTAAACAAGGCACAAGTTTCAGGAAGAAAAAGACACAAAACTGCTAGGCTAGTCACCATCCTTTAAGTTTCATGGTTTTTATATGAAAAGGTAAGGGGTATCTCAGAGTTTTGATTAATCATGGTTTCATAGTATCACAAATAATCAAATCTGTCAAGACTTGTGTGAAAGATGAGAATCATTGACAATAAAAGCATTCAATATTGATGGTTATATTACCTATTTGCCTGTTACCCTTCTGAAACAATACAAAACATGATTATTAATCCAAGCAGAAAAAAGAGTCTTTGGAAATGACATAAGTGGAAATGATACAAAATACCTTTGTTTAAAAGCAGAGTCAAATAAGTACTGAAATATCAAGACTTCTTGAGAATGAAACTGGGGTTTCCTTGTAAAAGGGTACCAGATAGAAAAAGGGTCCTAGGTGGGATAATGTGCGTCATACCTAGTTAAAAAGAGTAAAGGCATTAGAATGTTTGAATATCAACGTTTATATTGTATTGTCATTATGAATAATAGGGATTTTATTGAGCATAAAATTTAAATGAAATGCTTGTACACCACTGATTGAGAAGCTAATACCCCATAGGAAGTGACAATTCAGTGACTAAAGTAAACATTTACAAATCACTTGAAAAATAACCTGTAGTCAAGTGCGTAAATTCATTTCTAGTCTGTGCTGGGTACTTTCTGAGACCTCTAGGAGGCTAAATGGGTAAATTGTAATATTATATTTAATGTGTTGTTTGTCTTTATTGCTTTTCTTCAGGCACTATGAATACAAACTCACTTTTGTGAAACTTGGAACTTTCTTAACCAAACAGGGAAATCATTTACCATTTTAAAAAAACTGTCTTATTCAGCATAGTTGTCATAACAACATTCTAAAATGGGAAGCTCAAACAATAGATATTTTTTCTTTTTTTCAATTGTAGGAGTTGAGAACTCCTAGATCAAATTCTATTGAGGTAGGTTTCTTATAAGGACTGTCTTCTTGACTGGCAGATAGCTGCCTTTATTTCTTTCTCATTCTCTTATGAGAAAGAAAAAGATACAAAGAGAGAAATACACAACAACACACACACATGGAGAGAGAGAGAGAGAGAGAGAGAGAGAGAGAGAGAGAGAGAGAGAGAGAAACTGAAAAAGATACATACATTAAACGACAAGACAAGAAAGATAGAGCAAGAGAGAGAATTTGAGAATTGAGCTATCTCCGCTTATAAGAACACCACTCCTGGCAGATCAGTATCTGTCCCTTAAATGACCTTACTTTTAAGGATAATTAGGAGTTAGAGATTCAATAAATCAATTCTATAGGAGTTGAAAAAAGAAATTTTTCATAGGTCATTTGACAAGTTGTTTTACTTTCTTCTTTTATTTATTATTCCTGGCGTTAATATGAGAATTGTTTATATTACCTTCATTTTACAAATTTAACTGAAGTTTCTAAGTATAAATTTAAAAGAATGTGGATGGACATAATTTATAAAAAAAATATTTGTTTTCTAATTCGTAAAAGTAAGTAAATACCAGGGATCACTGACTTTGGTTTAGGCTTATATATTTTTTAATTTGATCAATGTGCTGTTTTGATTTGTAACAATATTATTTAATTCAATATAAACTTATATAATCAACTTCCAAATCACAAATTGTTGACTAGGTTGAGCATAGAAAGAAACAATGTCAGAAGAGTCCACTAAGCTTATGTCTTGATAAAACCAAAAGTAGTATAAATTCTAGAACATACTACTTGGAAAACATTAGCTAATTCATTTTGTAAAATCTTTTTGAATTAGTTATTTTATTTATTTATGTTCAGAATATTTCCCCACTCCAGGTTCCTCCTCCCAAGGTTTTTTCATAGCAATCCCCTCCCGTTCCCCTTCGCCTCTGAGAAGGTGCTTCCTTTTTTTTTCTTTTCATTAATTTATTTGTTTATTCACTTTACATCCCATATTCCCCTCTCTCCTCCCAGTTTCCCCCTATAGTCCCTCACTCCCTCCTCTTCTTCTTTGAAAAGGAGAGCTCTCCCTCTCCGGTTATTACCCCATCATGGCACATCAAGTCAGTCGCTGTAGAACTAAGCATGTCCTCTCCCACTGAGGTCGTAAAAGAAAGCCCAATTAGGATAATGGGATCCACAGACAGGAAACAGATTCAGGGACAGCCCTTGCTCCAGGTGTTTGGGAGGCCTCCATCAATACCAGTCTGCTCATCTGCTACATATGTATCAGGTACCTAGGTCCAGCCTGTGCTCACTGTTTGGTTAGTGGTTCAGTCTCTGGACCCCTTAAGAGTCCAGGTTGGTTGACTCTGTTGGTTTCCTATGGAATTGCCATCTTCTTTGAGTCCCTCAATTCTTCCCCCACCTCTTCCTTAAGACTCCTGGAGCTTTGTCTAATGTTTGGCTGTGGGTCTCTGCATCAATTTTAATTGACTGCTAGGTGGAACCTCTTAGAGGACAGTTAGGTTAGGTTCCAGTCTGCAAGTATAACACAGTATCATTAATAATGTCAGGGATGAGTTCTTCCCCATAGAATGGGTCTTAATTTGGGCCAGTTATGGTTGGCCATTCCCTCCATCTCTGCTTTATATTTGTCCCTGAACATCTGTAGGTAGGACACAGTTTGAGTTGAAGGTTTTGTGGATGGATTGCTGTCCTTATTCCTCCACTGAGAGTTCTGCCTGGCTACTGGAAGTGTCTACTTCGGGCTCCATTTCCCCACTGTTAAGAGTCTCAGCTAGAGTCATGCCTATAGACTCCTCCCTCCAACTTCCTCCTCCAGTCCCAAGTCTCTGGTATGTCAGAGAGATGGCTTGCTGCCCACCACAGGTTTCCATTCTCTCTCACCTGCTCTACCTACATCTGATTTCTCCCACTTTGTTCCTCTCCCCATTCCCTCTCCCATCCCGTTCCATTCATCCATCTATCTCCGATGTCTATTTTGCCTTCAGAGAAAGATTCAATCTTCCATTAGCTATTTCTTATACCGGAGTACAATAAAAGTCTTATGAATGCACTAACTAGATGATGGAGAAATTAAGTTGGTATATTACTGTAATGGTTACGGTTATTATTGCTAGGATGAAAGACCATGACCAAAAGTAACACAGAGAGGGAAGGATTTAATTGGCTTACATACATATGCTCAATTGAAGCCCATTGAGGAAGCCAAAGACAGGAACTCAAACTAGGCGGAGACCTGGAGGGCAGTTTCATAGTTTGTGGAGTATTTCTACTTACTACTGCTCCTCATGGCTTGTTTAGCCTACTTTCTTTTAGAACTTGGGGCTATCAATTCAGGGTCACTCAAAATGGGCTGGCCCCTCCTTTGTCAATCACAAATTTAAAAAAATGACCTTCAGGCTTGCCTGCTGAGTCTTATGGAGGAATTTTTCTCAATTGATGATCTTCCCCCGTCAGTTGACTCTACATTGTATCAAGTTGACATTAAACTAGCCAGCACAATGTGGCTCATTTGTCTGTGTTTCAAATACTAGAGAAACTGAACTTTGTAATAAGCTTAAATCAGCTCTTAAATTCCTGTT
Source organism: Mastomys natalensis (assembly GCA_021653895.1). Classification (NCBI taxonomy): domain Eukaryota; kingdom Metazoa; phylum Chordata; class Mammalia; order Rodentia; family Muridae; genus Mastomys; species Mastomys natalensis. Next base: position 522,388 of record JAJTUV010000483.1, read on the forward strand.
ATTTTCTCTTTCATCGCCTCTCTCATTCGATAATCCTGAATGGTGGACTATTTAATGTATATGTAGGCAACAGAAGCACCTTTGACCATATGCATGTGTGTGTGTGTGTGTTATATATATGCATGTATAACAAGAAGAATGAATAGAGAGGAAATCATTTGCAAACCTCTGAGTGGCCTCTAAAAGTCAGAGACATGTTGATGTACATTAACTAAACTTAATTAACACTTTAATTACTAAGCCTAATTTGTATTGCAAAGCATTATTGCAAGTTTATAAATTACTTGTATGGCTTAAACAAATTTACTTGCTTTCATTCTCATATTTAGAAGTATTTTGTATTAACTAGTATCTTGTCAAAAATATAGTTATGTATATGTTCTCAAGGTGAGAAAGAACATATAGTTGGATGAAAAATCTCGATTTGTTGAATCTATACTTTTTGTGTTATGAAATATTTTCACTTTGAATTACTAGGATTAACTGCCCCTATTTATTTTTTAGTGTGAAAATATTTGACATACCAATATTTGTATGCCGCTATTCCATGACTACATACCAATCTTGTAAGATTCCTTTTGGAAATACTACTAGGTGTAGTATACATATTGAAAATAATAAAACCAAGAATATTGTACTTTTAACAAGGAAATTTTACAAAGATAATTTTAAGTAAAACTAAGTTTTGTTGAATTAACAAAGAGTGCATTACCAAGAACCTCTGGAATGCCATCATATTTCTGAGAATGGGTACATAATTCATCAAGACTGCACAAGAAACTTCAAATGTTATTTTGTAAGAAGTGACATAATTTTTACTTATTCTAAAATAAGCACATTTTGCTCTGTTGTATGTGCTGGTTAGCAGTGCCATCAATGAAAACTTAGGTCAACAGGGCTTCATCATCCTAGGTTCCAAATGAAAGCAAGTACATTATATTAATGGACATAGATTCCCAGAAAGAATACATGAGATTATAGTTAACTATCTTAAAAAGACAGGGAGAATTCATTTGGTGCAGTAAGTTCAAGACCACTGTTGGGAAAGAAGCAATATATAGTCCAAGTAGCAAATGAGTGAATGGTTTATTCTTAATTTAGAGCTTATAATTTTTCTCTTCTGTTAAAAGCCAAAGAGAAATGCTAAGAGAAGCTTACGTTGTTACACAAATTCACTGGATAGAATATTAAAAAAAACGTGGGTAAGAAATGTGTTATTACACAGTTTCTCAAGCCTCTGCATGTGTTAGATTAAGAAAACCAGAGAATACATCTCAATTACAGCCATACTGACTCTTCCATGGTCACAGACTGGACACTACTAAATATCTAGCCATCATGAGAAAGACGATGTATAATAAAAAGAAAACCAACTGAGTGTATACAGCTACTAAAAATGTGCTGACACAGCAGGGATGTTCATGTAACTCTGTGACCATAAGTACAGACCACCATTCTAGTTCTGGGGATCAAAAGCCAGTCCCATGCTGATTTGGCAAGCGCTTTACCAGCTGGGCTATCTCCCAGCACCACCACCCCCCCTTTTGAGAAACGGTCTCACTTCATAGCCCTGGCTGACTTCAAATTCACTATCTTCCTATTTTCAGCCTTCTGCGAGCTGGGTCACAGTTGTGTGCCACATTTAATTGTCACTAACACAATACCACAATTCAGTGATTACAAGTTTGCTCAAATTCAGGCTTACCTGTGTAAACAGCTCCATCAGACCGATAGAGTCTGATGGGGTCCACTGGTTGGGGGAGGGGACTCTGAGACTGCCTTTTCCAGTCCCATGACCAACAGTCAGCTCTCTCATCTCTGGCTTCTGCCTCATGCCTGCTTGTCTGGCAGTGAATGAACTAACAGTCACATTCCATGCCTTTGGTAAGTCCCCATATATAATGGATATGGAAAGTTGTAAAATAATAATAATAATGATTGACTCCGCACTCAATAATCACAGGATGAAAAATTATAATAAAGCCATAGACTAGTGATTCAGTATGCAGGCAGTTATATAGCTTTGATAATCAAATATAATATGAGAACCTTTCTTGTGCAGAAACATGTTTACAGAGATATTGAGCTGGCTGGGGTTTATATCATCTAATATGGGTTTGTGTCTTTGGAGAGGAGAGAATCACAGATGAGAAAATGCCCCATAATATCTGGCTTTTGGTATGCCTATTGGACATTTTCTTAATTAGTGGGAGGACCCAGTCCATTGTGGGTGGTACCCATTCCTGGGCTGGTAGTCCTGCTTTCTATAAGAAAGTAGGCTGAGCAAGCCTTGAAGAGCAAGCTATGAATCCGCACTGCTCCATGGCTTCTGCATTACCTCATGATGCTAGGTTCCCACTTTGTTTGTGCTCCTGTCTTGACTTCCTTTCTTTTGGTCATGGTGTTTTCATCATAGCAATAGTAACCCTAACTAGGATAGATATCTAATACAGTTATTAAAGTTTGGAAGTTACCTGTCTCTAGTGCACACCCATGAGTCTGTGTGGTCATGGATTGCTGTTCACAACCAAGGACTGTCTTCCCCATATTAACTATGATCTCTCATTTCAGGACTGCCTGACAGTCTGAGGGAAGTTTTACCATCTCACTCTGCTGGGTCATAGTGCCTTTTAAACCTTAATTACTTAGAAACCTATTGGTTAAATGTAGAAAATCAGTGTTTTACATAGCTTTAAGATTAAGCTGGGAATCTCAGAGTTCAGGAACTCTGATGTGGATGGATATAGGCAGTAGTAATATATATAACAGGGTTGGAGTCTAGGGATCCAGACATATATAGATAGTTGATATGGAAACTGTCAGTTCCTTGTTGGCAGCTGGCTGAAGTTCTCATTAACATGTCAAACATGACTCTTGCTAGTGTTCATCAGATGTAGCAAGTGGTGTCATCTACAAGAAGAAGACAATTCTTCTAGTGCCTTCATGCCTAGTCTTAGAATTAAAATGATCAATTGTGATCTGTGAGTTATACACAATGACCTCCATGCAACATGGGGAAGGGGTTTCTCAGGGTATGAGAATCAGTGGGGAGGGTCACCAGAGACCATCTTGTAGGCTGGATTCCGCAAGTGGCACTCAGCACAGTCTAACTCTTAATCCGTTATCAATATGGTATTAATTGCTTCAATTACCTTCACATGTAAAATCAGAGGTTTCTATGTATACGCTGATATCTTCCAGTTTGTACACAGGAGATTTAGATGATGATCGTATTATCTTAAACTCAATAAATAGCAGCTATGTGACTATGAGAAGGGAATCCCAGATTCAATCAAAGTTGGTGAAAAGTTGATCTTTTCCACTGGGGAGACTTGATGATTTTACCTTGCTGTGAATTATAATAGTTACTTATACTGATAGTCCTAAATATATTGATTCCTGTACTTTATATATCTGGAGAATATTAGTAACTTAATCCTTAAATTATGTTTTAAGATTTTGGTATTAAAACCTAGTGTGCTTGGAGAACTCCCCAGCTTTTAACTACTCCTCTACATAAGCCAGCATAGTTTTCTGAAATACTTTTTAGACCATCTTTGGGCATGTTGTCATTGGGAAGCAGTAGTTCATGAACGATTGCCTTAAGGACTTTTAGGAGGATTGCAATTTATTGAAGTGGAAAATCTTTATAGGAGATCAAAATATATCCTAATACCAACCCCGCGGTCTTGTGGCGAATAGTCAAGCATGGCTGCATAAAATAGATTGAATAAAACCAGCAGCATTAGAGATCCCTGCTTCCCAGGATTGGTGATGGATGACGCCGGCCAGATGCCATCAACACCAACTTAACCAGTCATTTCATCATGAAAGTTTCAAGCTTTGGTAAACTTCTCCAGCAACCCTACCTTATTGTTGTCAGAGCAGAGATCTCTGCTGTCAGCAGATGTCACCATAGATAAATAATCTCATGGCTGACACCTGAAGGATAGAACATTCCTGCTCACTGTGAGACAGTACCACTTGACTATTTGACTTGTATCTCAGATGAGATCTTTTTTATGCAAACTAGTTAAAAATCAGCCATTGCACACTTACCCTGAATATAATTCAATTAAAATATAAAGATATTTCACTAAGTTCTAACATATATAGGGACATATAATCTGACAGATTGCAAAGTTAGATAATAATTATTAGGAACAGTTTTCACAATTCTAATAATTTTTTCACATTTTATAATTAAAAATTGAACTAGAAGTACACTGTCTTTTCATTTGGTATTTCCAGCTACAAGGCCTCTATCCCACACTACTCCTCCATTTCTTCTTCTCTTTTTGCTCTCATATCTTTCCTCTCCCATAAACACATTGCTCTGACTTTTGACTTTCACTATAGTTAGTCCAATAAAGAACCAGTATAGAGAAATCAAAGAAACGGACTGAGTTTTAGATATGGACTTTTTTATTGTGTAATTGTTAGGTCTTATTCAGCTGGTTAAGGTCAGTCGTGCAGACCCGTCTCTTCCTTCATACTTAAGGGCCTCATATGGGTAGAACTCTATAGTGCTGGACAATTCTGGGGATCACTTTACATATGGAGACCACACTTCTGCAGGGCAGATAGGACTAATAGCGTACTGCTTTTCCAGCATCTACGAGGCCCTGAGCTCAATCTCCTGCACCACAAATAAAACAAAAATTTACTACGAGACTATCTGTTTCTAAATGATTATTTTGTTAGATTCCATTTGTATGATCAGAACTTGAAAATTTCAGCAAATTTCTCTGTCCCCTCTGAGCATTCTCAGTTCCTTAGTTTAATCTTCTTCTTATGTGGACTGTATCACTAGGACATTTGTCTTTTCATCCCCAGGGAAGATTATATCTGATTGCAAAGAATAAAAACAATCTCTGTCTCTGTCTCTGTCTCTCTCTCTCTCTTTCTCACACACACACACACACACACACACAGAGAGAGAGAGAGAGAGAGAGAGAGAGAGGAGAGAGAGAGAGAGAGAGAGAAGAAAGTCTTCACACATATGCACAAACACATATTGAGCCCAGTTCACAGATCACAGTCATTGGCCTGAGTGGTACCATTTGCTCCCTGGACAGTCTTTTCATGTTGGTTTTGTGCTCTACTTGACTGTGAAGTACATAGGAGCCAAGAGCAATACAGTAAGGGGAAACTACAAGTAAGTACACACTCAGCAAAATAAGTAATTAAGATGTAATTCTGCCACAATAACATTCTTCTATGTGACCCTGATGTAAAGTTCAAAGACTGTAGAAACTAATACTTGGACAATAAAGAAAAGAAGAATGCTGTGAGAGCCTGGAGAGTCCTGAGAATGCAAATGGACAGGAGACCTCTTCACAGTGAAAATAAAAAATTCATACTTTCTTCCTAAACAAGATAATCAATATCTGGTTATGTCCAGGGGAAGACCTAAAGAATTATAGTCAAAAATGGTTTGAAATAATTAATATTTTAATTTAAATTACATTTAGAAAGTATTATTGATCAAAGTGGGGATGTATGGCAGGAATTTTCCTGTCCAATCTATTTACAGAAGGAGGCCTGTGATTGGACAGGAAAAAGAGAAGTGGAGCTAAGAGTTGCAGAGATAGAAGGATGGAGAGAGGGGGGAGCAGAAGGGAGGGAGGGAGAGAGGGAGGGAGGAAAGTAAATGGAAGCAAATATAAACCAGCATGGCTATAAGTAGCCTCAGGTAGTTCTAGATATCAAAAGGTTAGGATAATTGGGATAATTTGTCTAAATTATGTGGGCATCTTGTTTACTGAGATTTTATTGATATATAAATCTGACTGGTTAACTATAAGGGTTAAGAGTTTTGTTTTACCAGGTTACTGGGTATTGTGATACCTAACCTTAAGGTTGGCTGTTATTGCATGGGACTAGGCCTAGCACCGTGGAGGTGGCAGAGTTGGCCTAGGGGCCAGGCCTAGAGTCGTGGAGGCCTCGGAGTTGGCAGGCAGAGGCAACAACCAGGCCAGCATCTCAGGGGCCCTGGTCTGGCAGGATTGAGACGGCCAATCAGTGCTGGACTTAGAGAATAAACTTGGTTGGCAGCAAGCCAGGAAGCTTCCTGTTCATCTTATTTACTACCTCCTGCTACAGGGATGACTATGCCATTAAAATGGAAAATGTTTATAAGAAAATCAACTTTAAATTCTGTTAAACTTACACACAGATACACAGGAAGATAATCCAGTTTTATTTAAGCATATTTACTGAGAATAAAAAAGTCATAAGCACTCCCAAAAATAAGATATATTTGTACCCACGTGTGTGTTAGGATTTCACATTCATGCAAATTCTCAACCAATAATCATATTTCATTATAAAATAATAGATGCTTAAGGACTGAAAATGGATTGATAATAACTGTGCAAACCAGTATGTTATGACAAAAAATGTTTACTGTTTCTTTGTAGTTTTGTTGTTATTCTTACTAAAGTAGTTAATATTATTTTTAGGTTTTCTATACAGACTAATGGGTTAGAATCAGCATAATTTACTGCCTCTTTCTTGCCACAAAGGTGAGGCTGTGTCTCCCTGCTCTTTGAATCTGTACCAGTGTTGACCAATACAAGGCAGAAGAAATGAAATGTGTTCCACAAGCCTTGCTTTTGAGAGGGCTTATAGTTTCATTTCTTCTTCCTAATGCTGATTTGTGACAAGGGTCAGGGACATAGAAAGTGAAACTGAGGCATCTCAGTCATTCCAGGGTATGCTACAAATGTGGAATGTCATTTGGAAATAGCTGCTTGCCACCTAACCTGAGAGCCTGCCGTAGACACAGGATTGAGCAGACAGCATGTCCTAGACAAAGACAGGCCATCCCCATTGAACCTCACACTGTCAGCCATAATCTTATAAGCTAGGAAATTGTTGTTTGTAGTAGTCAAGCTTGGGTATGCTGTGTTCTATACTAAAAGACAACTAATAGATAAAGGAAACCATTAAACAACAGGCAGAAGTCTCTCTACTTAAATCATTTCAACTTTATTTCCCGGCATTTTGCATATACTGTCATAATTAAAAGATTTCATGGATTTTATTTTAACCCAAGTAGATATTTTATGTGTATTGGTGAATAAAAACACAGAAGGATTGATAAATAAATAAGTAGTCAAGGAATAGAAAGATAAGGAATGGAAGGAAGTGATGGAGGGAGGAAGAAAAGAGAGGAGGAAGAAATTATATAATTAGCACATAATAAATATAAGTTTTGCTTAGGAAATTTTCCATGCCAGTATATAACTGCTATATTCTTTTCAATAACTATGATATTGTTGTAATTGACTCTATTTTAACAACTGCTTATCTGTGTGCTGTTTGGTAGTTGACATATTTCTCTGACATAGAAAGAGTTACGACAATTAATTTTATACATTTTTTCATAAACACTATATGGTATGTCAAGGAGAAATTACATGTGGATTGTAGTCTACCAGAACCTAGCAAGCAAAATGACCATTTAATGAATTGTCAGGCCCCTAACTCAGACTCGTAATGCATCTTTTACTTGTCTTTCAGTTTATCTGTGACATATTAGCTTTGGTACATAACATAGACTAAAACTTCAGCATCTGAGTGTCTTCCAACCAAGGTGAATCTTGACTTCATTTCAAAAAGCTTACTTCTGTTGTACTAAAAACAATTCTGGACATCCCCTATAAGATCTATCATACATCTGTGAGGGAAGATATTTTTCATAATGTAAAACATTTTAAAATAAAGCTTTTGGTTTTTCTATGTAGCCTTAGCTGCCCTGGAACTCGCTCTGTAGACCAGGTTGGGGTCGACCTCTGAGATTCACCTGCCTCTGCTTCCCCGGTACTGGGCATAAAGGTGTGTGCCACCACAGCCCTAGTGAAAAAGACACTTTAATAAAGGGGAAAAGAAATAATGTAGAACTTTGTTAAAAGTTTAGAAATTGTAAAACACTGATGCTTTTAAAACTTTGTTTGGAAGATGACTTTTATAGTTGGAATTGCCTAATGTTTAAGAAGGTGATAAAGCAGTGGTTCTCAACCTATGGGTTGCAACCCCTTTGGGGCCTTAATGACACTTTCATACAGGTTGTGTAAGCCCATCAGAAAACAGATATTTACATTAAAATTCACAGCAATCAGAAAACTACTGAACTTATGAAGGAAACTTATGAAGTAGGAATGAAAATAACACTATGGTTGGAGATCATCACAACATGAGAGATTGTATTAAAGGGTCACAGTATTGCACAGCTTGAAAACCACAGGTTTAGAGTGCTACTCAATGCCAGTCCCTCAGTAGAAGTTGTGCATGTGCCATCTGTACCATTCATAATGATTGTTAACAACTCAGGGTTCATTTAAGGAAACTGAGGTTCAAATATTACACTGGTTCAAAGCCAGCAGCCAAACTATCCCTTTTAACATCTCTCATGCAAACTAGCAAGTTTAGATCTTTTCCATGCAGACGTTACATGAAGACCATTCAAGAATCAGACTTGCTAGTAACCATAACGACAGAATGGGGCAAAGAAAGAACTGTCAGTTTCAAATCCGGTCACATAAGTTTTACTATTTGAACAATTCTCAGTGGCTTGTGCCTACTAGGCTGCTTTCTCTCTTCCTTACTTATTTTGTTTGCATTGTCACAGTTTAACTTTTATAGTTAATCTTTTTTTTATTTAAAATTCAGTGATAAAATGGCAAAACACTTGAAACATTTGATATTTATATGTATGTATACATATCTCTATATAAAAATAAACATAGACATGTGTTCATATGTCCTAATATTTCAAAGGTGCCTTTTTCTTAGAGGAAATTTTTGTAATTGTAACATTTTTTTTCTTCTTCACTGGTAATTAAAAATTGTTTCTATTGAGCCAATTGGAATTCACTGGGTATGAAAGAGTTAACATAAGTAAAATCTATGTTTATTTCCTGAAACTCATACAAAATTAAAATATTTCAGCTCATTTTACTCAATCTTCCAAGTTTTACAAGTGTGCCCTACCTACTGTTGTAAGTTTATTCTTTTGTAAGATTTCTATTGCATTTTAATTATCCATATTACTTTTTCATTTTTCTTATTAAAACAATTTATCGTCAGAGTCACTGGAGGTTATCACTGAATTAACTCCAAAACTCTTCTAATTTATTACTGTGCCCATTTTTCTATCTCTCTTTCCTCTGATATGATTATAAAACCTCATCTTTTCTCCTTGGTGTCTTTTGCTTTTCTTATCTCAGGTTCCTTTCCACATCTTATTAACTTTCCTGAAAGTCTTATTCAATGAAAGATAGTCTTTCTTTTCTCACACTTTATTTCTCTGACAGTAAGGCATTCAGTTGTGAGTGTATGTGTGTGTAGGTATGCATATATTTGTCCTTGTAAAAGGATATTTTTAAATTAATGCAATGTATATGGAATAATTAAGAAATCTCAGCATAATTTAGTATTTAATCATAGGTCATTATTATGTATCTACCTCTATATGGTCTCTGTCTCATCTTGCTCTGTCTCTGTATCTGTGTCTTTCTCTGTGTGTGTTTCTTTGTGTCTCTCTTTCTGTTCTGTTGTGTGTGTGTGTGTGTGTGTGTGCATAAATAAAAATGTATAGCTTCTTTATATTCTAATTTTAATCTTAATTTTGCTTACATATATCTTTATCATTATCATCAATTATGCTAGTTTTAAATGGCTAAATGTAGTAGTGAGCATTTTGGAAAAACAGGAGAACATTTAAAAAAATAATATACTATATATTATACTATATATACTATAAGAATTAATATAGATTTTATACACATAAATATTTTAGAGGTGAGATTACATTTTGAAGAGCCATAAAACATGATAGTATCTAAGGGATTTCCTCACCCAGAAATCAGTTTCAATTTTAAGATGGCAATGTTAACACTGTTGAGACTGAACCAGTTATGGCTTTGAAACTCTATTTTATAATAAGAAGAAAACTATATGTCTCATGATCAAATGATTAGTCCAAGGACACTCAAACACACTGCAGAGCAGGGATTCCACCCAGCAATTGAGACTAGATTACACCCCAGAGATCTAAGGGATGATCTGTGAATGGTAGTTCAAAAGTGTTGCATGGGACAGATGATAGAAAAGGAAAATAGAGGGACACTAAAACAAAAATATAAAATATAAAATTACTGATAAACTAAATGGTAAAAAGGAGTTAAATAGAATTTATAGTAATGCACTTTCTCTGAAAAATTACTATTGTAATGTAACATATCAGACCTTAATTAGAAACATTGACCATTTGAAATGGGATATGGTATATCAAAATACCCATTAGAACAATACGTTTTATTCTACATAATGAGTTTAAGATGAAGAAAAATAGGTAAACATGTTTAAAATAATTTACAATTTAAGAAATCAAATTCTGAGCATTGATTTACAAATGTAATACATGGAACTGGATGGTTATCTCTAAAAGAATGAAAATGGAGAGGCACTGGAAAAGAAAAAGAAGGGAAAGAGGTGGGGAGGGAAAGACTAAACTGGAAGGTACAGATCATAAAAAGATGGACACAGATTGATAATTGAAGCAATGTACAGAACAAGAGATTAGGAGTGGTGTATCCATTTATCTACTTTTAATCGTATCAGCTCTTTATCAGTGGTTTGAAAACAGTACCTCTGTTTCAGTGTTCTTCATGCAGATGTACATAAATTAATTATTATATCTTTGGCAAATAAATTGACTATCTATAAAACTCTAGTTTAATAATGTTATATTTTCTTTGTATGATTTAGAAATAATTTTTGAATCACTTTGTGTTTATGAATACTTGTGTGCCTTTCTGTGAAGATCTGAAATGAACGTACACTTTCCTAAATCATTTTGATAATAGTATTCTCTACTTAAAAGTGTACACCAACAATGTCAGTTTGTAAAGTACCTGTCTGTGTTCCATAAAGTAAAGAATAATGAACATGTTTTCAACTAAAAAACAATAGTAAAAAAATAAAGAAGAAGAACTATCCAACAAGAATAAAAACACCACAACAATTTAAGTTAATTTGACTTTCTACCATATCTACTAGTTAACAAAATTAAAAAACTGGCTACACAATAAATTACGTGACTTTATTTTCAAGAATATACTGTGAACAATATCTCAGTACAATCAATGAAAATATATCTAAGTTTTACACATCAAAAACATTATTTTATTTATATACTCATTATACAAAATCATATCCCTAAAATCTAAGATGCTGAAAAAATTAAAATAAACAAACAAACAAGCACACTACGAGAAGTGGTCTTTTTTGGAAATGACAGTTTTCCAGAGATCTGGCATTGTCTAGTGAGGATGAGGGAAGAATTACTGAAGTCACAGTAGGCATGAGCAGCTAGGAGGCAGGACTTCTGATTGTACTTACAAGACAGGAAATATGGGTTTGGAGGGAAGAAGATGGGGCTCAGATTAAAATATTAAAAGGATATTTCAACTTGAACTAAAATTATGCTTCCCAGCAAAAAGAATGAATCTTTTTTTCAGAAACTACAGTACAGTGGTTCTCAGAAACAATGAGATGGACTCAGAATTTTGAACCAAATTAAGTTCTGGTTTGAATCAAAACATATATATATATATATATATATATGTGTGTGTGTGTGTGTGTGTGTGTGTGTGTGTGTGTGTGTGTGTGTGTTGTGTCTGTCTGTGTGTGTGTGTATTATAAAAACCATTCATGTTTTGACCTAATAATATCACATTGTAATGGAAAATTAAATCTGTACATAGATACCCATCCATAACTTTTCAATATTGCTTCACAATTATCTCTTGAAAAAAACCCACTTGTTTTAAATGCTTATTATTCATCCATAAAATATTCACTGAAGGCTGGCCATGCATTATGGCTTCAGAAGATCACTGAGAATATACATATGTGATTTGAACTATATTATAAAAAAAGATTGTTAATGACATTTAATGCACTGAGATACTATGCCATTTACTTCCTATTTGGCAGGAAAGATCAATTTTATTGAAATGGCTTGCTTTCTTGTTGTCTTTAAATTACAACATCCAAACAAAGAGAACTATATATGGAAATGTGGGAAAATGCTTTATTGTACAAAAGCTCAGGATATTTCACAATAAGGACCCCCTGCAAGCAAAAGAAATTGACTCTAAGTTGCAATATTGATTATACTCCTTTACTTTTGTACAATAAACACTTCTCTAACTCTGGAATCATGCTAGTGAAATGACTAATTAAGATATTATTAAAGTGAGTCAATAATAGAATGGTACATAGATCTAAATTAGCTTTTAATAATCTTAGAATTTTATTTTCTTAAGTAGTAATGTGAAAAATGTGAATTAAATTAAGTATACTCAAACACTGCACAGTGCAGAGAATTGGGAATAGATAGTTTATGGTTGCAATATAACTTTATATAAATAAAAACAATGGCGATGATGAGTTCTTTCAAAAGAATGAGTCGGTAGATAATCACAATTTAGTAATCAGAGATGGAATCAAGTAGATAAAACAGTCTCCCTACAGAGCATCATATTTTGTATTAACTTGTAGAAGAGAAGAAATTTACAGGGGAAACATTTTACCTCTAATGAACTCTAATTTTGATAATCGAGTTGCCAATTAACAGAGTAATTGCAAGTTAGTTTAATGTCACAGTTCTCATTCAGCTATCTTACAGCTACTCCCTATTATATATGGGCTAAATAGTTGAAGTAATATTTTTCAAGCATTTTCTCAACCCAGACCTTACCTTAACATAATTGACAAATTTGGAGGTCACATCTTCCTGGAAGAGCCTGAGAACCTGATCCTCTCAGAACCTACTCCAGGCAGAAGGTTCCAAATGTAAATTTCAACTAACCTCTGTGGAAATAACTCCTATTATTTTGCATTAGTATCCACCAGAGATTCGTCTGGCTATATATGGATTTCCACATCTGTCAGCTATAAGTGCACTTTATCTGCCTGTTAAATCCGAGAAGCAGAAATAGATGACAGTGATCAAGCCTTTGAGCTTTTCTTAATTTAGCCACATCATGAGGTAAAGTTGGTTCCTCTACTAAGCTTTCATTCTGAAGGTTTATTCAAAGAACTTAGAAGAAAGGATGCACCAGGAAGGCAAATGGAGTCTTGCCTTTTCCATCGTGCCCTTCTTAGAGTGAGTGCTGACCAGACAGTCTGTCTAGCAGTGGGTCCTGCAGGGAGAAAGGAATATAAATTGCTCATGCTTGCACCTATGCTCTCTGCCACCAAATCACAACATCAGCAAGAGAGCCTTAATGAGATTCCCTCATGCCCAGCTCCTCAACAGATCCCTCCCCCTGCTGCTTCCTTCCTTTCCAACTGATTAAAACAAAATAACAACGGCAGGATCCCCTTGGACATGAGTCCAGGGTAATACACACGAGCCACCCGTGTGGAAAACACATCGATTTATTTTTGTGTCCCTCTCCCTTTCCATTTTCAACAAATAAAGGGCCAGTGTGATAAGGAGCGCCCATTTCTGCCTCACACTTGACTTCATCATTTGACCATTAGACTTTAGAGAGCATTTTCTAAGCTGAGGTTAAGGAAGAAGCCAAGCAGTTCTGTCATTCTTTGTATTGTCTCTGTATTATTTTCCTCAGTGTGGTGAGGTGGAAAGAAAGATTGGGAAATACCAGTGTAGAGAGAGCTCTGTCTGTAGGAAGCTACTGGAGCTTCCCCCTCCAGGACAATGGTATAGGTCGTGACATTATTTAGTACAGGTGAGAACGAAATACATTTATAGCCCACATCCATGTACCAAAACTCCTTCCATATCACATTGTTCGCTGCTGCTGAGGCAAAAAATTGAGGTCTAATGTCTCATAACATATGACAAAACTCTGAATATTAATATTACCTGTCCAATTATTACCACAGCCCCACATTTTCTGGCATTTGTAGAAGTTAACAATTGTAATACAAAAGAATGTGATCCCTCTTCCAAAGATGTTCAATGTGTTCCTAATGGCCTTATTTTATGGTAGGTTTGGGGAGTTTCAAGAAAAAAAAATATGAGCATGTAGCACGTAACCAGCTCATTATAATTCATTATATGGATTTTAACATTGTACTTCTTGGCAAGCCAAGGAAATCATGACGCATGCCAATGTCATTTTCTGGCCAGAAACTCTTAAGGTAATATCATCAGTTCTCTGTGCTTTCAGACTAATAATTAAGTCAAGCTTCCAAGCTCCTGGTAATGTATTTAATATTATTACCCAGAACACTTGAATATGAAGTAAAGCTCAGCACCTCTTGGCCTCACAATGTTAATATCACCATTAATGAACTCACTATCATTTTTCTAACTATGAAATAAAACTAGTGCTATTATTTTATGTTATTAATAAGAACCTTCAAATGTCCACACTATAAGCCAGCTGGAATTCAACTTGAGGAACAAAGGAGAAGGCAAAAGAAAAGTAGTAGAGAAATTGTCATCTCTTTCTAGCCAACACCTCTGAGAAATGCTTTTATTTTTTTAGTCCCCAAATATAGACCTTAAAATCAACACTATTTTCTCTCAAAAAGTTTTTATTTTAATGAGGAATTACAGAAAGAATATTCAGAGTCTCTTAGGAAATACATCTTGGGGTATGGGCAATGGCTGATTAGTGGTTCCAAAATAATCAGAAAGGACTTGAAAATCATACTAATTTCAGGTACACAGGTCAGAAAATGAGTATAACATGCCATCATACACTTGCCACATTCACATTAAACTAACATACATGCTTTGTGTCTTTGTTAATTGTTTAATATGCAGTATTTTAGAGAGAAGGAAAGGCCATACAGACTGCCCCACCTGGGAATCCATCCCATATACAGTCACCAAACCCAGACACTATTGTAGATGCCAAGAAGGGCTTGCTGACAGGAGCCTGATATAGCTGTCTCCTGACAAGCTCTGCCAGAGCCTGACCAATAAAGAGGTGGATGCTCCTAGCTAACCATCGGACTGAGCATGGGGTCCTCAATGGAGGAGTTAGAGAAAGGACTGGAGGAGTTGAAGGAGTTTGCAATCTCATAAGAAGAATAACAATATCAACTAATGAGACCCCCCCCCCCCCAGATCCCAGGGACTAAACCAGCAGCCAAAGAGTACACACGAGGTGACCCATGGCTCCAGCTGCGTATGTAGCAGAGGATGGCCTTCTTGTTGGACATCAATGGGAGGAGAGGCCCTTGGTCCTGTGAAGGCTTGATGTCCCAGTGTAGGGGAATGCAAGGGTAAGGAGGTAAGAGAGGGTGGGTGGTGAGGGAACATCTTCATAGAAGCCGGGGGTGGGGAGGGATGGGATAGGCAGTTTCTGGGGAAGAACCAGGAAAGGTGATGACATTCAAAATGTAAATCAAGAAACTATCCAATAAAAAAATAAATATCTAAGTATTAAAGGAATGATCGCAAGAAGAAAGAGTAAGTCCAATAATGGATAAGCAGTCATTTGCTTGAAAACATCAAAGGTGGGAGACAAAAGTCAGACAAGGGCTGCACAGGATAATAGTATGAACATAGTGTTCCTAGGCATATGCTATATATATAATGAGTTCATATGGAGCCTTTTTTCTGGATGAAGCTACTTCAAAACAAAGCAAAGCATACAAATACATTTTGGAGGTTAATCTCACTTTTTTTTCCTGTTTTCTGCCTTCTACTTAACTATTTACTAAAACAAAAATTATAAGTATGGTCCTGCTGTTTTTAGTTTGAATTGTTTTTTTTTTTCTTTTTGTCCTCATTCTCTCTAATAAATGGTAACAGCAATGGATCACCATTATTGGCAAATAAGAACTGCCATCCCCCTTTCCTTCTATCCCAAATACTTGTGCTCTGAAGCTTGGTTTTATTTTCTTCTATAATTAAATTTGAATTTCTATTTAAAAGAACTGGCCTTGTGATTTTGAAAAATGTCTGCACGGGGAGGCAGTACATACTATCATCTGACAAGGACAGAAATACCACTTCTAAAGGAAACACACACACACACACTTAAAAACAAAAAGTAAACAATACAAAAAAAATCAAAAGAAGAGAACAGAGAAAGCAATTTAAAAGCAATATATTTTATGTTCTGCTATTTTTTTAGTGCTATGGGGAGATGGATAGAAAACTTGATGCCAGAAACTAAGGTCAGTTGTCTTGGGTACAGAGGACACACCTCTGTTCACCATCCAAGAGTATCGGGAAGGATGATACAGTGAAGAGACAGGAGCAAAGCATTCCTGGTGGATTTTAGACTCACTAAAATGCAACAAAACTTGTCCATATCAGCCTTTTGTTCTACCCTTCGTCTGAATGCATTTAACATGCAGATATTTGATAGCCCACACAAGCATCATCTATACCTGATGACTCAAAACCAAGTAATAGATAAATGGGGGGGGGGAGGGTGGCCAAATATAAACTTAGAAGAAACAACAAGGTTTTAGTTATGTGAATGCCACAGAAAATCGATTGTTCATGAACATTCTTAAAAAATGGTTTCCTGGCACAGACACACCAGGGAAGAAGTTAATTACTGATTTTCATTTCTTCCCCATCTCCTACAAATCTAATTCTACAGTAACAACTCCCAAGTCTATAGCTGACCACTGACAACCTACTGCAGCTTTCCTCTCTGCAGCCCCCCCCCATCTCAAGTAGATTTTGCAGATCTTTCCCCACCTTTCTTCCCCCAATCCCTTCCAATGGCTCAGATTGAATCCTCCAAGCTTCTACTGAAAACTCATCAGACACATTTCTAACCTTCCCTCCCCTCACTCTCCAGGACTTATCCTTATCCACACATTCCCCAGATCCTCTTCACTGCTGTCCATAGGCTCTCCAAGACCTCCTCCTCTATCTTTCTCACATACAAGAGGATACTCTGCTACTTCTGCCTCTACTTTTCATACAAATGGTAGCTCCTGCCTATTACATGTTATAGGATATGCAGTGGTCTAAGACAATGCCATCAAGGACGCTCCTTACCCCAACACACTACCAGTCAGCAAGAAAATTAAGAGCCCTTACTGAAGCTTCCAACTCACAAAATATGCATCACTAATGGTGTATAAAGATGCAAAATATACTTTCCATATATTGCTCACACCTCAGCCATCTGAAAGGAATACAAATTTATAAACACAAAAGATAATTCAATTAGTAACTCTTTATATAGTCATAACCTCCTCAAAGCCTTTCTTTTACCATTTCAAATTGGCTTGGTTAATATAGCTCTTATAAGCTATTAATTTAATCTATTAAAACACTGCTATATTCACAAACTTAAGATTTTTAAATTTTCTTTGGTCATTTTCTAATATAGACTTAAAATTCTTCTCATTGTGCTATAAACATCTCTGTCAAAATCTATATATCTAAACCTAGGAAAAAATATTAACACTTGTAATCTAGAATCTTTTAGGGTTTTATTATAACTTTTATTATAACTCAAAGAAATGAGTCTACTCTACTTCCTCCAAAGTAGATTTCAGTACAGAGAGCAAACAAAGGTAATGCTAAAATATCTAAAACTTTTATCTCTTTTATAAATTCAAATATTCTTGTAAGTATCAAGAAAGCAACTTAAATCCACCTCTCAGAAGTCAAACAGACTCCAGATAAATACTACCATCTACTAAAATGCATATACATTCCACCTATCATTCTTTAGTATGAGATCGCTCCCCCTTTGCCTAGTCTTGGAACTCCCCTCACTCAATTACCAGGACCATGACCCTAAAATTTTAAATGCATAACCAAGCTACATATTTTTTCTCCGAAACTCCTTCTGTCCCTAGTCTATGTGTCCCAGCAGAATTCAAATCAACTACAAATGGCTCCAGCATTTCACCAGTTCCAGATGTTCCTCTCAGCATCTGAATGCTAGCACCCCAAGGTAGCTAGCCAGATATTGACCAACCTTACAAAATGTTTCAGTGCTTCCCTAACCCCAAACACTCCCACAGAGACAGCCTGCTCTTCCTGACCTTGACCAACATTCCAGATTCTTTGGGTTCCCAACAATGATAACACTCTAATATTAACAAGAATAACCAGAGAGAATGATGTCCACCTACCCAACACCCAACATACCAATGATTAAACAGAAAGGACGAATGAAGGGCTCTGAAAGGCCCAAGCATGGAAAACTCTGGCCTGAGCAAACCTGGCCATGTTTTGTCCTTTACACTTCCCTTTTTCTTGCTTACCTTTAGATTACATTTCTACAGCTATCCACCAAAGTCCATTCCCTTATTTGGCCACTGACTCATTCCTAAGACAAAATTCCAAGTATAACGATGAATTTGTTTTATTTGGCTAACATGTCCAATCAGAACTTATAACTTACTGTTGTATAGACTCCACATTTTCCTCCTTAAAAGCCCACTCCTAGCTGGGGTGAGGGGCACGCTCTTCTACTGCTGCTGCTGGTTGCTGCGCTGCTGCTGCTGCGCTGCTGCTGTTGTCTAGTGTTTCTTGTCTGGCTTTGTTCAATCCAGAGGCAGAGGCTGTTATTCCATCCCCTATGCCTCTTGTCCCTCTGCAGTAATAAATCTCCTTTATGCTGAGAATTTGATATGTGAATGTGTCCTCTACTGACTCTGAGGGGACACGCAACTCAGTCAAAGAGCATATGTTACTTTTACAAAGAACCTGAGATGGATTCCCAGCATCCAACTCAATTAATTCAAGCTATTTATGATTTCAGATCTAGGGATTTTGATGCCATGTTTTGGACTCCATGTAATCCTGCACTTCTGTGCATTTACTCACATGTAGGCATACATATATAAACTAAATAAAAATAAAAACAAAATCCTAAAAATTAATGTGAAATACAAGGAAATGGATGGGATCAGAATCATGAGATAAAGTAGTAATAGTGACTTAATAAGTCACTGAGGCTTTAATTTATTGTTAGTAAAGACTAGTATATACAAAATTTCCCAAATTTATTGACCTTTATTAGTAAAGGCTATAAGTAAAATTTATAAGTAAATAAATTATTTTTGTCCCAAGACTAAGAAGGACATGTATTATGTGTGTATGTCATGTTCATAAACAGATAAACACGTGAGAAACTCAGTGACTCATCCCACAGTCAACATGTGTAGAATCATCATGAAGACAACTGGTAGAAGCTCCTCAAATCCTGAGAGCTGGCTGTTATGTTGTACAAGCAGTGCCCTACTGATTCTCAGTGAGCACTGGTTTAAGACTTGAAAATACATAAGCTTCTTCTGATTCCTCTTAAAATGTGTGCTAATGAAATAATATATTGTTTTTAAAAATACTGACTCTGTCATTCAACAATGTATATCAAATATTTTGTCTTCCCCATGAAATATATTGCATTCACTTTCAAAGCTGTAACTTGTTGCATCGTGCCTATATCAAACTGAATAAAGCAAAACGTGTACATTTTGTTGTTAAAAGATGTGGACCCTTCATCATCTGGCTATTAGGTCAAAGGTTCATTTTCCATTTCTGTATGACATACATCTTTAAATGAAACTGTTAGCCAACAGTATTTAGACCAAATTAACAGTCTAGTTCAAATGTTTTCCTTCTTCTTTTAGTTTTGATATTTAATATAATTATATCATTTTCCCTTCCTTTCTTTCTTCCAAGTACCAACTGAAATCCTACTTTAAAGCACAGTTGAACCTATTGATTGGTGGATTGTCAATTCTTAGTCATAATAGACTTTTAATTTGAGCCATTCAATTGCATGAATACTAATGTTCCATTTAACTTCTAAATGGAAGTTCTTTGACAACCAAGGAAGTAGAATATTTTTGTGTTCTTTTTATCTTCTTAGGTAGATGCTTCTGACTTGTGTTAATTTTCTCACAGGAAGTATTTCTCATTACATTTTGGAGATCTTTATAATGTGTATGCAAGTCTTCTGTCATATTGCAAATCCTTTGTTCCATAGAGACTCAATTATGCTCTTAGCTTTTCATAAAATGTGTTCTTTATTTTAATGTAGTCCAATTTAACTATTGTTTTCTTTAAAGTTAATGCTTTAAATTTAATGGTTTAATTGTACATATATTCATATATTTTATTTATTTTTGCGACAGAACCTCACTTACTGGTCTTTAGTTGGCTCCAAGTAAACTCTCCAGTGTAGCCCTATGTAACTCAATCTATAGGCATGGCTTATAGGTCTTGGGTTAATTTATTCTCCTTAGCACATCAAAATAGGGGACTGCATAGTATCTTGATATATGAATGTGTTATACAATGCCCTGATGAAGTTCAACACAGCAGTACAGTACAGTATTATTCTTATAATAGTGTGATGTGTGATTTAGATGACCATAACATATTGTACAATTCAAAAATTCTTGAGGGAATTGTGAATGTTTTCGCCACAAAGATTAATGTTTATTTCATTGTGCTTGAGCAATCTATGCCTGGCCTCAGTTTTTAAAAATATTGCCTTGTGTTTTTCCAGCTCTTTTCCTTTAGATTCACATATATAATACTCTAAGAATCGATTTTTCTATATGATGTAAAAGAGTGACCAAGCTTCATTCTTTTACATGATAGATATCGTACACATCCTGTGTCATTTATTGAAAAGATGGTCTTGCATTGCTGCACAGTGCAATATATATTCCATATCTGAGAAGCTAGATTTCTGAACTATTTTTCCATTGATACATTTTTATTTCTTCTAACAATAATATATTTTAACTCTTCCAACTTCTTAAGTATTTGTGTTTGGTTATGTAAACCATCTTTGTTCATGGCCCTTTGTTTATAAGATTCTTAAATTTCTTGGTCTTTTGTCTCATTTATTTTAGTTCCATGTTTATAATGCCACACAGACACACACAAGCACACAAACACCTACTGGCCTTTGGAAGAGATTTTTGTTCATCAATGGACTTACTTAGAGAAAACTGGATATTTCAATAACAAATCTTTAATACTATTCATGAAATATAATTTTCCATTAATTTTATCTTTTACATATTTTTCCATAAAATATGATCATGTTCAGAGGACAGATATCACACATATTCAGTTTGTTTTTATGTTTTTCAAATTAAAATATCAACTCTAACTTTTTCCTTTTTTGTTTATTTATATGGACCGAAATACATTTTGCTTTTTGACTGGTACTTTTTAAAAGGAAGAGCATCTGAATTTGATGCACAAAACTCAAGCTAAGAAAAGCTAAGCATGTTAGTATGCACTTGTCAACTCAGTACTGACAAGGCAGAAATAGAAATATGCAGAATTCTACAGCTCACTGGCTGGCCAGCTGAGCCTACTTGGCAAGTTCTAGGCCAGTTGTAAAACATGTCTTTAAAAAAAATAGAACAAACCTGAAGTAAGACACTGAAGTGGTTTGAATAGGTTTGGACCCCATAAATTCATTTGTTTCAATGCATGGTCATAGGAAGTATTAGTAGAACAGTATTATTATATTCACACCAGTTTGTTAATAAAGTATAGTTGATATTCTGCATTTTAATAATAGTAAAAAAATTTTAAATGAAAATCAGGAATGGAAGTTGCCTTTTCAAACATTTATGACATCTACATAGGTTGAATGTAAATAATCTACTTAATGTCCAAATCTTAAAATACGTTTTTTTCTGAGACTGGGAATAAAACAAAGAAATCTTTTTTAGAGATCACACATCTCATCAAGCTTAACAGCTAGAGCCACACCTCTGTGCTATTTGAACTATATGTTGACTAGTGTTTTATATCAACCTGTCATTAGACAGTGTCTTTCAGTAAGAAGAAACCTTACTTGAGAAAGTGACTTCATCAGATTGGCCTGTAGGAATGTCTCTGAGGGATCCTTTTCATTATATTAATGTAGGAGGGCCTGACCATACTGGGCAGAGCCATCCTATCAGCAGGTGGTCCTCAGAGATGTAAGAAAAGTGACTGATGGAAAGTGAACATGGAGAACCAGCCAGGAAGTAACATTCCTCCTGCTTCCTGCATCTGAGTCCCTGCCCAGAGCTTCTGACCTAGTTTCCCTCAAAGGTAGATTCTGATGTGGAATTGTAAGCTAAAAGCTCCCTATATTCCCTATTCTGGGGAGTGGAAGTCAGTATCATCATAACGACAAATAAGCTAATAAACTGTCATTTTTGATAACCTGTATTTTTAATGCATTGAAATTAAGTTCTCAGTAGTAACTCCTTATAGTCTCTCTAGTATAAATCTGTCATATGACCTTTAACCTTTTATTAAAAGGTGCCCTTCCCTTTAACAGATTTTCTCCATACCATTAAGTGTATAAATATTGTACAATAATTTCTATTTCCATTTAAGAAATATATCACATTATCTAACTATAATGTAATAAAATTATAGGTAAGTCATTTCATCTTTAAAAAAGGAAAATCAGTTTAGAAAAAATAATGACACAATATATCAAACTATAACGGATGTCATCAGGGGTCTGTGAAGAAAAGCTCAAAATTATTTATGCATTTTGAAGGCAATGAGATTAGCAGCTTTATTTTTACCTTATTTATTATATGTGTGTTTTGACTGTATGCAGGTATGCATACCACATGTATGCCTGGTAAAGATAGAGGTCAGGGGACAATGATATTAGATTCCCTGGAAATGTATTTACAGATGGCTGTGAGACACCATGTGGGTGCTCTCTATGAGCAACAAATGCTATTAACCACTGAGGCATTCTCCAATGTCTTGAGCATCTTAAAAATAAATATAATAAATTCAAAGATATTCATCATAGGAAAAGGGAGTAATATGTTATATATTATGAAATAATGGAAACGAATTAATGAAAAGACAAAAGAAATTAAGAAAAAAGAAAACTTAAACTATTGAACATAGAAATTTAAAAAATGAGTTTCATGCTGAAATAGAAGACAGAGTACAGCATTGAATACCACATCACCGTGCTAAGCAAGCAAAATGCAAGATACAACCTTATTTCATATTCATACATGAATGAGAATAAGGAAACAAATTCCAGCTGTCAGTATGCACTGAAACCAGCAGATATATGTGTATAAGAGACATGGTGTTGATGAGGTAAAGAACACTGATCTTTCTCTCCTCCCTCATCCCTATCTCTACACCGCTACAAAACATTCACTTAACAGAACACTTGGCCACTACACACAGAAGCTTTATATATTTCTTGGTTCTTATAGTAGTGGTGAATGTCAAGGAGAATTTACACATTTTTGTAGAAGATAAAGAAATTATCATATCTGCTCATTAAGCAAAAAGAATAAACTGGAACATGAAGCAAAAATTATCTATATACAGATTGTATAAGGTATATAATGAAGAAATAGCATACTTAATATAATAAAAATAACAAGAATAAACCAGTACAGTTTTCTTGCTATGTGGACTCTGATAAAAAATATGTATTGAATAAAACAGATTAAAGACAAATAATTAGAATGCTATCCAGTTCTGTCTTCTGGCCATGGCACAGATGTCTCATTCATGAACTAACAGCCACCGTGGTTGCCTGTATTTAAAATTTACATAATAAATTTTGAATAAAAAGTTTACATTTAAAATTTGGATTTCTACTAATTCTACATATTACTAATATGGCTATTGGGGAATGTTTCTGCCAAAAGTGAAATCATATGATTTATAAACACGTTTATTACAGTTTTTAAGACTTACTTTAAGGATCTTAATTATTTAGTATTTATTGCCTATATTTTGCCTACTGATGTATGTTCAAGTAACATTCTGAATTGTCAACTGGATCAGTAGGTTTAATTATGTTCACAGATTATGTCATAGTTCCTGAATGCCAAGTAACAGAAATGGAATATTATAAAATGGAGCAAAATACACTGTAGCTCTAACATGTCTTATTATTTAGGGAAAAAAATAAAACTATATTCCCTTCACATATTTTATTTCATTTATTATGAAAGGTCCTCTTACTGCACTGCCAGCATTATATAGATATTTCATATTCATTTATAATAAATCTTTGTAGTTGATGGAATTTATTAGCTTCAAATTAATTTTGTAAATTTCATATATATATGAAATATATATATATATATATTTCTGGACAGCCACAGCTACATAGTAACACCTTGTCTCAAAAATGAATCAAATTAAATGTAGGTTAAAAGGTTTGAGGTTAGAATAATAAACATAAAAGAAAAACACTGATGTCAATAAAGTTACAATCATTTTTTAAATATACATATTCAGCTTATGTAATTTTCATGCACAGGCATATTAACATTTACATATATATGTATATATACATACATATCATATACATGTGTGTGTGTGTGGTGTGTTGTGTGTGTGTGTGTGTGTGAAAGTCCAGGTAACATAATAAAACAATAGGAAAAAATCACTCAAAATATTAAATATGTTTAAAGGAACAGTGGGATGAAATTTTCTACTAAAGGACAAAATACAACTCATTGTACCAGATTTGGACTTTAAAAATATATTTAAATTTAAAGAAACTAATGCTTTTAATATGGAGATATATTCTAGTTATTTAAACTCAAAAATCAGGGGAACTATTTAGCTATCTTGATAAAAGAAAATATATTGTGTACCCAAAGGAAACAAAGGTTGGCTTTGTACTTTTGGTACAAGAGTGCCGATGTCAAAGCAAGTTGAACAACCTCTCCATATTTTGAGAAGGCAGTTTGATCGATGAGTCCTACACGTAGTCAAATTGTCACTTGAGGTGTAAATCAATGGACAGATAGTTCACAGGTGAAACAACTCAAGAAAATTCTATCCTTGAGGTCTATTGAAAAACCCTTTGGCAAGGAAGTCATCAATAGATAAAGAAAAACACGTAGCACAGGGAAAGCATAATACATAGGCTGAATGTGAGACAAGTATGCCTTTAAATAAAGAGCTTAAGCGAAACAACTGAAGGTGAACTTGCAGAGTCAAACTTAAAGGTGGTGTGGAGAAGAGCCATGGACAAGAGTGTCAGGGAATCTGAAAAAAAGTCTGTCAGAAACCAAGACCCTAAGTAAAACAGGTCACAGATGAAAAAGAGACAGAAAGAGAGAATGAATGCAGATTGATGATATCCTTAATACTGGGGCGGTTTTTAGTTAGTTTGTTGTGTTTTTATTTAACTTGAAACAAGTATTTTAGACAGTAACACATTTTCCTGTTTATGTGTTGTCTAGACTTTTTCACATCTGTGTCTTTCAACTTTATTAAATACAAATGAAATTTAAAATAAATTGTGTTCTTGTGAAAGCATATGCAGACTCAGAATCCATTTTATCTTATTACTTGCTCTTTCAGATCTATTTATTAATGATTTACAAGTTTGTGGAAACAACAATCTAAATACTGATTACTAAAGGTGAGGTATGATTAGTGTTTGTCTTAAGATAACTGTCATCCATTTTCTACTTTTCAAATTTTTAAGTTTCATAATAAGCACCTTTTAACTCATAAAAACAATAACCTTAAAGTAGTATAACCTATAATATTTAGTCATAAAATTAACATAAAATATCTTATAACACAAAGATATTAAAAATATAATTTTATTAAGAACAAAACAAGTATTTGATTTTATTATATAAAAGGGACAAAACCCATGAAAAACTGATTTTTCCCAATCAATAACTTAGATTTAATTTTAATGGATTATGCTGACATTCAGAAATATTTATAAGAAATGACAATAAATATATGAAGAACGAAACTATGAAGTGGAAAACTTTTTCACCTAAGCATTTTCAAATATTTGCACTAAGATACAACAAAAGTCTTATCATGCGTAGGTAGCTAATTCAATATATTACCTGAACATACATCAGTAGGTAATATATACTAAATAATTAAGATCATCAAATAAGTCATAAAAAACTATAATAAATGTGTTTACAAAACATATAATTTCACTTTTGACAAGAACATTCCCCAATAGCAGTAGAAATTCAAATTTTAAATGTAACCTTTTTATTCTTAGGAAATACAGGAGTTTTAATTACAGGACAGCTAAAATTTGTCTCTAGTTTTAACATAACTACAATTATAACTAATATTATTAAATTATTAAGGTTTCTAGAATAGAAAAGAAACAGTATTTTAAGGAGATGCACACAAGGAACATTGAGGAGTATTCACAAGGTCCAAGTATAAGTCTAACCATAAGGAACGAGTATTTAAGGACAGGATGAGCATTACTTTTCTACACAGGTGAGAGATGAATTTACTAGGTATCTCTGAGTTCTCCCTTGTAGTCAACCAAGAGAGGGGGGAGAGTGCATTCCATTAAAACGCCAGCAAAGTATTGAGGACTAAATTTTGTGAGCTTACTGAGAGCTGGAGTTGGCGAGAGAGATGATAGGAAAGGAAAGTTTTAAAGTCACTAGTCTTATCGGGAAAGCTTCCAGGACATGTTGATCTCAGTGTTATCCTCTTTCCAGGTAAGAAGAATGAACATCAATGAGTGTTAACAACTAAGGCTTTGAGATTTTTTTAAATTAGTTTAATTTTCTCATATATTACATCCTAGTCACAGTTTAACCTCCCTCCTCTTTTGCCTGCCCTCTCCCCATATTCCTCCTTCATTTCCCTTCAGAAAAACCCAAGGCCTCCCAGGAATGTCAAAGAAACACAGCAAACCAAGTTCCATAAGCCAGGTAACACCCTTCATATTAAAACTGGACAAGGCAAACCAGTAGGAGGACAATGTCCCAAAAGCAAACACAAGTATCAGAAACAGCCCCTGCTCCCTCTATTAGGAGTCCCACAAAAACATCAAGCTACACAACTGTAATATATATGCAGAGAGCCTAGGTTAGACCCAGGCATTCTCCTGATTAATGATGAAGTCTAAGTGAGCCCCTGTGAGTCTAGGTTTATTGATTTTGTGGTTTTCTTGTGGTGTCCTTGACTCTTTTGGCTCCTACAATCCTGCATCCCATTTTACTGCAGGACTCAGAGTTGTTGTGCCTAATGTTTGACTGCGAGTCTGTTCATCTGTTCCCATAAGTTGCTGGATGAAGGATGTGGAGCAAGGGGAACACTCCTCCATTGCTGGTAGGAGTGCAAACATATACAGCCACTTTGAAAATCAATACGGTTATTTCTGAGAAAACTGGGAATGGAAATACCTTAATACCCAGATATACCACTCACTATATTCATAGCAGCTTTATTTGTAATAGCTAGAAATGGAAACAACTTAAATGTCCCTCAACTGAAGAATGGATAAAGAAAATGTGGTACAGTTACACAGTTACTCAGTTGTTACAAACAATGACCTCGTGAAATCTGCAGGTAAGTGAGTGAAAGTAAAAGAAAATCACCCTCAGTGAAGTAATCCAGACGCAGAAAGACAAACATGGTTGGTACTCAATGATAAAATGGATATTAACTGTAAAGCAAAAGATAATAATGCTGCAATCCACAGACCCAGAGAGGCTAAGTAACACGATTCAAGGAAGGAGGATGCATGGATCTACCTGATGTGGGTAGAATGGGAACAAGAGGTTGAGAGTACTGAGAACAACAGTTCAGATACAAGGTAGAAACCTAGTGCAATGAAAACTCCCAGTAATCTATGAAGATGATCCTAGCTGAGACTCTTAAATAATGAGGGATATGGAACCTGAAATAGCCATTTCCTATAACCACACAAGACTTCCTGGGGAGGGATTGGGACACCAACTCAGCCACAAAACCTCAGACCTATAATTTGTCATGCCAGCATAATATGCTGGGGTAAATGAGGCACAGAAATTATGGGAGTGGCCAACCTAGAAGTCCAGCTTCACACCCATGTCATGATTGGGAGCCCATCTGTCACTGCCTGGAAGACGAGAACCATAAGCCTGAGAGCCCAGAGATACAGGATTGAAACAAAACTCTGTGTGACCAGGATGATTCCTAATGATATTCTGCTATACCTGTAAACAGGAGCCAGTCTTTAGCAATTTTTAAGAGCACTTTCGCCAGTGTTTTGGCAAAGGAGGGGTTAAAGTTAAAAGCCTGGGGAGTAATTAAGGAAGAAGCACTGAAGACCACTGATTTCAGATACCTGACAAGAACTTAAGCTGATTGAAGAGAAATTCTGTTTTATTTTCCTATAAAATATCTGTTTCTATTTACTGGCACACAAGTAAATTCCCAATTCACTTTATGAATAGGTCAATTAGAGAAATTAAAAAAGGAATCTGATAGTGTGCACAAAGTCTGCTTTCAGTGCAGTTCATTCCTCAGCTCTGTCTGTTCCACCTTCCATCCGAGTAAGGATTGCTCAGGCCTCCGATAACTGTCAGGTCACTAATGCAATAAATTGATTCATCTTCACCCTGATCTCATGGCAGCAGCAGCTTACAAACTTTCCCTCTCCCACTCCTAAAACAACCTGTTTGCTTGGTTTTCAAAACACAACCATTCTACTCCTCTGATCATTTTTCTCTCTCCTGCACAAACTCAACCTCCTATTTATAAGCTATAAAAATTGGATTTACTCTAGAACTTAGCTTTTAACTATCCACGACTGTGTCAGAAATTTCTTTCACTAATGCAACCAATTATTCTGAGCTCCAACTCTGTATATCAACTCTTTGCTATGTCTTTTTGTATTGTTATAAAACAACCTCAAACTCAATATTGATGTCTTTTGATTTTTATCACAGCCCCAAGTATTTTCCCTTTGGTAAACCTTATCTCAGTAAATGGCATAGTAGTTTCCGCACAGTTACTCAAGATAGAGACATAAATGCATCTCTGACAGCATGCTCACCACCATATAGAATGTATCATCAGGCCTTTCAATTGTACCTCATAAATATCTCTTTCTTCTATCTTTCACCAGCTTCACTAATGCTATGTCAAAGCTACTGTCTTCCTTCAATCCAAAGTGTTATAGAGACCTTAATTGTTCTGCCTTTCACTTCTGTGTCCAGTCCACTCCTTCACTTTCAATTTGCAGCTCTTGCTCTGAGAGTATCAATGTCATCACCTTGTCCGAGAATAATGCAGTGGAGGAGAGAGTGTGAACCCCAGGAAGAAAACATAGTGTCTGGTACAATATAACTTAATGCCAGCACATAACTGAATAAATTAGAAGTTGAGGGCTAGGCAAAATTCTGCTTTCATTTGGAGTTGAACAAAATCAACTGTTAAGAAAATTTCCAAACTGAAATTCAACACTTTCATTTTATATGACTTATTTAAAACTTTTATTGATTCTTTTTGTATATCAAGTTATGTACCCCAAATTCCACTCATCTCTCTGTCTCTTTGAACCTGCCTTCTGACCTTGCAAACTCCACCCAAAAGGGGAAAAATCTCCTTGTGGAAATTGTAGAATGTCAGTGTATCCCAAGGTAGACCCTTTTGTCCATGTCTTTACTTGCAAATGTTTATTGCAATGGGTCACCGGTCTGGTTCAACACCCTGGCTTCTCTTATACTATCAATACTAGATGCTTACTGGGACTCCTCTTAGGTGTCCTGTTCTTGCCCTGTGTCATGAAG
Source organism: Mastomys natalensis (assembly GCA_021653895.1). Classification (NCBI taxonomy): domain Eukaryota; kingdom Metazoa; phylum Chordata; class Mammalia; order Rodentia; family Muridae; genus Mastomys; species Mastomys natalensis. The sequence continues at coordinate 551,911 of JAJTUV010000483.1, forward strand.
ATCCTGCAGCTTTGGATCTGTAGGACCAGCACTTTCACATGTTCCAGCAGTTCATCAACTGGGTAGATGTTGGGGTGCGGCAACACAAAGGCCTGTGTGTGAGCCTGGATGGCAGCTGAGCTGATCAAGCTCACCAGCTCTCCTACACTCACACCATCAGGGCAAGCTCATAAGCACTTCCCTGGCTAGCTCATCCAATGCCTCAGAGCCCAAGCAGCAGGGCCAGCTCTCCTGCTTTCATGCACTCCCACAGGCTCTCTAGATCCCATGCCTACAAGGCTAGCTATATTGTGCTGCTCAGACAAGGTGCATGACCGGCTCTCCTGAACATTATACATGGTGAAAAGCAAGGACAGCTCTCCCACTCATGACTTCAGGGCCAGCTCTCCCACCTGCCATAGGTGGCAAGGGGCGAGAGAGGGAAGGGCATGTCTCCCTCACTGACTCCACTGCAAGGCAGACAAGTTGTTGGACCAGCTCTTCCACACTCATGACCTGTGGGCGGGGCCTTCTCCCCCTTTCACCGACCACCAGGGTCATCTCTGCTATGCTGCTTAGGTGAGGTAGAGGGCCCACTCTCTCAAGTGTTTCAGTCAGTGAAGAACAGGGCCAGCATATATAATTATTTTTTGTCCTTAGATAAACAATTTACATGTTACCTAAACTGAGGAGTTCCCCTTCATATAAAAAATATCCTTCATATTACCTATAGTGTAAACACTAGCATCTCATCAAACTCACAAATCCATTTTCTTGTTCTAAGCACTCAACAATGTGATCTTTTTCCGATACATGGTTTTTCTATATTTCACGTGTACCCTATCATCATTCCCTTGAATTCTATCACAGTAAACCAATCAGCATAACTCTGACTTTCAAAATTAACCACCAGAGGCAATGATTCTCTCGTTTGTAATGTTAAGCACCCACTGTTTCTGCCCATTATAGTTCTAAGCTCTTTTTCCTTAAGCTGTTTTCCCTCTCAAGAAAATGCAGAAAGTATTCTGTACGTTAATAATAGCACCAGATATTTTTGCTCACCCAAAGTGGACATGTTCCTTAATCTAAAATGACTGTGGGGTGAAAAATCCTGTTCTTCAAGGTCACAGTCTCTTGGTTGGCCTCAAGCAAATTAATCAAACTAGGTTTGGACATTCACTTTACCCTATTGATACCAAGTGCCTTCTATGAACAGCACATGCCCTCTGGTTATTTCCTGCCTAGCAGTCCTTAGAGGCAAGTAACATTTAAAAACTTAATATATCCCTGTTGACACAAATTGGAGGGGGGGGGGAAGTGCAACAAGAGGAGAAGTAATTAGAAAGCACTTCACCTGTACATCACCCTTATTTCCTGTATTTTCTTTCTTGAAATTGTATAACATGGAGCTATTTAGAAAGAAAATATATTGAAATAGAAAACATCCACAAGATTTTATAACTGTTTTTCCAGGAATTTGATGAGTATAAAAGTGTCTCTTCCCATCTTGAATGAAGATCTCTGACTTAAGAAAAGGCTAAAATTCTTTGGACTGAGCAGGGGAAGACAGTCATATAAACACCTTTCTTATTGTGCTCTCCAGCAGTTAAGAGTTTTGAGATTTCTTTTTTTTTTAATCTGATCTCAGCAATTTTCTATTTTCTAATATCATAGGATTTTTATTTCTTCTAAAACAATTAGTTTACAATGTGGACATTTAAAATGTTTTTTTTTTTTCTGTGCAAAGAGTTTTGTCTGAGTAGTTTCCTAAGAAAGAAACAGATAGAGGTTGTTGTGTGACTATTAGCTGTGTCTTCCTCTACTTTCACAAGGTTATATGGAAAGTGTGGAGACCTAATTACAGGATTTTGATGACTAGCATTAAATCTGCCAAAGTAACTTTCACAAATAGTATTCCATGAACCATATCTCTAAAAATATAATATTTACTTATTTTTGGTTAAACAATGCTTTTATCTATTCAAAGAGCACCCTTTCCAAGAGCAAAAGAGAAAAAAATCCTCTGACTAGAGGTCCTGGTTGTGAATATTTAGAATTCATGATTAGATTCCTTTGAAAATGTCACATTAGTTATTACCACTGCACTGTGCAAATTGCATTCATCTCCCTGGTGGTCAGGAGACAAGAGGAACAATAGTTTATCATTCACTTCACAAATAGATGGAGTTCCCAGTTAACAATTTCCTCCGGGATCTTCTGACATACTTGGTGTGGGAAGGATTGACTCTTGTCAAACCCTGTCACCTCTCATGTTTGAAGACAAAATGTGGCAAACTAAATCTTTAGTTTTTCCAGGGACAAATAAATATTATACTATCGACTAATATAAAGACTGTTAACTTCAAGATTCCAACATGAACATATATCTATAGCACACTCTGCCACAATGGTATTCAAACCATATGTTAATGGCTTGAAACATCTGCAGTACTGTAACTCATTCGAAAACCCTGCTGGCTTTAAGCACTGATAGAAACAGCATGCAAGCTCCAGGGAAAACTGCTCTTTGACAAATACCACCTTCCTTCTGCTTCTCCCCCTCTCTTTACCCTCGACTCAGTTCAGGATCCTGGTATTAATCACAAAATGCTATTAGGTATAAGATTCTAACTCCTCTCAGCATTTGCCAATCTAGGAGAAAGTAAACTTGCACCATTGAAGATAGGAGAAAACTCTGACAGAACAAAGAAAAGCTTGAGATAACACAGCAGTCACAAAACCTAGGAGTTCTTGCCATTCCTTCATAATGTCATGATTTCAAACAAGATACTTTCTACTATATAGGAAGTTTGTTATACCTAATTAGATGGGCATAGAGAATATTGAAATGGGCAAATAGTGTATTTAACATGTTACTTATTTTATATAAATGGAAATATTGGTATATCTAGGAAACAAACCATGAACTTTTAAGCAGATTGTCTACATATGAAGCAGGAAATAGTAGGTGGTCTAAACAGATGTATTTTAGAGACAAAAACAACACAAAAGGAATAAGAAAAAAAAGACAATATGTACAAAAAGAACATAAAAGGGTTTTTTGAATCCTTTAAATAATTTCATGGTGCCAGGTTTACCTAAATCATTTTCCAGAGATGTTGAATAATCTATGACTATAACCCCTGTGAGATGTAGACATGCCAGAGGACAGGAAACATTCCCATGTGCTCTGATTTTTCAATGACAGCAAAGGATCAATTCTGGGAACTGCTAGAAACAGCTTGATTAAAGCTCCTGCCAAAACTCTACCTTCAACTATTTCACAAGGACAAGATTAGAACAACAAGGATAAATGTCAGAAATGGCCTGGAGTCCTCTCTTCTATGACATCAGAACTTACTTTAACTACAGAAGAAAAGATTGGTCTGCAGTGTGACTCTATGGGGGTTCAAAGTTATCCCTTTTACACAGTGCTTCTTTCAATTCTTGCAATAGAGTTGCCTTAGAAATGTATAGTATGGCAGAGATGTAATGTGCCAAGTTCAGAGCTATTTCATCTTTCATGTATGCTTTTCTAATTTGACTTCCTCAATGGTACATCCCCCACTAAAGAAATGGGAGTCACTGTTCTCATTAGTAAGTAAGAATCAATAGCAGCATGCTTGCTAGAGAAATATTTTGTTGTTGCTGCTGCTGCTGCTTAATATCCAGCAGGATGCTATCAACAATTTACATATTGGTTGTTGAGGTGAATTTTTTTTCTTCATTGGCATTTTCTTTGAATGAGGAATTGGAAGCACTAGAGACCCTGAGGAATCCCTGTTTACTTTGGATTACTAGTGCTGTAATTCCCAAAAAGGCAATCAAATCTCTGCAATTCTGTGTTGCCCAGTTGTATTGTTTTTATTTAATCTGAAGTGAGAGAAACTCCAATGAAGATTTCTTTTCAAGACTCTGGCACCATCATTCGTCCATAAAGAAAGCACTCCCCCGCCGCCGTGGCCTTTATTAAATAAACACATGTAGACCAGGAATAGTGTTATAAATATTCCCCTTTTATTTTGTAGCTATGTTAGAAACATATAAACTATAATATGGGTCTCACCAGGATGAAAGATATAAGAGAAAAAGAAAGGAAGAAGTAAAGACACTTTCCCAGAAAGATCATGTAGAATGTTCTCCTGATCACATTTTACAGTTGAAAGCGAAATAGAACATCTACAAGATAAATGACCTCATACATCTATGGCTGATGGCACAGGTAAATGAACTGGGGAATAGCATTATTTTCTAATCATCTCTGAATATTTGCTGCTTCTTTGATTTTCCTGAATCTGTATCCTCAAACTTAAGGCTTTACAGTAACAGGGCCTTCCAAGGACTCTATAGCAATCATAATGGTCTACCCATGTGCTTGTTCACTAGAATTGTAGTTTATCCTACATTTACAATGAAAAGTCAGTATTGTCAGTGCTATTTTTATGTTGGAAAGTGAAGGTCAGATTGACTAAAACTACTGCCGCTATTGGAAAACCTTGTCGGAAATTAATTTCCTTCCTCAGTTCTTTAATGAGAAACTGTAGCTCGGCTTACACTGGTTACCTCTCCTTTAAACCTGATAAAATAGTTCTCATGAAAGAGACAGTCATAAGACCTTTCCAACTTTATTTTTTACTCTTTTATGGAAAATGAAATTTCTTTTCTCTGAAGTGAATTGATTTCTTATGTGGCAAAGTGATTTATTTTTTCTCTTAAAGGTGGGTTCCCGGATCTTGGCCAAAACTTGCATTCTTATTTTTTGGGAAATTCTCTGAGAGGTGAAATGTATGTGAACTGAATGAATTGTTTACTTAGTGTAACTGTGTCACATTTTTGCTCCAACTTAGTCAAAGGGCATGCAGGCTTCCCATGACAAATCAGTGAGCTCTGGAAAGTCAGCTTGGATGCCTCCAAAACCACAAGCCTGCATCCAGTGTGGTATACTGACTTGAAAAGTTCAACAGTAGTATTAGCATTACTTAATGACTGACTTCATTTCAGTTTGTTAAAAGGTCTCTTTGAAACCCTCTTCAGACTGAGTATATGGGAGTTATGATTCTTATATAGATGTATGATGATTGGCTTAAGAGCTCCCTCAGGGATAACGACACTTGCTATGTAAGCATGGCAGCCTGGCTTCATATCACCAACACCCACATAAAGAGCTGAGCATGACCACATGCACTGGTCAGGCAGAGAGAGAAAGATTACTGGGATTGTTGGCCTCTGAATAGCTCCGGTTTCTGTGAAAGACTTTGCCTCTCTCAAGGTACTTAGAGGTAAGTAATAGAGTAAGATACCCAATGTCCTCCTCTGACTTCTGCACATGCTCATGGTAATGTATGTCTATACACACACACACACACACACACACACACACAGAGAGAGAGAGAGAGAGAGAGAGAGAGAGAGAGAGAGAGAGAGATCATATAATGATCAAAAATTTTAATTAGGAAGATGACACCAGTTTAGGTGGTTCATAGAGGCTTCACATATAAATTACCAATGATACAAATGGTTAATAAATTCTGAAGTTAGAAATCATTAGCAAAATCCTGATGGTTCGAAATGTAAATATTTACCTTATATGACATCATCTCTCAGCAATCAAAAATAATGGAAAGCCCCCTTGCTTGGTCTTTTTTGCTGGGGCAGACACCTAGCTGGTCTGCTCCTGTGAAGACACCATATCCTGAGCCATCGTAGAGGAACGACTGCACTCACAGCAGAGAAGGAACCACTGCACTAAGAGAAGCAGGATTTCAGGATCCGAGAGATGGCCTAAGTCCCAGGAGTTCTTCTACCCAGGAGCTCAGGATCACAGAGACATCTGGACTCTGAGGAGTTCTGACACAAGCAAGATAACTGGAAAGACAGGCTGCAGTCAGACACAGTGAGCACAGGTAACAATAGAGTTAACCAGATGGCAAAAGTCAAGCTCAAGAACATAAGCAACAGAAACCAAAGTTACTTGGCATCATCAGAACCCAGTTGTCCCACCATAACAACCCCTGGACACCCCATCACACCAGAAAAGCAGGATTCAGAATTAAAATCGCTTCTCATGATGATGATAGAGTACTTTAAGAGAGATGTAAATAACGCCCTTAAAGAAGTACAGGAGAACACAAGTAAAAAGGTAGAAGCCCTTAAAGAGGAAACACAAAAATCCCTTAAAGAACTGCAAGAAAATACAACCAAACAGGTGAAGGAATTGAACAAAACCATCCAGGATCTAAAAATATACAAATATACAGAGGCAGATGCTCACAGCTAACCATTGAGCTGATCAAGAGGTTCTCAATGGAGGAGTGAGAGAGAAGACTGAAGAATCTGAAAGGGTTTGTAGCCCCATGAGGAGAACAACAATAGCAACCAACCAGAGCTCCCAGGTCTAAACCACCAGCCTGGGAGCACATAGGGAGGGCCCATGGCTCCAGCTGTATATGTAGGGGAGGATGACAGTGTCAGGCAAAGACAGGTGAGGAAGTCCTTGGTCCAGTGAAAACTGGACTCCCCAGTGTGGGTTTAATCGTGGGTGGGGAGGTAGGAGTGGGTGGGTGGGAGCGTATCCTCATGATGCAGGAGGAGAAATGATGGGATAGGGGGGTTCCTGGGTGGAGTGGAAAGAAGATTACATCTGAAATGTAAATAAAATATCCAATAAAAAACCAAAAAAACATAAATTTTAGTCACTGTGAACATTGCTGATTTGAGTATTCTTAGACATTTCTTTTGATACATAAAAAAAAGTAATGGAAATAGTTTGATACACATATAATTTCAAATTGTTTTGCATTGGTGTGATCAAATATGTGACTGGTTTGGACTTAATTTTAATTACATCTCTCTATATTTTGTTTATATTTCATTTATGAAAATAATTTCCATACATGCTAGAAATATGTTCTCATAATATTTTAGAGACTGTAAAGTTTGTAGACAAATTAAACTGAACTTAATTTCATTTATTTTTCAAGTTCTTGACATTCTGGTGAGAAGTTGGATTTATGCTAAACAAAAATGAGATTTGTAAAGACAAGATCCTTTCAATCATGCACTATGAGTATAAATTTTAACTTATTTTAATAAACAAAGAAAATAGTATGCTGTAGCCTTCAGAGATTGAGCATTAGTGAAATGGCCAAGAGAGGACCAAATTTTCTGCATTCATTTTCTGTATTTGAATCAATTTCTTTTTGTAGCTCCTCTATGGTACAGGAATATTCATTCCACATTGCTAAACTAACCAATGAAACATGGGAGTTGGAATGCTCTGTCTTCCTGCAGGAGCCTTGTTAATTGATTGTCCACTTATCTGGCTCCATGTGACAACCATGAAGTGAAAGTTTCTGGCTATATCACGTGATGCACATTCACATGGTGTGTGGGTCCTGTGGTGGAAACACAGGGAAGCTTTCCATGAAGGCATGCCCCAATGACATGAAGAAGTCCGTGGGTTTCCAAAGCTTTATTGTTCATGGTGTGTGGTAGATGGTCTAGATGTGCGCCCCACCCTCACCCCTGTTTAAGCCATGGGGAAGCTGGCTTAAATAGGGAGGAGGAGAAAGAAGGATCTGGGAAGGAATAACTTAATTAGCTAGCTCTCTGGCCTTTAAGTAACTCATGAATATGGAAATCTCTTGAGGCTGAAGCCTGTAGTGAAGCCTGTCCCTCTAGTTGTGTTAGGTGACACCATTTGGGAGGGGCTGCATAGCCAAATGTGACCTCGTGACCTCGAGGCACAGGTTAAATGGAGGTCTAGACCGCGTGTAGGAGCCTGGATTCTGGGTGAGTGGCCACACACCTGCTGTTTCCCCATTGCCTGCCCATGCCCAGCCAAGAACCAAGATATCCTTTCAAGGCCCAACGATGGTGTTTTGCTGAAGCAGACATGAGGAACTCAATGGACAGTGATGGGGACCTACATAGCTATCCTTTCAACTCTTCTTTGTTCTCCTGTCTTAGATGATCTTCACTTCATTGAGAAAGGCATGGGAGAGAACTCCTGGCATGCTGGCTGGGCCTGGTCACTCCCAATGACTTGTGCTGATTTGGTAGAGATCTGGCAGTTTCTGCTGCATCATGCTACAACTGCTGCTGATTCGTGTTTGGTGATAACTTTTTTAGTATCCTGATGATGGAATTTGGAATCACACCCAGGAAGTACTCCTAAACAAGCCCACATCCTTCCTATTTACCATCTTTTCTCCCCTACCTTTGAATGGTGCACTAGAATCAGGGTCAAAGCATTTGAGAATCCCTATTAAAGTAGGTTTTGAAAAATCTAAAGCTACACATTCCTGTTTTCTATGCTCTGATTTAAAGAGCTCAAGTGATTCAAGGTCAACAATTATGAGAAAAGACTGACTGTTGTTTTCAAACCACTAGCATTAGTGTCATCATTTCTTATCAGAAATGTGCTCTGTTCAGCTGATTATATAGATAGTTATGTCACAAAAATGCCACAATGTTCTAACACCTTTTAAGTGTGGCTTTAATTATGCTATATAATTGGTGGAAAGGAGACTATTAATGAAGGACGGAAAGACACTGAAATATGTTCATAGTTGTAAAATGCTTGATGAAAGCATCATCTCAAATGTTTTAGGTAGCCTATAATTTGGGTATGGGGAAATGGCTCAGCAATTAAGAGCAGTTGATACTCTTGTAGAAAACTCCAGACAGGTTCCCAGAACCTACAGTGAACAAACATCTCACAGCTCCATCTACAGGTCCGAGGATTGAACATATTCTTCCGGTCTATTCAGGCACCCTATGCATCCACACATATACAAATAAATATATTTTTTATTTTATTTTATTTATTTCATAAGTGTATGTGAATATGTGTGATGTGTGAGGTTGCTCAAAAGTGAAGGTCAGAGGGCAGCTTCTGGGAATTGGCTCCTCCTTTCCATTAAACTCAGGATGTTAAGCTTGGCAGAAACTACTTTTATTCCCTGAACCATTTTGTCATCCCTAGAAGTAAATATATATATTTAATTATATAATATTTAAAATATATAAATATTTATATATTTACATATATATGTAAAATTTGCTTAACATACATTTTGGTTGGTTTCAAATATGGAAAAATAGAATATTAATAGCATAATTTAATTGCATTTGCAGACTACTACAAAATGAAATGAACTCAGGAACAATGTTTACAGATTAGGAACACCTTCCACTTTCATAGAGTAATTGGGACAATCCTGATATTCCAGGATGCACTGGGTTAAAAGATACAGTGATCACCATTGCTTTTGGTAGGTAAATGAAGTAGCAAAGGAGGCCCTTGATAAGCAGTAGATGATTCAACCTCATCTTTTTAAAGAATAAGAAACAAATCAAAGTGCATTCATAAGCTCTCAGAGAATAAAAGATGAAACACAAAAGAGAAAACTGCTGAGTCTAATCCTTTGAAATAGCTTAAAGGGGAAAAGGAATAGAAATGTGGGTTTGGTAGGAAAATTGATAAACTTAAATCAATAGCAGGAGTGGAAGGAAGGGGAAAAGAGGGGAAAGGGAGAGGGAGGAGAGTGGAATAAGGAAGGGATTAGGAAAAGAGGAGAAAGAGGAGAAGGGAGAGGTGAAGGAGGACAGGGAGGAGGAAAGTGTGATGGATTAGAAGCTTTGAGCAGCCTACATACAGAGCTGATTTTTACCAGAGGTTAACAGAAGTAAGTAGTTCTTAGTGGACGGCATGGAGGGAGAAGCCCAGCAAGAACTAAGGAATGCCATAATGGATTAACTCGCAAATTAATTTTGCATTCCCAATTTTGTTCTTGTAGAAAGTTCTTTGATAAACTTCTTCAGCTCCCAAGGAAACCATTTTCTAAATGCTTCTTCAAACTGGACTGAGAAGAAAAAGAATGGAAAAAAAATCCAGAAATGTTCTTACTTTTAAGAAGAGAGCTAGTCTCATGAGTAGAACCCAAGCCTAATGGGGAAGGAGGCTGCTCATGCTGTATACAGAGCCATTACCATAAATACCTCCCTCCAACCTTTCTAGACTACCGGATTTTACTTGCAGTTCCGCTCTGTTCTGTATGCTAATATCAATCTTTTCTTTAATCTTCTAATGAGACATTTATTTTTTTAATTATTTGATTAGTCAATCTTACAGAACTGCCACTTTCCTTTGTGTGCTTGCTGTTACATAAGCAGAATAAAATATTATGCCTAACAAATGAGAGCTAACTGGCAAATATTTCTGAAATAAAATCTTTCTCAGCAAATCAACATTTAAAGACACTTCAAATCATTTGCTGAAATTGACAGCATTTGAAGAGGGAGCTACAAGTTTTCTCCTGCCATGGCTGTCAGATTTCTATAGGTGAGCAAGGTGTTACTATTGATTTATTTATGATCCCATTTCCTCATATCCACTTCAATCCACAAGGCACCATGCTCCTGCTGTAGAGTTTCAGTATGGGGGACGGGGAATGTGATGTGTGTATGCACCTGTGCAAGTGTCTTGCTTATTTGTTAAGACAATATCACTGAGTAACCCAGACCAGTTTCAAACTCATAATCCTGTCTCAGCCTTTGAAATATAAGAATTAAAAAGATGTATGCTCCCAAATTTGTCTTCCAGGGTCTCTTAAGTAGATCCTGATTTGCCTGAATTTTCTAATAGAAAATGTTGTCTTCACATCCAAATATATTACTGTTTATATTCCTGTTATATGATGCCTTCCTATGTTATACAATGCCCTCCTGTGCTAAATGATCGATTATTTCTTGTCTCGTTGTTTGAGGTTCCCTATACACAGATTAACTGCCAGCATTCCACCAGTTCAAAATAAAGAATCTAACTTTACCTCTAGGAGGTATGTAGAATACTGTACAGATAGGAGTCCATTTCCAGGTAGTTCCAAGAGTTCCTTTTATTATTTAATGAGGTCTATCAAAAGGAGCAGCCCGTCCGTCCTACATAACGTCTTTAACTGAAGAACAAGAAAGGGTGAATAAGATTACTCTCAAGAGTAAATTGCAATGAGCACCAGATTGCTTTCCTTTTTCACCACTAAGTGTTTTCAAAAACTTCCATATGAGACAGAAAGATCTATGGGAATTGTCTGCATTGGAGAGACTCCCACACGGAACTGAATTGTGATGTGTCTATATTACAGGTCTTTATTACCCAGGCAAATGAAAATGCAATCGAAAGGGAGTAAAAAACTTGGAAAATCCCACACTTTAGTAAATTAGGTCTTTTAAAAAGGAACATCCTGGCAAGCTCAAATAAATCAATGTGACTCTAAGAAACAAGACTGCAAGGTAAGTGCACTTTCAGAGTGGGATCTTTGTTCCCTTTCTTTCTCAGCACTTTGACTCATGTGGTGAGGAAAATGTCTTTGGATTCTTTTTTTTTTCTCTCTCTCTCTCTCTTGATATACAAGTTACTGAGACTGCCTGACTTAACACAGCAGCAGCATTTTAATTACAAAGCAACATAGTTACTGTGTGGAATGGCAACTTACTCTTACTGAATTGACTGAGGCCAAGACATATATCTGGACTCTACATCCCTCTGCGTTTAAAGATGAGAGACTGCCCAAATGCCCTAACAGCAGGTCTGCATTCTGATACAAGGTAGTTAAAAATTACACACTGATTCCAGTTCTTAGAAAAACTAATTCAGACAGCAGCCAAGAAAGAAAAGAAGAGAGGAAGGAAGGGAGGAAGGGAAGAAGTGAGGAAAGAAGGAAGGAAGGAAGGAAGGAAGGAAGGAAGGAAGGAAAGAAGGAAGGAAAAGGAAGGAGGAAGGAGGAAGGAAGGAAGGAAGGAAGGAAGGAAGGAAGGAAGGAAGGAAGGAAGGAAGGAAGAAGGAAGGAGAGGAGAGGAGAGGAGAGGAGAGGAGAGGAGAGGAGAGGAGAGGAGAGGAGAGGAGAGGAGAGGAGAGGAGAGAGAGAAGAGAAGAGAAGAGAAGAGAAGAGAAGAGAAGAGAAGAGAAGAGAAGAGAAGAGAAGAGAAGAGAAGAGAAGAGAAGAGCCAGCACAAAGTTACACCCAAAAAGGTAAATGTCCCTCTGATGATATTTCAAATATTTTTTCTTCTTTCTCTTATCTCATTAAAGTGTGTGATTGGTTTCTCACTCTTTTTGCACAAAAGAAGAATTAAAGGAAAAACAGTGTACCCATTTCTATGTATACCTATATGAGGACAGCAAGTCCTGACAAGTTGCAATGCCCGTAGTAGGTTAAGGTGAGTGACTTCTTCTCCTTGGTACATATCAGTTTCACAGCAAAAGTCCTCAGTCCCAAGAATCTTGTCTCAGTCCTAAATAAATGGATGCAATAATTATTACTTACTCAACTTCATTGTAAGAAGATAAATGATTGATTTAATTTTCTCAAATTAATAGGCCTAAAGCCACCAACATAATCATAGGAAAATATTTAATATTCTTTGTTCATTCACATTTGTGACTTTATTCATAGTTTTTATTAGTCTATATTTTTTCCTTTCTAACTATAAGATAATATTTTGATGGGATCATGAGATTATATTCATCAATACAGAATAGTCGATTATTATCTCAAATCAGCATTCTCTCCATTCTACTATATAAACATTCTACATTGTTCTAGTTAATTTTTTTTGCTATAATAAAACAAGCTGACCAAAAGAAACCTGGGAGTGAAGGGGTTTATCTGTTTTATAGTTCAAGGTCACACAGTATCAATAAGGAAAGACAAAGCAGGAACTTAAGTCAGGAACCCTAGGGAAGTAACTATAGAGAAATGCTGTTTGCTGGATAGCTCTTTCGTGAGCTTACAGACACATACTTAGCTAGCTTTTATACATTGCCTAGGACCACATGCCTAAGAATAGGACCACACTTAGTTGGGAGGGCCCTCCAGGAGCAACTGATAATCAAGAAAATTTTCCACTGACATGTCCATAGTTCAATTTGATCCAACCGAATCCTCAACTAAGGCTTTCCTCTCAGATGGCTGCAGGCTGTGACAAGTTGACAACCAAATCTAATTATAACATACCTCAACAATAGCAATCTAAACTAGCAACATTGTAGGAAGGGCATGAGTTAAGCCACAGAGTTTTATTCTCAATGACAGAAGATTTCTTAGAGCCAAGAGGAAAAGACAAAGTGGGTAGTCTATAGCATTGTATAAAACTGTAGAAATTTTCCTGGAAGAACACATCTGGTCAGTTCCTGAGCAGCTCCCAACATTTAAATGTCTTCTGGAAGCTAGAGAATATACCTTAGGGTTATAATTTAAAGGTGTTTTTCTTAAATCATATGATCAGAAACCAGTAACTGTCAAGGAATGATGTCTCAGATTCAGGAGCAGTAGCAAAAGGAAGTTTGGGCAAACACAGACATAGAAACAAATGTAAATTCTTAGTAAATCCATGGACATAATTCATTAAAGTAGCATATGAAAGCAAAAATGTTAACTTGGGCTATGTAGACAAAACTCTGAACCCAGAGAATTCTATCTTCTAAGCACAAAAACTTACAACAAAAATGGTTGAAATTTGAATGTATGACTACTTTATTACAAATAAGAATACATGAAGAAAACTTTAACTCAGAAATTTATGAGTAATTAAGTTATCTGATTTGAGAAACGTAAAACACCAAATAAAATTAATAATGTTATATATACACATATATGTATGTTTGTGAGGTGCTGTATACATGATGAATGTTATATATAGATGTGTGTATGAGTTGTCACTGTGAGAAAATACCTAATATAAGCAACTAACTTAAGGTGAGTATATCAGCTCAAGAGCTCATAATGATTGCCGTTATTGGCTATGGGCCCAGGGTCAGGCGGACAGCAGAAGCATTTGTCAACTGTGATCTCAGAGTCAGAGAGACAGCAGAAACATTTGTCAACTGTGTGCCCATGGTCAGGCAAACAGCAGAAATATTTATCAGATGCAGCTCACCTGGTGGTAGCTCATCTAGGTAGGTGGGACTCAGAGTAAAAGGAAGGGATGCAGGACCAGGTATAGCTCAGCTTCAATGACCTCTTCAGCAAGATTCCAGATCTTTTCATTTCTACCATCTCCTAAAAAGAATCAGTAGCCAGGGACAAAGTATTCCATACATGAGTCTATGAGAGTGTTTCATAATTAAACCATGATATTACTACACAATTAATTTAAGCAAAAATAAATGTAGCAAGGTGTGAGTGTTTACTAGATCCTAATATCAATATCTGTTTCCCACTCACCTTTTTCATGTGCATATTTGGAAGATTGCACTAAATGCAAGAAAATATCCTTTAAACAAGCCAGTAGCATAAGGAAACTTATGAGTATGCAATGCCACCACCCAGAACCAACTTGCTTTATCCTGCACATGTCTTGTCCCAGCATATATACCTAGAAGAATTTTTCACTGAGAAGGTAGGCACTGGCCACTTGGACAAAAACTGTAGACACAATGCACTTCGAGGCTGTTATACTCAAAGTATTGGGCTTCTTTAAAATGGCATAGAAGAAGGAATGGTCTTCAAATGACATAGCTCAATGAGAAAAGGAAAAAAACATCATGTCTAGCGAATAAAAAAAAAATCTGTAGGTACTATAGTAACATCAAAAACAGAATACAATACACCAGGAATCAATGTGTCCTTAGACCAACAAACATATGTCACCTCACAGTTGTGACAAATGACCCTATATAGAGTCAGAAAGTACCTGAACCTGAGAGTTCACCAAGAGTATAAGTATTTGGTAATAATATCTTTAACTAAACATTTCGCAGTGAGCAATTATCTAACATGCGTAGAAAATATATGTACCGATTTTCATTCTATAAAATCAACTACAATTAATTATAGAAAAAGGTAATCTGCCAGGGAAGTAGTAGCCTACTACAACTCACTCTCCTGTCTCAGATTCCATCCCCCATCTATCTCACTCTGTGGGAAACCTGCTTGTCTCCCTTTAAACTCAACAATCCCAATGGTCAAAAGATTTCTCTCCAAATTCTTTCACAATCACCCATACCAGCCTCCAATACAAAGCATTCCTGGAAAACATGACGGGCCAGGAAAAAGGACAGAAATTTACGGAAACAAAGTTATCACATCTCTAGAGTCTACAAGAGGAAAAAAACTGAGAAAAAATAGCGCCAAAAAAGGTTAACAAGATATCAGCTCCTACACCTATAATCATCCCAATCCTACATGCCTAGGTGCTAGTGCAAAATCACAATCAGTAACAGACACCACAATATGTTTCTATAAGAGCTAAACAACCCTACCACATCTGGCCATAAATATTCCAAAATAGCTGAAGCCCAAGTAAAAGATGTTAAAACTGCCTACATGAAGAAGATAGAAGTCCTTCAAAAGGAAATGAATAAATGGGGAAAATACAACAAACAATGTAAAGAAATAAGTAAAACTGTATAAGAACAAAGATGGAAACAGAATCAATAAAGAAAACCCAAGCTGAGGATAACCTAGAAATGAAATTTTTAAGAATCTGAACAGGAGCTACAGAGCCAGAGGCAAACTTCACCAACAGAATGTGAGAGCTGAAAAGAGAAACTTGGGCCTTAAAGATACTATAGAAGGAATGGATCGACCAATCCAAAAAAAAAAAAAAAAAAAAAAACAGGAAATCTGGGACACTATAAAAAAGAAAAACCAAACCTAAGAATAACAGGAATAGGGTCAGGAGAAGAATCCCAGCTCAAAAACCCCTAAAATATTTTGAACAAAATCATAGAAGAAAAAAATGTCCTAACCAAAGAAGGAGATGCTTATAAATGTACAAGAATCACACAGAACACCAAATTGATTAGAGCACAAAAATAAGTCCCTTCTTCACATAATAGTCAAAACACTAAACATACAGAAGGAAAAAAGAATGTTAAAAGCTTCAAGGGAAAAAAGACCAAGTAACATATAAAGGCAAACCTATTCAAATTACACCTGATATCTTAATGGAAACTCTGAAAGCTGGAAAGACTTGGTTGGATGTGCTGCAGACTGGAAGAGACTACAGATGTCAACATAGATTTCTATACCCAAGAAAATTTACAATCACCATACATAGAAAAAAAAATAAGATATTCCATGAAAAAGTCAAATTGAAACAATATCTGTCTAAAATTCCAGCCCAACAGAAGAAAGTCATAGAAGAAAAACTCCAAACCAAGGAGGTTAACTATAGTACATAGGGAATAAATAATATCACACTAGGTAACCCAAAAGAATGGAAGAACACACTACCGCCACCACCACCACCACCACCACCACCACCACCACCACCACCACTACCACAACCACCACCACTAGCAGCAGCAACAACAACAACAACAGAAAATAACAATCATTGGACACTGATGCATCTCACTATTGATGACATCAATTCCTCATTAAAAAGAGACAGAGTCAAAGAATGAAAGAAAAGCTAGAATCCATCCTTCAGCTACATCAGGAAACACACCTTAACATCAAAGACAGTCACTCCCTCATATCAAAATGGTAGAAAAGGATATTTCAAACAAAATGCAAGCCAATGTAGTCATTTTAATAGACAAAATAGACTTCAAACAAAAACTAATCTGAAAAGATAAGGAAGAACACTACATACTCATCAAAGGAAAAATTCACTAAGATAACATTTTAATTATAACATCTATACCCCAAATTAAAAAAAATATTCATATAAGTAAAAGAAACATGGTAATTTATTAAATCACATATCAACCCTCATACACTGGCAATGGTCAATGGAGACTTTATTACATAACTCTAAATATTGGACAGGTCATTTAGAAAAAACTAAACAAGGAAATGCTGCAGCTAAAATGTGCAAAGAATCAATGAAACAAAGAGCTTTTGTTGTTGGATTTTTTTTTTTTTGAGAAAATCAAACTAACAAAAAAACAGAGAGAATATTCAAAACAGCAAAATCAGACATTAAAAAGGGAAATACAACAACAGACACCAAGGAAATACAAAAAATCAATGGGTCATATTTCAAAAGCCCATACTTCACCAAATTGAAAAATCTAAAAAGAATAGATAATTTTCTTAATAGGTATCCCTTTACCAAACTTAAGTCAAGATCAGAAAAAACAATTTAAATGGGCTTATAACCCCTAGTGAAATAGGAAACAGTAATTAAAAGTTTTCCAACAAAAAATGACCAGGGCCAGATAGTTTTAGTGCAAAATTCTACCAGACTTTCAAAGGAAATTTAACACCAATACTCCTCAAATTTCCACAAAATAAAAACAGTGTAGCATTGTCCAAATGATTTGATAAGGCCACAGTTACACTGATGCTCAAACCACATAAAGATTTAACAGATAAAATTACAGATCAAGTTTCCTTATAAACATATATGCATAAATACTCAATAAAATACAAACTAAGGAACACATCAAAAAATTATTCACCATGAACTATGATTAACTATGCTTCATCCCAGAGTTGCAGGGCTGGTTCAACATAGGAAATTAGTCAATGTAATCCATTATATAATTAAACTGAAAACAAAAACAGAAAAAAACAAAACACATGATCATCTCATTTGGTGCCAAAAAAGCCTTTGATAGAATCTAACACTCGTTCATGATAAAAGTCCTGGAGAGATGAGGAATAAAAGGAGCATAACTAAACATAAATAAATCAAATCAGTTTATAAAAATTTAAAATTCAATAAAATAAATTATGACGGGAAAAAAAAAGGAAAAGGAAAACTCTGAGTCTCACTCCATATCTGATGAATGAGGAGTTCCAAGGCAAAGTAAGGACTCTCTAGGTGACTGGAAGATACATTCAAAACACTGTGTGAAGCATTTGCTTTGTTCTTGGTTCCAGAAGTAAAAACCCATGTTTGAAATTTTCGTTGTGTAAAAAGTACCATGAAATTTGAAATAATGCACTTTATACTTAAATTTATGTTATTTATACTTAAAATATGCAGTTTGAGCCTACTACCCTTCTTCATGTTTGTCTCTGAAGTAGAAACAGAAAATTAAAAACAAAAAAGAAGACCCTGATATTTCTCAGACACTGAGTCACCAACCAGGCAGCATACACCAGCTGATAAGAGACCCCTGACACATGTACAACAGAGGACTGCCTGGTCTGGCCTCGGTGAGTGAAGAATCACCTAACCCTCTGGTTAGGTCTGGTGAGGAGGGAGTTGGGGGTGGGGATATCCTCTTGGAATAGGGCAGGGGTGGGGGCAATGGGATGGGAGCAGTCAGGGAGGAGAACAGGGGAGGGGGTGGATGAAGACTGGACTATAAAAAACGATCAAAGAATTTTTAAAAAGAAAAAAAAAACAAAGATGATAATATTGATCTGAAAGAGTTCTCCCAATTATTGCCTCTTTAAACCATAAATATTTGTGGAAACAATTTCACTTTTGGACTTTTCCTGGCAGAGTCTGAGGATGTTTCAAAGTCATACGCATTCTTCAAAGTTGCCACGAGTCCTTATTTTCAGTGTATTTCCTGCTTTTGCTCTAGTGTGTACATTGTGTCCTGAGATGCTATGAAATCCAGCAATTCACTCCTAAAAGCATCATTCACAACAAGTAACTGTTTTGGTACGATTTGAGAAAAATACCGTAATTGTGTTCTTTTATTCCCCTAAAGAACTGCAACAGAAAAGAGTACTCCCAAAAGGCATTTGCTTCAGAATCTCTCGTACACAGAGTCAGTGAGTGTTCTGGCAGAGACTAGTTACAATGTGCATGTCACTAGGCTGCTCTCTGAAGGGAGCAAGTAGAAACCATGACATGGCAAATACTCCCCTCTTAACTCAGTGCTGAGCTTATTTGGCTTTTCAAGTTCTCTAACAGTGTTTGATATATGACTTCAGGGCAAAATGATAAAACTGGGCACTAAACCTGAGGAAAACCTCCGTGTGCAGTGGACTTCCCTGACTCCGCATCATTTCAATCTCATCTAAATGAAGTGAGGCTGTGTTTAATATTTGATCTCCTCCAAGATTTTAACATCGATGTGGCTATTTCTGACAACATATGTTTGCACGCTCCCCTCTGAAATCACAATTATGCTTTATGATTAGATGTGTTAATCTCATCAGAACATAAGTTTGTCTATAATTACTACTCACGAAAAGATTCCTCTGATTTTAGCTTTTTAAAGTGTAAATTGAGTATTTGAGTCTGTCGCTGGGTCTGTTCAGTCTCTGTTTAATCAGGGAAGGGGAACCAAGCAAACTGGGGGTTTCTGAGGACTGCCATAGTTGGAGAGGATCCAGGTCATGGATTATCCATCTGGCTCTGTGAGAATGTGGTCATGTACTTGTCCTCCATTTTCCCATTGCCTGGGTAAGGTGAGACAATAGCAAGCCCAGGTCCAAGTCATTTTTCTAATCCTTCTAGGCAGCTAGACCACTAGAAGCTTTGGAAGACAACTTTATGAACCACACACTTCTAGCAATAAGAAAAGTTTGTGCTGAGAAAATCAGAAGCTAACAATAATTTAATCTATCTAGGACAAATCTGTTGCAGTGTTAAAGTGATGAGAAACATAAAATGCAAGTGTTCAGGTAATTGTGATAATTCAACAATGAAACTTTAAGTTGCAAACCTAAATATTCACTTTGCATATTGGACTCAAAAACCACTAGAATTTTACCAGTAGTCACCGTTTAAACTACTAGGATTTAGCCATCTTACTTATCTCTCTAAATTGCCAATGTGTTCCCATAGCAACTAAAAATGACATAGGCCCATACCAGGCTGCTGAATAAAATGTTCCCTAGTGAGAGCAGGGACCTCCATTCAAACCCAGGAGTAGCTGCCACAGCTATTAGCACCATACATGAACTTTTATCACTGTAGTATGTGTGCCTGTCTGTGGTATGTGCATGTTAAGGGCACTATAAAACATCTAATATCTGTAGTGACAGGCCCATGTATTCATGAGAAAAGAATTAAACTTTGCAGAAAGTGAAAGGGAAAGTTGCCTAAAAAAAAAAATAAAATAAAATAAAACATCACAGTATAGGTGAAACCTGTAGGGATTCAACAGAACTTGAAAGATGACTTTTAAGTATTCTTGATCTAGATGATCTAAAGGGATTGTGAGAATTAATGAATAGTGGGTTGCAGACTAGGTCAAAACAGAATTTCTCTACCCTATCACCCCAAAAGTTTTCAGTGAAGAAGCACCCTTTTAACTCAATATATGGAGCTTATTCAGTCTGATATTTGCATTTCAAATAATCATCCAAATGCCATATTATTTATGGAAATCTATTAAAATTACAGAATTAATATCACTCGCTTTTCTAAACATGTCAAAATTCTATCTATTAAGTACATCACTGGAAATAATTCCAGAGCAGGTAAATTCAGCCCCTGTTTTATATAAAATTCAGTGTTGTATACTGGAACAAGTGACAAATCTCAGGGTTGAGACTCTCTATATGTCATCTTATGAGAGAGAAAGAAAAGTCTTTATCATCTACAATTAAAGCATATAATAACATATGCTAGAAATGCATAGTGATGGATGTATACTGATAGATTGTCCTTACTTAGTTGTGATATGAAAGGAAGTTGCAATATCAGAATAATATATATATATATATATTTGGAGAAAACAAATGGATGCAATGTTGAGATAGGTGTGCATTAGCAGCATTTTCACAGCGAATACATTTTTTCCATAGAATACCAGGCAGCAAATATATTTGACTATGTTTGATATTATTCTAGTCTGAGCTACACACTTCTACAAACAGACTACAGAGTGGCCATAGACAATATTGAAACAATTGTGTGTGGCCATGTTCCAATAAAACTTTATTTACAAATGTAAGTAACACAACTGGATTTGGGCTTGGGAACACTATCTTGGCAAACTAATCTCTATAAAGCCAGAAGTACAGCTTGGAAACAATTTACATATAAGAATATCTACTGACTGTAGTTTGTGCATATATGATAAACCAAGCATTTCAAACATTTACTCTAAAGACTAGAAGCCTGTCATGCAAGTATTTCATGCTGTGTTTCACATTACTAGTCCATGGACTATATAGAACAAGGGCCATTTAGTGGCCTAATACTGGAAAAGTAAAACTCTACTGGATGTATTTCACAGGACAATTTTATTATAGCCCCAGGGGATTGAGCAGAGGAGTTGCACGGATTTTCCCATTTCCATTTCCTGTATTTTTATGATGTATTCAAAATGAATTAAGGCCATAGTTTATTACTTAATATTCCATATATTGTAGTTTAATGAACTACTCCTTGTCAGAGTATTCTATTCCCTTCAAATTACAAAAACGAAAAAAACGTATTTAATTTTCTTGCAGGAGAAATATTGCAAACACATAGACATAAAGTCATCAAATTAAAGGTACCATAGTTCTTTTTAGAATTGATACATTCCTTAAATGAGAAAATGTACTTGGCATTTCTAACTTAACTCAATTTTCCACATTTACTAATTTTTTATTCCTTATAAATGCTAAGAATAAATTATTGTAGCTTTTATTTTAAAAATAATAATCATGAATGGTGAAAGAAAACTTAAATATTTGGAATAAATAGCACAGTGTATTCAGTAAGTGTGTTAATAAACTTGTGCTTTGCATTAAAAATGGCCTGGTCTATATTCTTACTACTCAGCCTTTCCTGTTGAAAGTTTCTACTTAGAGTTTATACTTTAAATTACTATGTAATTTTAAGTTAGAACTGGAAATGCTTAGTACACATCAAGTCAATCAAAAACCAATATGATAAACATAGCAAATATAGTCGGTCAACTGCAGTGATGCTTATACATGTCCACATCCAAACTTCTTGGAAGTTTCAAAATGTCAGTCTGTAATCAAATACACAAGAGCATGAAATTATTTGAAGCATTTTTTACCACAATAAAATGGAGAAATTTTGTTGTTATAAAGAAGTTGAATAATAAAATAATCATCAAAAATCAAATAGTTCTATTTGCAAAATATTTACAAATGACTGAAACGTTTTACTTCTATATAAGAGTCTTTCCTGAAGATTGGTCAGTTCTGAATATTACAAGAAGAAGACTCTGGGTTAGTACATGTTTTACCATGCTCTGAGTAGCTTCCACATTAATGATAAATTGTGTGTGTCTGTGTGTGTGTGTGTATGTGTGTGTGTGTGTGTGTGAGAGAGAGAGAGAGACAGAGAGAGAGAGACAGAGAGAGAGAGAGAGAGAGAGACAGAGAGAGAGAAAGAAAGAGATCCACTGATCCACTTATATTCATTATTCACGGCTATGTAATAGACATCTTTCATATATTTTTACCTATAAAATATATTAACATAAATGGGTTTAGCCAAATAATATAAGGGGATTAATCCCATAATTTAAGATTCATGCGCCAATTGTTTTGAACAATATGACTGATAGTTTCTATTCAGAGTTTAGCTGCATTGTTCATTTGCTACTGACTGAATTTTTTCAAGTAGTTGTCAATATTTATAGGAAATTTATCTTTGAATAGTATGTACCCCTCATTATTGTTCTTATTTTTGAATATTTGTAAAATAACTGTTTCTCTGGTAAAAAGAAATAGACTAGGTTTGTATTTAAATCAGGTTTAAATGTACATTTACCTTAATCATAATGTTAGTGTTAACAGTACTTTTGAATAAGGATGAAAAATATTTTTTCTCTTTTCAGATAGAGAATTTATTCCTGAGTTTTACTTCTTAGAAAAACTACTCTGTTTTCAAACCACTCTGTTATCAAAATATGGCCAATGTATTTTTTAAAATGTGTGTAAAGTGTTTCTACTCTGAAAAAGAAATGTACTTTGCAAAATATATTCTAAAACATTGAAATGTAGATGTAGTTTCGATGAAGATCTATTTAGTGACCTGTGAATACATCTAGAATTATCAAGCACGTGTGAAAAGAGCATGATGGGATGCAATTTTATAATAACAGACAACATGTCATGAGCTTGAATCCGAATACTGTGGTCATCTGACACAATAGTCTACTTCTCCACTGATGCACAAATGAATTGAATAGACTTGGGAAGATCAGTTACCTTAAGAGGAACCAATTACACATTTGCTATCTGTTGGTTTTTTTCTCATGATCGGAATACAAGTGCTTTATTTTAATATTGTCTCTGTGTTAAGTGAATGAGCAGTGACCTCTATGTAAATTATAACACTTTAGAGTCTAAATACAAGAATTTGTTGCTTAGGAAGCCAGTTATTTTCTACCATACAGGAATATATCTCTAGAAATACATCATAAGAAAACAAGTGAATATAAAGAATAACAAAAGGAATGTATTTAAAGAAGCATGCATTTTGAAAAAAACAATTATCTGAATGCTGATTATCTGGATCCATTATAAATATGTTATAAAATTTTATTGTATCCTAATGCAGAACGCATTTAGTTCCCATCATCTTTCACAGCCTCAGCAGTATTTAGAAGCCCCAAAATCTCTTGTGAGTCTCAAGGCAATCACTTAATTATGACCGCCTGGAAAATCAAAAAGCAAATTACATACTTCCAGCATTCAATGGCAAAGAGTATACATCATCATTCCAAATGTAAGCAGTGGGGCTATAGGAAGAAAATACTAGACCAAAGCAAGACCAGAATCCATCAGGACAAACTCCAAGCCCAGTAGCTTTATATATGATGTCACAGAGCCAAAATAGTTATTGCCTTCCAACTATGCTAATTGAAACAGCTAGAGACAATATAATACTATCTTCAGTATTGAGTGATAATTATGGAAAGAACGGGTTTTGCTATAAAACGAGTTACTGCTCTTCTATTAAGTTTTAGCTACTTAAGAGTTCTTGGAAAGACACTGTAAAAGTCTTCTATACTCATGTATTTTCATATGTCTACTAGCATTCATTATTAACATACTATAACACCCTTGGATATTTTTAAGACCAGGTTATTTACGTTTTCTTTTTTTACTTTGGAAGCACACTTTTATTTTAGGTGATTTGCCCGCACAGTTGTTGCAACTCTAGAAATGAATTATTCAGTGAAGATATTTCACAATCATATGGAAAAGTTCTCAGTATGAAAAATGATAGTAAAGGATATTTAGGACAGAAAAAAATATTATGAAAGTAGAGACAATACAAACAGATGACTAGTATACATATTTTATTTCAAATGGTTATTAAATCTGGTACATATGTACGACATGACAATAAGCTTTTTTCCAATAGAAAAACACAGGTTTGACTATGTTATAAGCTTGAAAGCTGTGAATGAGTTCTATTATTATTATCATTATTATTATTGGTAAATTGTTAGAGCTAAATTTAAATGTGAATGGTAATGAGAAGGACATTAAGTGGCATTTGAGAGCAGAATGAAAGTGAACTGTAGTGAGACTTTTATAACAAAACTGGGAATTATAAAATCCATTTCTGAAGGAATGATTAAAGGAAGGTTAATTCTAACAGTCCTATAACCCAAATCCACTTTGCTATCAAGACATTCTGCTTTCTGCCTATGAAGATGCTTGTCAACCAGTGACAGCTTTGCCCCGAGCAAACTGGCAAGCATTTGTCTCTTCCTGGAGGCTCGAGAGGCAGCTGGAAAAGACTGAGAACAGAAGTTGTGCGTGGTGTGGGAAAGGCTTGAATTCAAACTCAGTAAACACTGAAATGATTTAAATAGACGGAACACATCCTTTTGTGATTATCCCACTTCCTCTTGATGATGACACTCTCTGGCTATGTAAATTGAGATGACAAAGCCACCATTGTTCTGGTGTGGCGTCTCCAATATGTTTATCATTTATTACATGTAGCAGAACTGCTCTAGTCCACATATGGTAAAGTGATACTCTCTACTTCATTAAAGGATAGGGTGCAGAGAGGCCAGGGATTTCTTATCATGAGCAGCAGTGGTGTTATATGCCATGGTTTCCAATATGACATCAAGAACAGTATTCTCAAAATCCCTCTTTTCTTTCCTGATCCACATAGAGTTTAAAGCATGAGCCAACCAACATCTACCCACTGGGTTGTGCTATATGAGCTGTCCTAATGTTAAAAATTACCAATTGTATGTATGTAGTTCAGATATAAGAAACCACATTATATTCTAAATAAGATCCTCATTTCATGAGTGGACAACTCAAACATCACAGCTTAAAAGCAACTGCAAGAAATACATGGTCCATGATCTGTGGGTGATCAGTACGTGCTGAGAAGTACCATCCCATTCAGGATGCTAACTTAATCACTATATCCATGGTACATGACACACTTGGTCTGCCCCAGAAGAGCCGAAAGAATGAACTCAAGTTTGGGACTCACAAGAGAACTTAAACATTCATGAAATATGATAATAACTGAAATAAGTTTTAGATATTTTTGAATTTTTGAATAGATGTTGCTAAGTTGTGTAACATACCATCATACTGATGCTGCCAGATCTGGAGACCAGGAGAAGATAAGAAAATGAAGAAGTTAAGCAATGAAATATGTATGGCTACCCTTTCTGGTTTTCCATTTCTAAGAATAAAGAATATAGAAACTACTGGTAGTGTTGTCTTATATCAGGACATGGAAAGGCCAGTAAAATTGTCCTACCTGGGATCTCAGCACAATAATACTACCAGGAATGGTTCCTTCAGAAGAGTTCAGGCATTGATGGAGCCACAGCACAATCATGTATGAAAGGAGTAAAAAGAAATGTTTTGAAGTGTGTGTGTGTGTGTGTGTGTGTGTGTGTGTGTGTGTGTGTGTGTGTGTGTGTTCTTCTCAGGAAATGACTTGAAGGGCTAGTAAACCACAATTAAGAATCTGCCTAATAAAAGAGAAGCTTCACCACACTTGAATCTGTTAAAGTCAAGTGTAAATTGTATATTAGGTTGATAATGCTACTGGAACAGGTATAGTTTAAAATGGAATTATACTGTTGTAATTAGCAAATAAACAAAAAGTAAGTTAAGGGGCTATCCTGATTTATTTCTTATTAATAACACAAATGGCCCAGAGTATAAAAGAATCTGGCTACAAGATGCTGTTGGGAGCTGTTTGGGAGAAAGGAACTACACATTCACACCTCTCTTCTAAAGCATTTGTATTTGTTTCTGGGTAATTTCATTCTGACTCACTGTATATACCAAAGTGTATTCATTACTTGCCATTTTTACCTCTAGTGATCTGAACAACCATGAAAACATTTCTCAGGAGATTCATCCTGGATGAGACTTACGAACTTTTGAATGAAAACTTGGAATTTAGTCTGTCTCTAGGACTGGCAAGCATGAACTGTGTACCTCTGTAAAAATTAAGTGTTAAAGAATAGGTGACCAATAGCCCCTGAAATTAATAACCTCAAAGTCTGGAAGGAAAGGTTAGTAGTCATTTAAACAATGAGCATTAACTATTTAAGATTCATAATGTGATTTTCATTTATTCACCGATTATGCTTTAGTTGTCATTCAATTAGAATTCTGTCTCGGAATGCACCAGTGTTGTGTTTGTGCGAACTGAGATGCTCTGGAATGGAAGTCATATCCATTTCATTATTCCCCCAAAACCAATGTTTTGCACATGCCAAACAAATTTTATTTAATATCTTACTGCAAGTAGTTTGAAAATGAAATTACAGGAATCATTAGGTACCCAACTCCATGATCAAGTTCTTGATGATTATTTACCCTGCTGTCTAAATGCTCTCCTTTTCCTTCCTCTTTCACTGCAGAGTCTTGATCATTGATGAATAGCAATGTGAAAACTTTTGAGTGACAATTTGTGACTTTCAGTTAGGAGCCTCATGAAGTCTGTAAGTTGGTCCTCACATTAGGTCTGGTAATGATCCTGAACATTTTCTACTGTGAATATAAGACGGTTTATGTAATATTCTACACTTACCAAAATGCCTTTAAAATGATAGAAAGCTATCCTCCACATAAAAACTATACACCAAAACATTCAATGAATAATTTTCTTCTATTATTTAGTTCTGTTAACTTTATAAACATCTTTGCCATCAACAAAAGAGGATTTGGAGATTTTGTTTCGTTTGGGTTTTTTTTTTTTTTTTTTTTTTGGTTTTTCTTTTGATTTTTTTTTTTTTTTTACTTCAGCTTTATCACATCTTATAAATTAACTAACAAAAATCCTTACGTGTACCTTGAAGTCTCTAAATAGCTATTCCATTTCGATTTATCTTCCTATTTCTATTTATTTTTATTCTTATCTATTTCTGGAGCTTTCTCCTAATCCATATGCTTTACATCATCATATAAAAATTCACTGTGTCACCAAGCATGGTGGTGACCCATGCTTGAAATTTTAGCTATGAAGCAGAATATCAGTTTTCAGGGCACTCTCCTACGTAACAGGAGAGTGTTTTTAAAAATTAGTATAAAATAAATGTGGTACTTCATAGTGTAAGTTACTGTAAGAAAGCAGCATATAGTATGTATGGTAGTCTCAACTTATCCTATGTATCTTAATTTGCTTTTTGTTGTGATAAAATGCTGACCAAAAGCATTTTGGGAAGGAACAATTTCTTTGGATTATAGGTTTCAGTCTCTCATTAAAGGAAGCCAAGGCAGAAATGTAAGGCGAAAACTTAGTGGTGAAAGCTGATGCAGAGGCCATAGAAGAATGCTGCTTACAGCTTGTTGGTAGGCTTGGGGTCAGATATTTTCCTATACTGCCAGGACCACCTGCCTAAAGATGGCACCACCCACAGAGGCTGAACCTCTACATTTATTAGCAATAACAAAATTCTTACAACTGTGTTCATAGGTCACTATGATCTGAGCAATTGATCACTAGTATTCCATCTCCCAGTGATCTGGATATGTTGCAGCCAAGTAACTATATAATAGGTATTGACAATTCTTTCCCCATTTTTACTAATCTCTGCTCCGTGTATTCTGAAACACTTAATTATAATAGATCATGAGTGTAACTGTATTACAGAATGATTGATTGGACATGATGTGATAACACTCAGCCTCTAAACTCCGTGACTTAAACATTTGAAAAGAAGCAAAATTTGGCTGAGTATTGCTTTCCTCTTTCATCTTTGGACATCATGGCTGACTCCCTCTAGGAATATGTGAGAAGAACTTAGAGCATTTGCTATTACATGTGCTGTCCCATGATGATGCTCACAGTAATACCTGTCAAATGGAGTCACAGTATCCCACCTAGGTAAAGACGCTAAATATGATGGATCATACAGAACAGAACAAAATATGGACAGAGGAGCAAGAAGAACTAAGTAGAATACAGTTAGAGGTTTTGCTTGCTGTTACATTGTGGGTAAAGGAAAAAAAAGAGCAAATTATCATACAAGTAATGCTGCTGGATTTACTGGATCATTTTGGTAGTCCCAGGGACAACTGTAACTCAGTGCGCACACTGAAATACCCACTGAGGGATATTGTGTGCTCCAATGCATACCACACCTCTGTATCATGATACAGGGTGATTAAAATATTTGAATTGTACATAGTTTGCTTGTTTTGCCTGCCCATTTACATGTTATGAACTCTGACTACATTAATTACACCTGCCACTTTCTATAAATAAACATTAGGAACAAATAAAACTAGGGTTCAATATTGCTTTGTATTTCTCAAGGTATTGCCTTGTCAGTAAACATCTTACAGTCTTTATGGCCAGTTTTCATTGAACTTGGTTAATGTCACTGTAATCAAGATGACATGATTAAATTGATCATAATCAGAAAAGCACAATGGCTGCCATATGCTGGGATCACAGTGTAGCCATTTGTTTTGTTTGTGGGTAATACATGTTCAAGTCATATTTAAAGTCATTTACACGTATTCTGAGATACTTCTAGATTCAAGCAAATAGAAAGGCTCTTAGTGAAAATTTTAAAGAAAAAATGCTTAAATGAAAGTGTTTCTTCATGTAATTCTGCAACTAATAATCAGGAAAACCTAATTTCCTGAAAATGGTCAGTGTTAAAACTAGCAGTGTAGATCAAAGTCCACAGGATTCTCACCTAGAAGCATTCATTTAACTAGAAATGGTCATAACATTTATAATTATAATTTAAAGTAACCATAAGGATACCTACCCCTTGTACCCTTTGACCTAATGGTTATCTGTAAGTACAATTACCTCCTAGGAGGAACAGCATAAATACTACTGACATATTATGTTTATTTGGAAGCTTTCACAAGATTAAATAGGAGACAAAAAATAAAATATGCATGATGTGTGATTGTCAACAACAAATAGCAAAATAATAATAATAATAATAACACTAGACAAGAAGTTCAGTTCCCCCAAATATTTGTTGTTATGATACTTTTAGAAGCAATACAGCACTTTTAAGGATCAAAACCCAAACTCATATATTTAAAGTACATGAAACAGTCTTTTTCCTACTCAGTAATTTAAAAGACTGTTCCTTGCTTTGATAGAACTTTATAGAGGTGATTAATCATGAGCCTAGATTGACACTGGCTGTCTTCCATTGTTATTTGGTGGATAAGCTACCAATGCTATATCTGATTGTTTCAAAATGTTTGTAATGATTTTTACCAATTTATAATTTGAGTATAAAATATACACAAGACCACATTGTCAAAGCCTGGCCCTCATGGATGGTGACATTTGGCAGCCACTGGAAACTATAGTTTGTCTTTGCTATTCTTCAGTATGTCATGTCCATACTGCTTCCTTGCCACCCCATACTGAGCAGTCTTCTCTGTCACATGCTCCATGAAGCTGTGATCCTCTCTGCTCTTATTTAGGCTCAAAACAACTATTTAAATAAATATGGACAAAGCATCTCAAACTGTGAATCAACTGGGGTAGTTGTCAAAATAGAAAAGTCCAACAACCTGCCAACTAAATCATTGAATTCATTAGTAGAAATGATCTTAAAATGTTAGGTAGGCTGTGTGGCAATATGGACACATCACATTGACTTCTAAAATGTAAACATATCAGAGAATATTTTGGATACAACTTGCAAAACAATATTCAATTTCTTATGCAGTTCTGTGACTGTATTTTGGTAGCTAAAGTGTGCAGCAATGGATTAGGGAATGAGATTAGAGGATACATGAACCCTCTTTACCTTTATGGTGGTATGATTCACACCAATTCATATGGACAAACATTTCCATACATAACACAATAACTGAGAATTGGAAAGCAAAATTGCTATTGGAATTATAATTGATTTGTAAAAAAAATACATATACTTCTTTGGCTTCATTTATTACATCTGTCTCAGTATAAAATTAGTGATTTTCCAGATACCAAATATCACTCAAAATTTTTCAACAGTATTCTACACATGTAGAACATCATCTAAACTCAATAAACTTATAAGTAATATTAAAATATAGTATTTTCCCAAACCTTGAAAAATTATCATAATCCAAAGAGAAATTGTACACCTCCTCATGTTGAATTAAGAATTTCTCTGTTTGGTACATAAATCTAAAGAATATACCTTAGCCCCTGTTCCAACACAGAGCCTAAACCACAATGCACAAACAAACCCCACACTATAGAATTTACAGTACAGACACAGGACACACACAGGACAGTTTTAACACTCTCATGTATAGGTTCAAGATTTTGCATTCCTCTTTCCAGAACATCCCAGTCTGTTCCTCCTGGGAGGTAATTGTGCTCACAGATAACCATTAGGAGAAACAGAATATGAAACACACAAAGCTGTCACTTCAAAGGGAGTTATGTATAACCCATTTTCCACTCACAAGGCTGAGAATATATGTAGTTAAGAGTCTGATGATCTGTTTGCTATTGGTGTGGCCAAAACTACATCAGATCCTTCCCAGACCTTATCATGAGACTGTCAATCTATAGAAACCATTTTTATTGAAGGCATTACACATAATCAATCTATAGTATTCATCTTTATGGAAGATTTCACTTGTACTTTACAGAGTTTCCATGTAGTCATGCCTTAAGCTTTTGTGCATATAGTGTTGAGTTAGGTATCATTAGTAAATTTCTCACCAAATTGTGTGCTTAAATATACCTAAAATAAACTACTCAGCATCAGACTCCTGAAGATTGACCAACACCAGCTATTTAGTCATATTGAACCAAATAACCTTCTTGCCACACATGTATTGTGACTCTGCTGGCCATTTGGTGGAGGCAGAGACACCCCACCGTGTCCATTCTCTATTTTTATTTTCATCATATATTTCATTACTTATTTTTTTTATCTTACTACAACAACTCAACAAAGTAAAATTGTATTTCATTCTTGGACACTTTTTCACATGTACCTCATAGGCATCCCCCTCCAAAAACAATAATAATTTCATAAGTTTTAAAATGTAGAATAATAAAGATTTTTATCTTTATCTTTTTAAATCATCTCATACAAATGAACTACTTTCATAGTATATCTAGGCACCATCGTAAAAGTTTCTCCCAGTTATTACCACTTATTCAAAACATTTGGTGCTTCCTGTATGCTCATGACTTCGGTAGCAACTTTTTTTTTTAAAAAAAGTGTTTTCTGGTCAGGTCACTCTTACAGATATACTGGGTATGTAGTTTTTATTTTTCTTCTATAACTATTATTTTTAATTTTTACTGCTCCTCTAAATGCATAAATCTTATTATATGTTAAAATGAAATTATACTCAGATTCATACTAGATAGATAGATAGATAGATAGATAGATAGATAGATAGATAGATACATGATAGACATTATTACATAAACATTTACAAATATCACTATAATATTCCTATCTCTCACCAAAATTTTTATCATGGTTTTATATTCCTTAGTTTCTTTTTTTCATAATTTCTAAGCCACTACGATTTTGCTTTGAAGCCCTGTTTTCATCCAACCTCAGTATTTCCAATAGCAAATGTATTCTCATATGCCATACTTTCTCACTTGAAGCAAGAACATATATTGGTTTTATAACTCATTGCATAGTCAATACTAGCTTTGTTTCGGAACTACTACCCATCATTTTACGTAATAATTTCCACTGAAGTTAGGAAATACTTATTTGATTAAACAGAAAAAAGCTATAAGTAACTGAATCTTTTTATGACATCTTCTAGGTGCTCAATGGAAAACAGGTTGAATTTCCTTCCTGCTTTCCTTCTTTTTCTTTCTTTCTGTTTTTCTTTCTTTCTTTTTTCTTTCTTTCATTCATTCACTTTTTTCTCTTTCATTCCTGCTTTCTTGTTTGCTTTCATTTCTTTCTTTTACTTATGTTTGTTGATTTTATTCTTTTATTGTCTGGGTTATTACAATTTTGTTTTTGCAAACCCTCTCATCCAGTTGGTTGAACACAGTAATGTTTACTTTTCCTTCCATGACTGAAAATTTACTGATAAGAAATAAAATGACTTATAGGAGAAAGCAAAATTCAAGTGAACACATTATTTGAATGTTCACATAAGGTGACTGATAGAGCAGCACCCTTCCCAAGCATATGCATATGTTTAATGTGGAGGACATGTGAACCTACATATACTTCATGCATGACTCCTAGGGACTAATATGGAATATTTAATAAAGGAGATTGATGAAACAAGTTTTGAAGAAGTACAGGCAAAAAAATCATTTTAGTTGCATGATATGATATGAATGATAGAATATGTTCTTATGCTACATTCCAAATCCAAAACTCTCTAAGGTAGCTGAGAAAAGTAAATCTTTGTTACTGAGGAACAGAGTCTTCATGAGGATGTGAGGTGACTTTCTTGTGTCTCCATTGAGATTTCCCATGATAGTTTTTAGGGAGAGGCTCTTTAGCTCAAAATCGTTAGGAGTGAGACTTAGCCAAGTTCTGGCTAGCACATTCATTATGTAGTTAGGTACATAACTAAAGAGGAGACCACCAAGGAGGCATCATTGTGTGTTACTGCAAAGGAATCTTTAGAAAAGAAACAAAGAACCAATGGATTCTTTTGTAAATCAAAGGTAAAATTAAATTATGTAAAATATTCAATAGCTAGAAAAAGTAACAGAAAGGTACTCGCTTGCCTTTCTTTTTAAGGTAAGTGGTCTTTTGTGTCTGATATATGGGAAAACTTACTATTCTACTTTGGAAGAAGAAGAAAGTTTGTGAGAATTACTAGAAGTAATAAAGTAATGTCTCAGTCAAAATAAAATTTCTGATTCCCTTTTTTCTAAACTGAGGAACATGTTTGAATCGAACCTTTCATATTTTTTAATCTTGCTGTATCTAGTTCTTTCTGACAAGCTATGAGCCATGAAAAATGATCATTATTCAAAAGAGTTTAATGTATGACATGCTATTTCTGAATTTTTTTTCATTTAATATATATAGTAATCCCAAAAGGTATGCTTTATTGTGCCCATTAACAATAAATAAGTTCATAAACTAGCTTGATGTCACAGAGTGCCCTGAAACACAACTCGTATTCTACCAGGGATTTTTACTGTCACAACTGAGTTCTGCCATGTGCCTCAAAGGTAGAATTTATAGTTTTTTGTTAAGTAATGTAGAAAAAAGTATTCATCGCTTAGAACTGACAAAAGCCTAGATACTTAAACACAGTGTGGAAAGCTTGGTCAGTCTTCAGACTGAGATCAGACAAGTTGCTTATTATTTGATACCAGAACACATTCAGAATTTCATTATTAAATATACATATATTTCTAAAACTGATAGCTTTCTAATGTTCCTCTAACTATCTAAATATTTCCAAGTTTTTTGGAAAGGTCATATATTATTTTAAATAAATTTGTCCGGTAAATTTTCCCATGGAAATTAGTAATAAACAGTCTGGAATATGCAGACATATACTACAAATAAAGTTAAATTTTATTTAGCTACAAATAAATACTTAATGAAAACACTAATAACATACAAATGAGAAGAGTTTTAGGATTACGTATTTCTTCCACTTTAGTTGCAAACTGAGAAACAGGACTTACTCTCATAATTTATGGACCTAGATGTCTTAAATTACAATTAGTCTGAAATTCATGGGCTAGCAGAATGTTTAAGGAGTTATTAGTTAACAATATTCCAAGATAAACTCAACTCCCTCAGAGTAGGTGGGAGTAGCTGTCACTGTTATCACTGTGCCATATGTAACCATTTGCATGCTGATGTTCAAAGGATGTTTAAAGGCCTTTCACAGAAACATCCACAAAGTGATGCACTGAAGACCGCCTTGGTACAGATACTTTTCAATTACACTGTACAGTGTTTCTGTAATGTTGCATCGAATCCAGCAATAGAACATTTGCTAAGCAATATCACCTTAACTTTTCTAGGCAAGTAAAAAGTAGAGTGAATGTCCACTTTTTCTCAACAGGGAATTTCAAGCACATTTTCTGCTACTGAGAAGAGATTAAAAAAAGAAACTCCAATTTAATATATCAACTCTCTAGTACTAATCTGTAGTGAAAATGGAATTCTGAAATAAGATAACACTGTCTTCAGGAATATTCAATTGCAGCATTAAAGTATCTTGTGTTCTTTCATTTTAAAACAAAGTTATAACTCAATTCTTTATCAACCAACTGCATTTTGACTCAAGAACAACAGAAGAAGAAGGAAGATGACTTTGCCCCTTAGGAGTATCATGGCTTAAGCACTTGCTACAGTTTAAGCCACAGATAAAAAGCAGGTTTACCTCCTAGTGATCTTATGGAGACTTCTTACAGTTTCACAGAAGACAAAATCGAGAGTTGGAGATCTGAAAGACCACCGTTGTCCAAACTGTGCTCCCCCACTGAGCTCCAACCTGTTTAATTCACCACCAAAGCCAAATAAGAACTTTCCATATATTATTCTACTTGTTCATGCATGAGTATTTATTATTCAGTTTGGCATATTATTTTTAAAAGGCTAGATTAAAATGCTATAAGAAAATATTCCAAATTGTTTTCTTCTATGATTTCAAATGAGGTTGTAAGAGGCAAAACACTTTGGAAATCTCTTTTCATACTTTACTATTGACTTGCTGGTGAGAGTGCAAATTTGCACAGTCACTATGGAAATCAGCATGGGTTTCCTCAGGAAGTTAGGTATAGGTAAGTCTCAAGATATAGCTATATCACCCAAAGGAATTTTCATCCTAGTACAGACATATTTACTTATCCATGTTCATTGCTGCTCTGTTCATAATAGCCAGAAATCAGTAACAGCCTAAATGCCCATCAACTGATGTATTGATAATGAATATATGGTATATTTACACAATGAAATATACTCTTTTGTTTAAAAATAAAATTATAAAATTCAGAGGTAAATGGCTATAGTGAGAAAATTTTAACTGTGGCAACCTGAACCTCCAAAGAAAATTATTCCATATTTTTCTCTCATATGTAGATATTATGATATAAGCCTTCAATAACCACAGGGGATAGGTAAATTTATGAAAGTATAAAGTTCTATATTTTAAGGAAGTTGAGTCTATAGCAGTTTAAACATCAGTTCTGAGTATAAACCTTTAGAATTTGCTCATTCATAAATGGAAGGTGCCTAAAGCTGACTTACTATAAACCAGTGAGGTAACACAGTCTTCCTATTGATGACATGGTCTGAAAAATCTATTGGAAATCTGAATTTTTTTATGCAATCTACTTCCTTTGATCTTGTAGGTAAAATAGGTTAGATAACGATAATAAGAAAAGTAAGAACTCCCTTCCTTGTCCTGAACATTGAGATCACTCAAAACAAGCATTAACCTTTCTTCACCTGTTGGTAGGGAAAGAACCACTATCGAGACAGCTAGGAAACACTAGTAGGATAAGTATGGCTGCCAGTTGGTAGGAGTCCATTTCTTGACTGGATTTTGGAACCAGATAAATCAGGAGGTTGTGAATTTCTGAAGTGCACCCATACACAAAAGAAAATAATTATACTTAGAAATAATAAATGTCTTGAACATTTTTGTGGGATAAATGTCCTAAAATAAAAAAACTTCCTATAGTCAACAGATGGATCCAGAAAGGGGGACAAGATGTCATCAGTGGTGCAGTAGACAAACCTACATTATTTTAAGCTATCTGTATCTTAATCTGCAAACTCTATGAGCATTTTATCTTACACATCAGAACACACGTTTTCATGTTCAATTAAGTTGAGGATTAGATTTTCTGAGTTATTCAAAGAGCCATACCATACTCACAAATGGCCTTATAAGAAACAGGGGAAAGTAAGAGTCAAGCAAGGCATCCTGATAATTAATAGAAGCAGAGTGACAAAGGAGTGTGAAGACTAATCAACAAGTGACTACAGAGATCAAGTAAATGTGACATATGGCTTGTACCCTGCCTTGGGAAGCTGAAGCCTCAAGGAATATTTTTCCCAAGAGCTTC
Organism: Mastomys natalensis; assembly: GCA_021653895.1. Taxonomy (NCBI): domain Eukaryota; kingdom Metazoa; phylum Chordata; class Mammalia; order Rodentia; family Muridae; genus Mastomys; species Mastomys natalensis. The sequence continues at coordinate 588,202 of JAJTUV010000483.1, forward strand.
CAGTAAGAGTTCTGTTAACATTGTTCTAACTATTCTAAACAACTAGGACTATGAAATAATATTGTTTCAACTTACATGGTATGTGTTAATTGATAATAACAGTGATACAAACAAATACAATAATGTTTATCTTGAGCACATATTGTACACATTCAAATGTGTGAATACAGACATAGATTCCAAGACTGGAACAATTCCATCACTGACTCATCCTGGCCACCAATTCTTTCTACAGTGAACTAAGACAGTAGGCTTTGTAAAGACTTTTTACATCCTTTTTATGTTGCTGCTAAGTACAAAGAATAAAGTGAAAAGGCAGCCTTTCATTTTCTTTAAAGCACATGCTCTGCTTCCTTCACCTGCTCAACAGCTTGTAAAACTAACAAACGATAACTTGTGAAGTGTGCAATTTTTGAGCAATAAATAAAGCAGTTCTCTAAGCATCTATTAGTCTACAGCTCAAAAGTTAGAATTTATGCTTTATCTTTTGTCAGCTTTAGAATGGAGCATGGATTATAACATCTGGTAAGGTTTCACTGAATGTGTATTAAGGTCAGAAGGTACTGAAAACAGAAAACATTGTCTCCTATGTAATTTTTTCTATTATTCTGTGTATGATCTTTGTTTCTTACATGTGTACATGGAATCTTGCTTTATTGTACCTAGAATAAAGTTTAATATCAAAACACTTGTTATAAATTAAATGACAATTATATTAACATAATAAAGTATACTCTTGGTTTCTTTTTATTAATATATCTATAAATAAAGAGTCAAAATTTAATCTGTGGCTAGTAGTCATAGGCCCTTTGGGAGACCCCACTACTATAATTCTCCTAAATAGACATATTAAAATGGCTTTTAATGACTTACTGATATATCCATAGGCCAATGGATTTCTAAAACTTTGTTAGAGAAGCTTGTTTTCTTTCAGGTACCTTTGAGGAAAAAAAAAAAAAAAAAAAAAAAAAGATAAAGATTGTAAGCCCAGTGGTGTGGTAAATGACTTCAGAAACATCATTTTCTGGACATCCTGTACTTACATTATGACAGATACAAAAGTCTTGCACAAGCTCAGTCAGACAAATTTTTAGCCTGGGGTGGGGGTGGCAGGGATAAGCCTAAATTTCTACCAAAAACTTGGAAGCAACTGGCATTTGATAGTTTTCGGGAAAGGTACAGTACACCTTGTGATCATATCTGGGTAGGCTACACATCTAAGAGTAGTTGGGCAATACAAACTAGATTTGATGTAGTTGAAGAAGCAGAGAAGGAGGAGGAAGAAGAGAAAGAAGAAGAAAGAAGAATGAGAAGGAAGGGAAAGAGGAGAAGAGGGCAAGAGAGGAGGAGGATAGAATTAGGCTGGTGGGTAGTAAAGTCAAGTTAATGTGGGAGGAGTTGGGGACGAGAAGGGAGTATGACAAAATAACTGAAATTCTCAAATAACTCAATAAAATATTATCAAAATCTAAATATATATTTATAATGGAGAATGTATAGATTGATTGAATTTGTGATCCATTAATATTCAGGGACTCTACTTTTGAACCCATACTAGAGCCACATGCACAAATACCTGGGTTATTACAGACAAGACACATGGAGGTAGACTCTGATCATCAATGTTATCTTAGCTACCTAAATTGTTACAAAATGAAATGCAAAACATGAGATTAATATCCTCATCTGGGTGCTAAATTTCTCATCGATACCTTGAGCAGCCAAGAACCTCCCAAATTTTTCTTATTATGGAGAGCTGAAAATGAACATAGAGAGAGACTAAACTGGAAGTACTTAATTTTTAGCATACCTCTTTTCCCTAGTGAAGAAAAAGTACAAACTTACCTTTTATTTTTGATTAGATTCAGTTTTGGCCTCTCTTCTATCTTCAGCAATAATAACAAATTAATCAACCCTAAAGAAGAGTTAAGTGGGGTCTCCTTTAAAGCCTAGGACTGTGGTATACCAGAAGTATTCTCTACTCTGCCTTGTTTCTCAGTCATTGTGTACTCCCATTTGCACAGGCATAACAGTGGCCTCATGAAGAGACTGGACATGTTTCTAAATGAATTCCACATACTATGTCCTCCTGTACCCTCTGAGTTTTATTTCTTGCCTCAATCTCTTCCTGTCTTTTTTTTTTTGTCATGGTGCAGTAAAGATTTCTTCAGATGTCTTAAATTTTTTGACCACAATTTTCTGGGGAAAGTGTATAAGGAAGAAAAGAATTAAGGCTAACAATGTGGTTTTCCTTGGTACTTTAATTTGTTTTTTTATAAAGTATTACTCAAATTGCTTAAATACAAATCTATATAAGTCACTAAAAATGGAGAGAAAAAAACCATTTTTTTAAAAAGATCAAAATAGAGCATAACAAATAACAGAACCGGAAGTGGGAACTGACTGAAAGGTGAATTACGTGTTGTACTTTAATCTTGACTGAATGCAGACTTTTTAGCTCACACTATGTAGGTGTATGGGGAATATAGAATGATGGAGAGTCACAAACCATTTATTCCATCTAGACACTGAAGGTGGTTTTGTTTGATGAATGCCGCCTGCTTGTGAATGGCCATAAGAATGAACTGATCAGACAGGAAGTAGCAACTGGCTCAGGTCATATCAGTTTCTGTCCTACCTCAGATCACACCTTTATGTGGCAGTTTAGACTTTATTTCTTCCTTTAGTTAGCATCCCTAAAGTAGAGCACAAAGCAAATAACATTCATTTGTCAAAGCTTTTATTTACAAAACTGTTATATGCAATACTCCATGGGGAGCCAAATGAATAAACTTTGGTTACTAGTTACTGTTTCCATGTAAAATGACCAAAAGCACATTTGGAAGTAAATATATTCTTGAATTTTTAATTACATTTTCCTTCTTTAAAAATAGTGGTTATTTCTCAATACAGTCACATTGTGTGTGTATATGTGAGTGTGTGTGTATGAAATACACAATTCACTTATACCAATACTTTTTCAGATTATTTTTATTCTTTAATCTTTTTTTTGTACTCCAGACTTTATCCCCCTCCTGGTCCACCCTCTGACTATTCCACATCCCATACCTCCTCCCCCCAACCCATCTCCAAGAGGATGTTCCCCCACCCTCCACCCCCACCCTATCAGACTTCCCCACTTCCTGGGGCCTGAAGTTTCTTGAGAGTTAGGTGCATCTTCTCTGAATGAGTTCAAACCTGGCAATCCTCTGCGATGTATGTGCCGGAGACCTCATATCAACTGGTGTATGCTGCCTGGTTGGTGGCTCAGTGTCTGAGAGATCCTGGGGAGGGGTGTATGTTAGGTTAGTTGAGACTGCTGGTCTTCTTATAGGACCTCCCTCCTCCTCAGTTTCTTCCAGATTTTTCCTAATTTAACCCCAGGGATCACCAGCGTCTGTCCATTGGTTGGGTATAAATGTCTGCATCTGACTCTTTCAGTTTATTGGTTGGGTCTTTCAGAGGGCAGTCATGATAGACCTCTTTCTGTGAGCACCCATAGCATTAGTAATAGTGTCAAGCTTTGGGGCCTCCCTTGAGCTGGATTCCAATTTGGGCCTGTCACTGGACCTCGTTTTTCTCAGGCTCTTCTGAAGTTTTGTCCCTGCAGTACTTCCAGACCTCCTGTGGTTGCCTGTTTCCATTTTTTCTGAGCTTGAATAAACAGCCTGTTATTGGGTTGAAACTTTCTCCATCTACCTTCAAGAGAAAATATTCACTCTTTTGCAATGGGCACATAGACACTTTGTTGGTTGTGTTGTTCTTATATCAGTCAGGGGCAGAGCAGACATCTAGCTTAATACTCGACTTGGTGGCCAGCCTGTTTTATGCCTAGGAAAAATAATAGTCGAATTAAATCGAATCAAATCCAGGTAGTGCAGCATTGGAGAAGGAAGACAGACAGAGACCTGTACTGTGTCATGTCATCAGGTGTGAGTGAGAAAAATGCCCACAGACCCACCCTCAACTTCGTGGCATAGATGGACTCAGAGCTCTACCTACCACAACTCAGCCCAGTGCTGAGGAAGAAGGCAGACTGCCATGCTACCCACAGACCTGCCCTCCAGTGCGTGTCAACAGGCTGGCCTTAGATATCACTTGTTGGAGGATGAAATCTAGAGGCCCAACAGTCATGTGACCAGCCTTCAGTAGGAGCCAATACAACGTGGAAATATATGTGGACAGATGCAAAAGAAAAAGTGGAGCAGCTTGAGAAGTATAAAGTTAAATGGAACTAGAGATTCACAGGTAGACAGGATTAACCAGTTTTGAATGGCCAGCCCTACCACCGGTAGCCATGGTGAAGTCCTAGCCCCAGCTGCCACGGCCTTGGCTGGGTCCATAGCTATGCATTCCCAGGACCACCCTAGGAATGGAGAGAGGTTGTGAGAGAAGTGTTTGAGAGCAGTGAAAAGAACAACTGAAAGTCAAATTGTGGATCCAAGCTGACGACCTGTGAGTTTTGCCAGTCTGATTCTATGTTCTGCTTTCTGCTTTCTCTCTGGAGATTTTGTGTCTATATTCTGTTTGTTTGCTATTCTAAGAGATCTCTCTGTCCATGTCCTGCTTGCTCATGTGTGTGTGTGTGTGTGTGTGTGTGTGTGTGTGTGTGTGTGTATGTTTGTGTGTGTGTGTGTGTTCTCTAAGCAGTTCTTTCTTTTTTCCTAAAAATGTCTCTGGACAGCTCCTCTCCTGCCAAACACAGGTCCAGTCTTTTATTTTACATATCAATGCAGTCATTTACTCTGGGTTTTCCTTTTGATTATCATATGAATCAGCATCCTGCGACCCCCAGCCCTTTGATTCTTAAGAGACAGCAAGCATACATTTTTTCTTAACATCGCAAAGGAATTCACAGATCTATCTGCCTTTGTTAAGCACAGATGATAAGCTGATTGGGTGGCTTCCTGCTCTGAAATTACCACAGTCTCTCTCACCTGAGCCTAACCTTGCTCTGTTCTAGGCTGATCCTAAACTCAGGAATCTCTCTTGCCTTTGTACCTTTCTGACAAGCTGGCTCATTAATGCAGATGCCTTTGTTCCTTTAGATGTGTGAACCCTTATAATTCATATTGCTTCCTTATCTTTTTGCATAGTTGAGAAGTTATATATTTTCAAATTCATGTATTTAGAGCTCTTTCCCATATAGCCTTAAGGACTGTCCTGAAGGTCTCATTGTTTACCATTTTGCAGAGACATAGCCACACCCTCAACTGCTGTTTCTAATTTTCATGGGGTCATTAACCTTAACAGGGAGGACATTCCTTGGAGGAAAGAGTCTTCTACTGCTAGTGGTTCCAGAATATAATACGTTATAACACAAACAGGCCTATGCCCACAACAGCCATCAACATTCATGGAGGCTCATACTGGAGCCCTGTCCCAGGTGCAGGAACCATGTCACTCTGTCACTGACTCCACCAGGGCCACACAGGGCTAGGCATGTGCAGCAGCAGAAATTAGTGTTGATGTCCTTGACTCATATTACCACTAAAGACCATGAATCTATCCCTGGTCAGGGTAGGCTTCAGGGACCATGTGGATCCAAGGAAGCATAGTAGAGCTGGCTCTGGAAGTATTGGTATGGGTGAGTCACCTAGAAGGCTTGTGTAAAAGCAAGCTTTATTCAGCAGATAAAATTGTCATTGTGGAGGACCTGAATAAACTCACATATTCTAGCTCATTCTGAACTCTGACTGGCTCATTTAACTTATCTGTTCAGGTCCAAACTCCATTCTAAGCTGACTGATTCAAGTTGGCTTCTCTTGTATTCTCACTGATTTGCTCTGCTTGTCCTCAAACTAACTCTGCAAATCTGTTCTAATCTGGATCCTTCTCATTCTCTGGGTCATTCTGTCTTCACCTGTCCCTGTAAAACTGTCCCGGTAGAACAGCCATGTATACACCACACACAACCTTCTCTTTCTTGCTGCACTTAAGTACCTTTCTTTCCTGTCTGTTCCCATAAGCATCAGGTATATCCTGTCTTTGAGTCATTCTACCAAGTGTTTCCCTAACTCAGCATTTTATTTGCCATTTAATTTGCTGTCACTTTTAAATATGGCTGCTTCCTTCTACAGACTAACTTTATATTCATGGTTTGGGATTACAGGTGTATACTAAGGATGGGTGTATCTATGTTTCATCCAGAAGTATTAAAGGAGTGTCATTCTGCTAAGATCACACAAACCTAGAATATCTTTGGATGTGAGCATTTACCTGAGTAGCCATGTTATTGGGTTAAAAGTCCTCTCTCTACAGGTATAAGTGTGAGATGGCTGACCCTGTCACTCATTTAATGTGGAAGGGCATGGGCACAGAGTGGGAGAGCTATCCCTGCCTGTCACCAGCTGGAACACTTGGGAGAGTAGACCCTGTGCCTTGTCTGGACAGCAGAGCAGAGCTGATCCTGGGGTTGGGGGGACACAGGTGACCCAACCCTGGGGGTAAACACACAAAAGAGCTGGTCCTGCCACTCCTCTGCCATGAGAGTGGCATGGATGTGGGGGTTATGCCCTCCCCACTTACCCCTGATTACCTCCTGCATTCAGGTGAGCTGCCCCCCTCAGGGATCATTAGAGTAAGAATGCTGCCTCTGCCTTTCACAGGTTGCAGCTCTGTGGAGAGTGGGCCCACACCTCACCTGTCATGACAGTAGAGCTAGCCCTGGTGAAGGACATACAATAGCTGCACTGGCCTGAGTGTGAAAGAAAGGGAGAGCTGCCCCTACCACTTGTCTGCTATGAGGCGGTGTGGGTCCAGGAAGATGCTTTCTCTGCACCACCTGCAGTAGTTGGGTGAGCTGGACCCTAAGGCAGGAAAGCAAGACAGCTAGTCCAGCCCTGCCCCATAACAAGCTGTAAAACTTAGGAGAGTGGACCCTGTACCGCACCTTGGCAACATAGTTGAACTGGCCCTGATGGTGAAGGCATTGATGAGCCAACCCTAAGGGTGTGAGAACAGGAGAGCTGGCCCAGCCCTCACTGAATGCAGCACATGGAAGAATGGACTCTATACCTTGACTGGGCAAAACAGTAGAACGGGATCTGAAGGCATGGATGCACTGGGTGGCTTAGCTGGAGGCATGCTGAAGAACTTCTCCTGGAGGTACAAATAAGGGAAAGCCAACATGCTGATCATCTCACCTACCACTCAGGCCCAGATCCAGGCTCTGAGATGGCCCACCCCAAAATCCATATCATCTGTTAATGATTTGGACAGGTGAAAGGGCCAGTCCTTGTGATCCAAAGTTGAAGGATCTCCATGACACAGGATGATAACCAGGAGGAGGCCTGGTGAGGATCCAATATTGATGGTGTCACAGAAGTCAGAGATCTCAAACCTTTCTAACGAACATCTGCAAATGACTCTTTTTTTTTTTTTTTTTTGGTTTTTCGAGACAGGGTTTCTCTGTGTAGCCCGGGCTGGCCTGGAACTCACTCTGTAGGCTGGCCTCAAACTCAGAAATCCGCCTGCCTCTGACTCCCAAGTGCTGGGATTAAAGGCGTGTGCCACCACCGCCCGGCTATGAGATGCATTCTATGCTTTGTTTTATTTTGTTGTTTGTGTTGCAGTGTGTTGTGTGTGTGTGTGCGCGCGTGTGTGTGATGTGTGTATGTGTGTTAATACAGTGGGAAAGTTGTGAGGGCAAAGGTTGTATATAAGGGGACAGGAAAATCAGTGATCCTGGCGTACATACAAATACAAATATCTGGTTTCTTTGGAGACTGAGTTAGGTGATAATGATGTTTTGCTGGAGCAGATAGGTGAAAGAATGTTTTGATGAAGCAGACACAAGTGAAAACGTTTTTCTGTAGCAAACACACGGAAGAATGATGTTTAGAAGGAATATAAATATGATCCCACAGACAGTGGTAGCTCAAGCATTGGTTCACTTTGCTCCACCTCACTAGTCTTCACTGATGACACCCATATATTGGTTCACCTTAAATTGTGTTGCTAAAATTTGCTTGTTGAGACTTCATAGAGTGAAGCTCACCAAAGAATTCTGAGATTTCTGTGACTTCCTGCTGCCTCCGCAGACTCAGGCCCATTGCTGAGCCTGACAGTTTCTTCTGAATTGATCTGTTCTTGCTGTTTCATGTGTGGTATCTGCTGAATGGCCTGGACTGCAACTGCTGATTCCTGTTTGGTGTTGGCTTGTGGGCTGGACTGAGAACAACTGCTGTTGATTCATGTGAACTGAACTGCTGCTATCCTCACAATGAAGATTGGAACCGCCCCAAAGAACTATTTCTAAAAAAGTCCACTTCCCCCTTATCCTAATAACCTTTCTTTTCTACTACTTCTAGTGGATGGGGCGCTAGAGGGGAGGTTGAACCTTTATCAAAGAAGATTGTGAAAAAATATATGCTTACACTACATGATATGAAAATGACAAGAAATCAGTAAAAAGTTTTAAAAGAGTAGATATTCATTGCAAGTGCAAACATCTTGCCATTTTTAAAGATAAGTATTTCTATTTAAAATGTATCATTTTTATAAATTGTTTCTTCTATATATTTTTCAAAACCTTCTTTTGGTTCTCAGCTAATAATTCAGAGATTAATTCTCTAATAGGATTTTCAAACTAATGTTCATGATAAAAATAAAATAAAATAAAATGGACTCAAACATATGTCAAGTTCCCTGAGACCTGGGTTGACAAGTCTCTGTACACAGGCTATATCCTAAGATTTGGTAAAATGCCCACAATATTCCCATGTAGATACCCGAGACAGTTTCTCACAGTGCAGGGAACCAAAGGAAGAAGCTGCTGGTACCAGAGTCTTCTTGTTCATGTTGCAGAACAAGTTTAGACGTTGTAGTTAGAAGTATAAATCTACCTCTGATGGAGTATCCGAAAGTAATCATTAAGCTGTTCAGAGCGCTTCCCCCAAGACACTGAAGATGTTTGGCAAGCTTATCTTTGTGGCTCCTCTTGCTTTTTAATCTCTTTTAATTTACAAGTGCAATTACTCAATGGGTGTCACAGAATAAAATATGTTTCAGTCTAGAATTATTTCTAAAAAGTTTTCCTACAGGTCAGAAGTGAAAAAAAAAAAAAAACTTCATGGGTCTTATTGTTTACTATACACAGCCATTTTTTATTTAATGACAAAGTAAATATCTCTGGAGTGTTATTTCTGAAGAGACGTTATGAGAACCAGAAGAAACCCACCAGGGCTACTTTCCCTTTGAGAATACATAGTAGGTGCAGGTAGTCATTGGTAAATACCTTTGTTGCTTGTGTAGGGTTTATGATACACCAGGAGTAAATGGAGCATGAATTCTGACTTTATTTTTCAGGCAGATTCCAGTGCCACAGAATATGGGACATATGAATAAATGTGGTTAGGATGGTAGTAAATGCCTCCATAAACTATACTGGTTATTCGGTATATAAGGGAAACAGGTGACTCAGAGACTTGAGAGATTGTTGCCTTGCTAGTTAAGGCCAAAGTCTAATTAGCCCTCTGAGCTCAGTGCAATATGGAGGACTCCCTTCACTGGTAGTGCTTCTCTGACCTTGTCTGGGGAATTCAAACCCCCCCCCCCATGTGACTCTACCTGAAGAATGTCCTGTAGCCTTGGATAGGATTACAGGTTCAACTTCCTTTCTACCAATAAGGACCTGTTCAGCTAGCACCTGAGATTCCTGAAATGCTTCCCCATGTTAATAAAGCATTTCAGTACCAAAGTCTTCAGCCAATGACCTTTTCCCATCCTGAATATTCTGATCCTGTCCCCAAAATTATATGGACCAATATCATCAATGGTCCTTGAGGGCAGGAAGGGTCAAAAGAAAATGTATGCAAGCTCTCTAATAGAACTCCTGTCTAAGGTTTTATCCCCAAGACAGTGTAGAGAAAAGGTGAGAGCATCATGAACTCCTGATCTCTGATGTGTAGTGTCTCATAATTACTGAAAAAGGTATGTGAATGCTCTACTTCCAGTATTTCTGGACAGAATAAAGTAGAAGAGATTTCGAAGAAAATAAATGAGGGAATCAAGCCAGATTTGACAGAGGCATTGCAATCCACACATTGATTGTTGGTAGATAGTTTTGTTTTTTTAATTTGATGGAGATATGTGGGTATTCTGTGATGCTTAGGCTTCCAGGGGAACCCAAGTAGAATAGTTTCTCAAATTCTGTGCAGAACAAATAAAACATGAATTCCAACTTGAATATGTATGAAGATTTTTACTCTGCTTCTTTGGCCCCCTTGAGAAAGGATGATGCTTCACCCAGAAGAGTCAGTATGTGATCAACAGACCATTAGCAAGAGATGACGCTAACACAAGCATTGCCTTCAGCAATCTTCACTCTGAATGTATGTTTATATTAACATCAGCTAAGAACCAGTATTATACATTTGCCCCTTTTATCAGTTTATGTTTAAACATGTGCTTAATACACGTTGTGTTTATATAGTTGTGGTAGAATAATAAACAAATCTGTCTTGGTCTCATCAGATGAAGCAATAGGCTTTTTCTACCAAAGTCTATCACTCAGATTCTCATTGTTTCTATACAAAAAAAGTTTCTAAATCTGTGTAATTGCATTTTCTGTCCTACAATTTTTGCATCTCATAAAACTACAAGAGTGTATCCTAGTAACATAACACAGGTAGAATGCATATATATATATACATATATACATAATGAGATTGCTTAAAATACAGAGGTTTAGTCCATCACAGTCATGGTGGGAAGCAGAGCAGGACACAGGCTGATATGGTGCTGGACAAGTAACTGAGAGTTTTATGTGTGGATTATTAGGCATCAGGAAGGAAACAATGACATTGTGCCTAGCTTGAACATCTGAAACCTCATAGCCTACCTGCAGTGACACTCTTCCTCCAACAACAGCAGACGTACTCCAACAGGGACATACCTCCTAATTGTGTGACTCTCTACAAGCTGATGGGGCCATTTTCACTGAAACCACCACACATGGATATTCAAAGAATATGTACACTAAACAAGTGGACTCCAGCAGCACATTCAACCCCAGTTTTAGCAAGCAAAAACATGTCATTGGCCATGCCCTACATGTAGCATGGAAGCAGAATATTCCTCATTGAAAATACCAGGTAGTGAGAGTTGCACATAAGCCAATTCCATCATTAGTCACCAATTTAAATACTGTTCTCAAACTCAAGATGGGAAATAATAAGATGAGGCTATTTTATTGGAAACATTAGATTTAAGAAGAAATCTTGGAGAATGATAGTACCAAGTTATTCCAATTCATGACTAAAGACTACAGGAAACACTTCATATTGAATTGCTAAGGATCAACACCCTCCCTCCCTCCCTCCCTCCCTCCCTCCCTCCCTCCCTCCCTCCTTCTCTCTCGCGCTCGCACTCTCGCGCTCGCTCTCTCTCCCTCTTCTTTCCTCCTCTTTCCCACACACACCAATCCTGAGGGAGAGAATTAGAATTGAAGATATTGAGATGGACCCACATTGTATGTGTGTGTGTGTGTGTGTGTGTGTGTATGTGTGTTTCATGTCTGCCACTTGAGTACTTGTTTTATGTGTGTTCTGATTCTGATATTTGTACAGTTATCTAATCCTGTACTACATCTTAGTTTCAGAGTTGATTTGCTCTCACTATTAAATAAATAAATAAACAACAAAAAATCCCAAAATACCTATAAAATGAGTCATGGACTTGCTAGAAGTTTTCCTATTAACACACTGAGGATTGAAATGGGGGGCTGAAGACAGGTTGGCATGAGGGATAACCTGGGTGTGATGTCCAGCACCAAACAAAGAATAAAAGATTGGACAG